>OX592712.1:8231784-8831784 GCA_951361185.1 Ochropacha duplaris | reverse complement strand
ACAATTTATTACATTACAAATTAAATATAAATAATAAGTTATAAAGGTATGTTTTGTACTTCTCTTACATAGTAAGTATACTGTTTAAATACGGAACCCTAAAAGCAAGACCGTAATCACTAACCGTAAAACAAAAGGAATCTAATACAATAGTATTGTTTATATTAACGCACACTCTCACACACGTTGAGCGATCAACGACTGTTATTAATAAAAAGGTTAAAACAATATAGTTGTTCCTCCCTTAGCCCTTACTGCACTTACTGCCCTTACTGCACTTACTGCACTTACTGCACGAGTCAAGTCAATATGTTAATATTGTTGTCTAAGGCAACTGTCACACACACGGTCTAATAGCAGGTTTTATTCACTGCTCAATTGATGCTATACATTAATCACGTGAGGCCCGAAAAGGGGGGAGGGGGGGTGTAGTAAGATATGACGTGTATTTGCGAAGTTCCTTATCGCGCGTTGCGATAGGGGGCTAGACGGAAAAAAATCTTACGAAAAATTGCTCATGTTTCTCTGTCTGTCTCTCTCTCTCTCTCTCTCTTATAGAAAGCAAGCCAGATATTTTTTTCATTTCTATTTATATATATATATATATATATATGTTTTTTTTAAATATATATATACTCTCTCGACTTATATAACTTCGTTCCATCCGGGTGATCCTTGACACCTCTCAAGTTTTTTTTCGTCAAACGCGCGATTTCTAAACAAAAAACATCACGTGATTAATGGACGGCCCCACATGTATTTGATAAGACTAGTCCAAGGATTACTAGATCGCAATAAATCTAACTATAACTACCGCATGCAAATCCGTTCAGTTGTTTTTGAGTTACCGCGTAGGTACAGACAGACAGACGCGGCGGAGGGCTTCGTTTCATAATATATAATGGACTATACTAATATTATAAAGAGGTAAAGTGTTGTGAGGTTGTAGGGGGTAATCTCTGGATCAACTGAACCGATTTAGAAAATTCTTTTACCAATAGAAAGCCACGTTATTTGTGAGTGTCATGTATTTTTATCCCGGACAAAGATAAGATTCCACGGGAACGCGGGGGACAGTTAAGGATAAGGCTGTGTTTGATAGTGACAAGTGATAAAACACTAGAGAAGATAATTACAAAAAGCTTAGAAAAGAATTGGTTCTCAAATGCTGTTCGAAAACACAGGTAATTGCTTGGTTTGGTATCTGAGGGTGGTAGCCAGACAAAACCTTTTGTATAGAAATGTCAGTGGAGGTATCGATTTACTATCGTTGTTCTTCTTCTTTCTTCATTTTCCTGTCTTTATCCCACGCTAGGTGGGGTCTGCACAACATGTTCTCTTCCACTCCGCTCTATCACTAGTCGTCTCAATACTCACACCTTTCATATACATATAATTCTTCACGCAGTCCATCCATACCTTCTTGCTTCCTCTACCTCTATATCCATCCACACTCATGAAAAAACTACGCCTTATATAGTCTGTAGCTTGTATAGTAACAGCGCTACAGTGAGTGGAGTCAGCAGAAAGTAATAGAAGCGCGTCGTCACAACAACATGGACGTAATGACAATATGACACAGGAATTCCTACATCGCGCTAGCAAAGTTTTCTCGGCACTTTGCATATATACGAGTTGTTCATCAAGAAACGTTGGAGTGCAGTCCCCGGGCATTGATACCTAGCCCGGTGGAAGATCTTCCCTTTTTGCAGTACCTATGACATATTCAACATAGTGTATCTAAAGTTAAAACACTCGCTTGACATAGCTTCGCGTTCGCGTCGCCATGCAGTGAGAGGTGAGACAGGTCCCACCTCACATATAATGGGAGGTTGCGATCAGTTCTCACCATCAGGGTAATGATGCTCTTAAACACCACTTCAGATATATTACATACGTTTGCAGTAAGTACTTGGTACTTCTATTTGTATTATATTTATGTCTATTTGAGACGGTTCCGTAGGAAATTATCTTATCTATACTAATATGGCTTTATTTACAACAAATGTACAAAATATACAAGCAAATGTACAATTATTATACAAAATTATTATACTAATATTATAAAGAGGTAAAGTTTGAAAATTCTTTTACCAATAGAAAGCCACCAACTTTTCAGGTTGTCCCAAAAAGTCCGTGAAACGTTTTAATGGAACAGCTACCAATTTCTCATAAAACCTGATCCGGACCTACCTATATTATATGTTGAAATTGGCAGAAAGGTCCAAAAGGACAAAAAAACCGGTCCAGTGCGAGTCGAATTCGCGCACCGAGGGTTCCGTACAAATTTTGTTGTTTTATTTCTTTTAAATTATTTTATTCTGTTTTTAGTATTTGTTGTTAAAGCAGCAACAGAAATACATAATCTGTGAAAATTTCAACTGTCTAGCTATCGCGGTTCATGAGATACAGCCTGGTGACAGATAGACAGTAGAGTCTTAATAATAGGGTTTCCGTGGGGTAAACCTTTGGGTACGGTACCCTAAAAAGTTATTAAAAGTAATGCACAGCGCATACAATATACAATGCTATTAGATAATGTATAGATATCCATAATGCAAAATAAAATCCGTCAGCCATTGTTTGACAAAAAAAATAATCTCGATAATTCTCCTTAAGACCCCTGCATATTAAAAGAACACACGCTGCGGCAACTCGCCCGCGGCCGCACGTAAGTACCGCGTACTGCCGACCGTTGCCGACCGTTCCCGACCGCACCCGATCATTTGGACAATGGTGTAATTGGCGCCGGCGGGCGGCAGCTAACGGACGCACTCAATGTTTCGATTACTACTTTCTTTGCAAATGATTGCATGATTCGATACTTAGAAGTACTGAAGATGAAGGTGCAGATAAATAATGACGCTGGATTCCATTACAAGTAATTACGACATGTTGAAATTGTAGATCTGTCGATGTAGGTTTGTATGAAGTTTGTTAGAGCTGGTAAGTTATCTTGTCGTAAAAGTCCGAACGTTGTATTAAAATATCCTTGGAAAACCCACAACCCGTATATCGAGGGTAGGTATATTATGATTATGCGAGTGTGTTTTTTTTCTTTTAAAGAGAAAGGGAAGACTCGCTTTGCGTTTCAAGGACTGCACAAAATTGGACATGGTTTTGAGATCAGCCCAGAAATGGGAAAAAACTAGCTGGCAATCGCAACAAGTGGTTCCAGACAAATGAATACGAAAGTAGCTTCACCAACTCACCCATCTATCGACCATCAGTTGAAGTGCTAACTATGTGGACGCTACTATCGCTCCCGTATCGGACTGTACAGTCATTCTGAAGCCTGCCACACGGACGTTCAGATCATCCATTTAACATTTGTAGTTAGTCCTCATTTGATATTCAGGGGATTAACGTAGAAGACGAACGGTAAGTGACTACCATCGTCTATAGACATTAGCAATACCAGGGGGATTTGTTAAATAAAAGACGTGCTTCCAGTATATAATGTATTGCGAGACTGGCATTACTTTTGCCTACCTACATTTACAATAATAAATGATACTTATATCTAACAGGATTGCCCATGTTGTACACCGTAACTTAAGCCTAAACTGGCTATCAAGTGCAACTGCCGGAACACACCATCAGGTGGTATGGCGCCAGTCGAGTACTACAAAGTACCCTACCACCGTGCTGTGGTTTCCATCACCGAAAGCTCAAGCTTCGCCGTATCTGACGTCACTACCACAGAGCTATGATCGCCTTGAACACTACATACAGTGCACGTGTGTTTGTGTACCTGATAGTGTCTCACCTTCCTCCCGACGCGGTTGTTGTGCAGGTTCATGGCAGCGCGCGCGTCGCTCTCCAGCTCCCGCGCGTCCAGGAACCGCCGCGCCAGCCGCGCCCCGTGCACCGCCTCACCCCCCCCTCCCCCGCTCGTGCCGCTCCCGCCACAGCCGCCCCACTCGAACTGTTCCCGCGGGGACGAGCCGCGCCGTCTGCAAGTCAGTACGGAGGCTTTACATACGGACCACCATTTTTGAAGTGAAAACTTCTTTAGCGGCATTGTGCACTTTTTTAGGATGGGTATAAAATGTTAATCTCGCGTCAGGACACGTGACCTGATCGACAATTCGTAAGACGGAGCGAGAGTAGACCGCCGGCGCTTATTCTACCGCGCCGGCGGTCTAATGTAGTATAAATCCCACCAAAAACATAAATGTAAAAAAGGAGAGCCAAGTTCAATACAAAAATTATTCTCTGCTGTGGGCTTCGCCGCAAAAAGAATGGAGATCTGAGATTGAGTGCCAAGTTCTATGCAAAATCCAAATATGTAGTCTAAGGGCTGACTTGGCTGGTTTTCCCATACGAATTATTATTAAGTACCTACTTTTACACAGTCATGGAAGAGCCTTATGTTCTATGGGTAGTTTCTACCAGCAAGCCAAATTTTCGGAATAATAAAATAAGAACCGAAAGGTAACAGGTTTAGAACATGCGAAGGCTATATAATTCGTATGGGAAAACCAGCCAAGTTAGCCCTTAGACTACATATTTGGATTTTGCATAGAACTTGGCACTCAATCTCAGATCTCCATTCTTTTTGCGGCGAAGCCCACAGCAGAGAATAATTTTTGTATTGAACTTGGCTCTCCTTTTTTACATTTATGTTTTTGGTGGGATATCATTACGTTTTGTAGGAAAGTTCGCTCGGCCACGTTCGCGTCAACGGTACGATTCGGTTGTCACAGCACTCTCTAGGTCATCTGGAACTGGGTTAGAGTTTTGGTCTATAGGTCAGTCAATGATAAAAATGAGGAATTTTGGACATTAATATCTAAATAACCGTTTGAGATAAGCTTATGAAATTTAGAACACATATGTATCTCGCAAGTCTCAATATATGAGCCAAATTTTTGATTTATGAGGGGGTCAAAAGTGGCTCCAAATGGTTCGTGTAATATTACACACGGTGCGGCTCGCCAGTTCTGTTTCTTGAACTTGGCTTGACACGCTCCCGCGTGTCTAGATTGTCATGCTTGTGTCCGATAGCGCAATAAATGAATATTGTATTTTACCACATAAATGATAGTACTTTTATACTGATAAATAAAGCAATTCGTGCGAAATGATTCCCTAACCATTCCAAAATATTCAAAAATGCACAACGTTTATATTCAAGTTTTGCCGGCACTCCCGGAGTGCAACCCCGCCTCTAAGACGTGAGAAGGAACACCGGTGTGGTTATAGTGTGTAAAAATCCCACATAACCCGGTCACATCCCCCAATGTGACCAGGTTCTGAAGATAAATAATACAACAGCATATTGTTACCTGTTAGGAGTGCACCCGCAGGCGGGCAGGTCTCCGCGCGCGCACGCCGCACTCAGAGCGTGCGTCACGCCGGCGGACGTGATGGCGTATGTGAACGCAGCCTCGCGGGTCGCTGAGGGGAAGGTATAGTTTGTGAGGTTGTATCTCTGGATCTACTGGACCGATTTTGACAATTATTTTACCAATAGAAAGCCACGTTATTTGTGAGTGTCATAGGCTATATTGTTATCCCGGGAAAAGATAAGATCCCTCGACGGTATCCGATGACGTCGGATACCGCGGCAAAGGTCGAATCCTACGTCCGTCGTGAGGAAACCATAGCACGGTGGTAGGGTACATTGTAGTTCAGGTGCACTTGAGCCCCAGTTCCCATATAGGCTTAGTGCAATGCATGGTCAGCTGTGTGACGTCATTCTAAATCTATTATGGCGGAACACCTAAGATAGCGGACTAATTTTTAATGCACTCCTACAATATGGGTATCAAATGAAAGGGCTTAAGTGACGTCACTCTAAATTAATCTTAATCCAAAGCTTGTTTTAAAAAGTTTTTTTTACTTATAATTTATGTCCGTAATGATGGTAACCCTATAGTAGTTGTCCGTGATTGGTTCACTAATGAACACAACACTGCACGACGCACGCGGCGGGACAATCAATATAATGTTGTTTATATAATAGTGGTGACAAGTTGCGGGATGAACTTGTAGTGGACTCGTTGATACATGTAGCTCGGCACTATTGTTGCACTTTTTTGTTGCTTCTTTTGATAGTTTCTGTATATTTTTATTGAGTACCTATCATGAACTAAGTCCACCCGTTCCTGAGATAATCGGTGGTGACACACGGACAAACGGACAGAGAGACAGACGGACAAGAGAGTGGTCTTATAAGGGTTCAGTTTTTTACCTTTTGAGGTACGGAACCCTAAATTACATCATTAAATTATTTGGAGCAAGCTAAAATATTTGGCGATCATATGGCAAAAGCTTGGGCCAATTTTTTTCCAATTTTGATATACCTACATATATGTACCTACCCAGTGTCACTCTCACAACACCTCTCAAGCTGAAACCCATCAAGACGTTTAGCCTACAAAGCGTGCCAAAGAAATATACATAGGTACATACACAAGAAAAACAACTTTTTGACTTAAAAAAAAAATTGTCACCTGGCGTAGTCGGGTAATTAAAATACACGTCGACGACGTAGACACGACTCCGGCACGAGTCACGTGTCTAGACATGTGAAGGCGCTACAACACTAGTTCAATTAGCGAGGTTCAATAAATCACGCGTCTTTGTGGTGTGGGTGTCGCCTATCTGTCTCTCGGACACTCCGCCTGCCTGTCTGTCTGTCTGTCACGCTGTCTACTGAACGTTATTCTTATTAGGTATCTGTTTAAAGAACCGATAACTTTCATTTTAGGGTTATCAGCACATAAGAGTACTTGAATATAAATGTTTAAGCATAAAATTGTTAAACACAAAAAAGCGACTAAAGTCAGATGGTCCAAATGTATTTCAAACTCAAACTAAAAACTCAAAACGTCATTTATTCAGTTTAGTCCCCGGTAAGTCACTTATGAACGTTACAATAGACTCTACCACCGGTTCAACATACACTTACACTGACGAACACTCCGCCAAGAAATGTTAAAAATTGTAACCTTGCTGTTCAAAATGTAAAAATGCTGAAAGGAGTCTCGAGGCTGATTTTGATGAAAACAAAACCGCATCATTTCCCAAGCCACGAATCGAAACCGTTGATTAAAAAAATACAGTTTGTATTACAAGCCCTTTCATTTGATACCCATATTGTAGGAGAGCATTAAAAATAATAGTCCGCCATCTTAGGTGTTCCGCCATGTTGTATTTAGAATGACGTCACACAGCTGACCATGCATTGTCATCCAAACTAAACGTGTATAAAACATTTCAGCACAATCGGTTAAAGATATCTGCTTCAAAATTGAGTTGCAAGATTCCATCCGAACAAACATACATACATTACAAGTTAAATAAAAGCTTGTAATAAGCTATGTTTTAATCGATAATAGAAATAGTGGATGTCGTGAGGTCACCCGCCCACCGCATACCGTCCCCGGCTAACGTCCCCCGGCCGGCGGCGGCGCACCTCTAGTCGTGACCACCGACTCTGTCTGATTTATCACATGTACCTTTTCTACTAAACATATAGGTCACTGTAGGGTACGAGTCTTGTTTACAACTCTTCTGGGATCTTCTTTCAGAGTTAGGCATGCTCTACTTAGTTTGGGATTAGATATAAATCTAGATACATAATAACTAATTATTAGAATACGTAGGGCTGCAGATATTTACCTATGGAGGAGCGAGATGTTAGACTCCTTTATTGAAAAGGGAAGATCTTCCGCCAGGATAGATCATCGTGCCTGGGGACCGCACCACTATTGTTGGAAAAATTCGTTGGCGCGATGTCCATCTATCTAGGAGTCTCTTATAAATTGATCTTGATGAAACTTGGCACACAAATAGCTTATATCCTAGAGACATCATTTGGCTTTCTATTGTAGAATCGTGATTGAAAACGCTCAGTACTGGTCGATTCTGGGGTGTAACGTCACCTGCTTGTAAACACCAAACTGGAAACAGTAAAGTTATGAAAGATATTTTGTCAACTAAAAGTTTGTTTAAGAGCAGGTGTCGTCATGATATCACGTGACCTAGGCATACTTTTCTTAAACCTGTCAAATACCCGAGAATAGATTTCTTGATTGTAGCTAGCTTGAATACTGACCGAGTGGCATGACGTGTCCGAAGTGGTTCCCGTCTCCAACTCCTGAGCAGTTCCACCTCCGGCCGCTCAGCTGCGCGCGACACTCCGCATATGCCATCCTGCCATGTGATAACACTACATTTGAGACAATTGAATTTAGAACCGGACCCTAAAGTATTAGCTTCATTTTCGATTAACACAATTTTTTTTGAAGTCATACAATAAGACATAGAATGATATTATAAGTAAATTTAATAGTTTTAAAAAAACTATAAAAACACGCTTTTATAGTATAAAATCAAACTAAAAGGTAAAAAATATTTTTCAATAAATTATTAAGTATATTGTGATAAGCAAAAAAAAATTATTTTATTGTAAAAATTCGTGGGGTGCTTTTTAAGATATTTTCAAAATTACCACTTCTACCAACATATCATGAGATCGTCGGTCCACCGTGTTGGAGGCCTAATTAAATCGATTAATCACGATAAAATCGATAAACCAATACAGTAATATAAGTCACACGCAAATATCTGGGCTCCTTGCAAGCTTCCAGTTATAATAGCCATTTAGATATCGCAGTCTGGATTCAGTTCACCATTTAACGAGCTCTTAGGGGTAATAATCATCCATGACTGTCGGTTCGTCTTTGTGCTTACAACTCAAGGATTCAGTTTCCATCTTTTCCATACATTGATTCGTTAAAACATTTGATCTCTGGAGTTCGCCTTTTTTATGTCAGAAATCTGACAAGCAAGTATAGGTCATCTACGAAGTCGCGTCCCACTCTTTTTCCTGATCCTTTGATGTGCATTATTTCTCTAGTACAGCAATGCTCTCCGTTGTGTGTGTATGTTGTGTATCTCGAAAGCTGAATGTCAGGTGAGATATCAATTTGTCATTCTGTAAACTTATAATGACACTTCACTTGGCAAGTGCGTACCATTGAATAGGATGTCAAATGAAGGTCGTGTGAGTTCATGCAGTACAGTACAGTGCAGTAATGAAATGAAATTAAATGTTTATTCATCCAAATAGGCGCTTATGAATTGTCAGATTCTAATGACTCTAATGCACGGTTCGGAAGGTTGCTTTTGTTGAGTACAGTGCAGTGCAGTACAGTGCAGTGCAGTGCAGTGCAGAGCAGTGCAGAATAGTGCAGTATAGTGCAGTGCAGAGCAGTGCAGAATAGTGCAGTGCAGTGCAGAATAGTGCAGTGCAGAATAGTGCAGTGCAGTGCAGTGCAGTAGATTACCTGAGTCCGTCTCCCACGGCGGCGATGGCGGCGGGCGAGGCGCGGCACATGGCGCGCTGCTTGTCGGTGAGTCCGGCGGCCTGCGCACACACCAGGTGGGCGCCCAGAGACACGCCGCCTCCACCACCTCCACCGCCGCTACTGCTCCTGATCAACAATACATAAACATATTAGACACTTATACACCTAATATACATATCTTATATTATTTGGTGGTCAGCGTCGCACCTGTGGTCGCACGCACTGACGCGGACGCACGGGTACGGGTAGCAGGTTACTACAATGTAATGAAAGCGACGCGAGGTTCCGTTGTTCACAAAGTGTACAGTGTGACTAAATGCGCGTTTCCGGAGCGCAAATTGCATTCGTAACGGTACCTACTATTTTGTTGACCGTGAGAACTATAATTGAGGAAATGTTGATACTGTCGTGTTTTTTTTAAATATTCACAACATAATTTTTCGACTTATCTAGTCTTCCATTTCCAAAATAATTTTAAAACCACGTTTTGTGAATTGAGAATGCATTGTCATCGTGATGTGAGCTACCCTGAAACTTTCAACCGGATTACTAATCGGGAAGTGCTTCTAATCTGAGTTGCGAGATTAATAATAAATTATAAGTTAAAAAAACTTTTTTAGAAACAATCTTTGGATTTAGAGTGACGTTACTTTATTTTTTGAGTCATTCTCAGCAAGCTCTTTCATTTGATGCCCATATTGTAGGAGTGCATTAAAAAATAATAGTCCGCCATCTTAGGTGTTCCGCCATGTTGTATTTAGAATGACGTCACACAGCTGACCATGCATTGTCATCCAAACTAAACGTGTATACAACATTTCAGCTCAGATATCTGCTTCAAAATTGATTTGGTTGTAAGATCAAGAACATACATATTTACATACATTGCAAGTTAAATAAAAGCTTGTAAAAACGTAATAAAATTGTCAACAGAAATGTAAATAAAGCCAAGTTCATATTGCACAGCATGTCCGAGACAAAATGAACGATCAATTATCAAGTTCAGGTGCGATTTCACCAGCTGCCGTACTGACGTACTGACTCACTCAAATGTAACATAGACAAGCATCGCGAAAGTGGCAGGCCGTATTCAAATTCAAAATTTTCTTTATTATGTTACAAAAACAAACAAAAAAACTTGAGAGGTGTCAAGGGACACCCGGATGGAACGAAGTTATATAAGTCGAGTCGAGTATATATAGGTATATATTTAAAAAAAAAAACATTTCTATTTATATATATAAATAGCAATGAAAATATCTGGCTTGCTTTCTATAAGAGAGAGAGAGAGAGAGAGAGACAGACAGAGAAACATGCGCACGCCACACAGCGCAAAAAATCACCGACATCTTTAATGTCGGGGATTTTTTTTCCGTCTAGCCCCCTTTCATATTTCATAACGCGCGATAAGGAACTTCGTTCCAAAAGTTACGCGGTTCAGAACTTGATGTGTATTTAATTCATCAAACAAATGAAAATAATATCATACCCTAAAAATACTTTTCCCTGAATTTGGGGAGATTACCCCTAAAACAAGTATGGCAACACGCACGCGATGTGTGGGTCAAGAATGATATATTCTAAATGGATAGGTAACTCTAAATACCTACTTGAAGCAAATACCTATCAATTGGAAAAAAGAGAAAGATAACAACTACGTTGGGACAATCTCTCTTTCTAACCCTACTTACCCTTAATGAAAGTAGGTATTTAGAGTTACCTATCCATTTAGAATACATAATTCTTGGTGTGGGTAGGTACATGTAATTAACACAGAGTCGGTAAAGCGCGGCACAATTAGCGGCAGAGCGCGACTCACACTCCCGCCACCTGGCGAGCTGCTGGCGCGACAAGGCAGGCTTGAGCTTGTCTTGCCTTCTTTGTAGCTTAATTACACAAAAACGGGTGTACGGATTTTGATAAAACTTGGCACACAGGTAGATCATATCCTGGAATAACACATAGGATATTTTTTATCCCGGGAAAAGATGAGATCCAATAGGAATCTAAATAATAATAAAAAATGTAAATAAATGTAAGAAAGATCCACTGCTAAAAAAAAAATTGCCTTGCTGAGTTTCTTGGCGGAGTGTTCTTACAGTGTAAGTGTATGTTGAACCGGTGGTAGAGTCTATTGTAACGTTCATAAGTACCTTACCAGGGAATAACGGAATAAATGACGTTTTGAGTGTTTTGAGTTTGAATGCGAGTGAAACTGCGGGGGACAGCACAGAACAGCTCTAAAGCGATTCAGGCTCCAAAAATTGTATCAGTTTCAATTCAAAGATTGACTTATGCTTTGATTGTAGTTGAAATTATCTTAAATTGTACCTACGTTTAGTACTTTTATTGTATCCATTTCATAATTGCATGCCATTTCTATAGTAAAGCATAAATTAAATACACGATAGTTCGATAAGTGTCCTAAAAAATGATTAAAACATTTTGAATTTTGATACTAAAGCTGGCTGTCCATAGGAGCGGAGATGTGCGGATAAATATTAACCAATAGAATAGTGGTGTAAAATATCGGCTACAGATTGTCAACTTGTGTGTGGCAGCAACCCAGTCGAGGACTACAAAGTACCCTATCACCGTGCTATGGTTTCCTCACGATGTTTTCCTTCGCAGAAAGTCAAGCTCATTGTAGGACTCCAACCCACGACCTTCGCCGCGGTATCCAACGTCGCTACCAGTGAGCTATCATCGCCTTCTAATAAAAGGATGTCCCATCCTTATTGCACAAATTACGACGCCACCCGTCGCACAGCCCGTCCCGCACTCTATAAGCTAAATTTTTCTAGCTCCGATCGCTCTGATTCGGTGGAAAGGCAGCCTAAAAAGCGTGGGAAGCTGCTAAATAATTAGCATGTTCTACTATTTCGGAGATGACAATTTTGACATTCTCGTCAAAATTTATGGAACCGTTACATTACATTACAAGAAAAATAGTCGTACCATGCTTTACAATATCATTTACATATTGAACAAGCCACAGAGTAATATTTTTTTATTTTTAATTACGTTTTAATGACTTGTTTCGTAATGTATTACAATATCGTTTGTCACAGTTGGTGTGTGAGCAATATCAGTAGAACGTGTACGTCATATCGAATACGATAAGTTTGTGTCGTCTTATGCTTTTTGTCTCCTCTAACAACAATACATGTCTATTTTTACTTTATACAAAATCAAAAACAGATATGGATAGGTCTTCAAAAATTATATTGAGGTATCTAATATAATTTTTTTTTAAGCTGAATAGTTTGCGCGAGAGTCACTTAAAATGTGTGCGCCCCCCCCCTGTAACTTCTAAAATAACAGAATGATAAAACTAAAAAAAATATATCATGTTATTACCATGCAAATTTCCACCGGAAATTGGTTTGAACGAGATTTAGTAAGTAGTTTTTTCATAAATATTTATAAATACGACTAAATAATACATAAAAATAACTTGATTTTTATTTTGAATAAATTAATTAAAATACACAATCTTTCAACGAACAACATTTATACGGAACCTTTGGTGCCCGAGTCCGACTCGCACTTGGCCGGATTTTTATCGTATATCCAAATTGAACGATTGAAGTCTTATATTTTCTTTCTTAGAGTTAGCCAACAGATTATTGACCATAAATGATAATATATATTTTTTCAATTCTTACATTTTTTTTTTTATTCTAGATAAGCTTGTGTTTGACCAGAATCTCACCATGATAAGTGATGATGGGGCCGAAGGTGGTAAGCACACAAAGCCTAGATGGGAACTGGCTCTCAAGTGCAGCTGTCGGAACACACCGATAGGTGCTTGGCGACAGATTTTCAACTTGAGGGTGGTAGCCAGCCAGTCGGTTACTACAAAGTACCCTACCACCGCGCATAGATAATATAATACATAAATTAAAGTAACTACAACCTTTATACAATTAACTATTACACAGTTAAGTTACTGCTCTATCATCGACCGTACTGTGGTCGACCGTGGGTGTTCAAATTCAAATATTGATTCTAGTACTACACATATACATAAATCATAATTAATTCCCGCCCGGAGCCACGGGGCGGGCTAGCCGGCTGTAATCGTCTATATTATATGTACTTTCTAAACATTAATTGTACACACATGTCTGTCGGTAATTTATTGAATTATTAGTGCCCGCTCATTTGGATGACGTGGGAAATTCGAAATAAACAATAAATTCAGTAAACTGCATAATTTTAAGGCCGAAATGATTTTGTTGTGGACAAATTGAAGCGATGATAGCTTTGATAGTGACGTTGAAGCTTTCGGCGAAGGAAAACATGGTGAGGAAACCAAAGCACGGTGGTAGAGTACTTCGTAGAATTCGACTGGTTGGCTGATACTCTCAAAAATCTGTTTCCAAGTCTTATCTTCTTTGTATTTTAAAGGTCGGCAACACATTGGAGATCCCACTACGATTTCTAGTCAAGTAACTATCTGTAAAACCGTCAATATTAAAAGAAATAAAATGGTTACATAAAAACCTGTTTAATTAATCGTTTATTATGAAGAAGTTAAATAAATTGCAAAAGAGATCGACTTTGTTCACGAAGAAATTGAATTTCTTGACAAAGTATATAAGAATTTGAGACCTGTCAAATTAGTCTACAGTAAATAAAGTCGCCATTAATAATAGGCATGACTAATTTCCATAAATTATGTGTTTTGTTAGAAAGATATATATATCTGTTGATGAAGCTAGTTTCGTTTGTAAACAACAGACTGCATGAATAGTTAGTTGGCTATCTAACATGTTTAACCAAATCTTACAAAGTATCACTGAACAGACTTGAACAGCGGCATATATAAATGCGACAAGTTCGAGCTTGTTCGCTAGTTTTCTATCTTAAACAAAATCATGATTTTGTAGCTGCCCCAGGATACATAATTCTCCTCATATCGAAATTAAGGATCAATATCTATATTAAAATATTGGTTTTTAAGTTTGTGTGTCACAGTTCACACACATATCACTATAAGAATCTATTTATAATCAAAGAAGTAACGTACATTAAATATCAGTATTTTTTTTGATTTTAGAAAAGCTTTTGATATTGACAATCATTTAGTACTTTTGGAAAATAGATGTATTAAGTAAAATATGTCAGAAAAATACTCTATTATTTATTTGTCGTCTTTTACTTACTAATAAATCAGTTTACATGAAGAAATGTTTACAAAATTATAAATAAAACTGTTCAGCTATCGATCGATATCCTGCAAGGATCAATTTTAGGACCCCTGCTATTAATCCTTTCTATCAACGACATACATTTCTATTTCCATAACAAGATTAAAAAGTACGGGCGACGCCAGTACCTCCCACTAGTGGGTAGCTACATATAACCGGTGTTACCCACTCAGTGGTCACAAAGCCTGTCCGTCTGTCTATTGCCAATAATTATTTGATTTATAACAGAGATACCGCTCGATACTAACTGAGCCGTTGCGGAGGTAGGAGGTGAAAAACAGGAATTAAATAAATTTTGTTCAGTAAAAGTTGTTGTGGACTATCGATCTATAGATCAAATTAATATTTATCTTTATTAATGTATGCATTAAGTGTGTTATTTAGTTATCTATATTGACATGTGAAATGTATGTTTGATCTTATACTTTACTGGCTACCATTGTTATGTTGAATATCTGTCAAGCACTTGTGGACAACTTCATCAAATTTTCATTTACGCTTTGGGTTATCATTTTCGGTTACATCATCACTAACCATGGTGAGATTACGGTCAAACGTAGGCCTATCTACAGTAATATTGTAAAAAGATAGGTGGTAGAGTACTTTGTAGTACCCGACTGGCTGGCTACCACCCTCAAGTTGAAAATCTGTTGCCAAGCACCTTCGGTGTGTTCCGACAGCTGCACTTGAGAGCCAGTGTCCATCTAGGCTTTGTGTGCTTACCACCTTCGGCCACATCATCACTTACCATAGTGAGATTGTAGTCAAACACAAACCTATCCAGAATAAAAAAAAAAAAGATAAAGTTTGTAAGTTTGTATGTAGAAAGTAATCTCCGAAACTACTGATCCGTTTTTGAAAATTCTTTAACTAATAGTAACCTACATTATCCTTCAGTGATATAGTCTTTTTAGCTTTGAAATCACGTTGCGCTAGTAATAAAAACAATTAAAATGTGTGGTGCGATGATAGCTTAGTAGTGACGTCGGATATCGTGGCTTCGGAGCTTTCAGTGAAGGAAAACATCGTGAGGAATCTACAGTACGGTGGTAGGGTACTTTGTCACCAAGCACCTGTTGGTGTGTTTCGGCAATTGCACTACTTGGATAAGGCTTTAAAATGTTAAAAACACATTACCAATTCTCCTGGTAATGCTACATCTATAGGTGACGGTAGTCAATTACCATCAGGTGACCCGTCTGCCTGTAAAAAAAACATAGTTGACAGCAAAGCTCACAAAGACTAAATAGAGCTAAAAACCGATGGCGGTGTATTTGATAACAAGTATACGTATCTAAGTTGCAATGTTGTACGTAATAGATGTATCTATTGTGTTGATTATAAACATTACTTTCTAATGTATTGCGTCATTTGTTAAAGTATTTGTCTGATTATATTCAATTTGAATTCAAACTCAAGATGTTTTATTCAATTTTGGGACACTTAAAGAACACTTATTGAACGTCTTATTGCTATTTTTTAATGCTATTGTTACTGTTACCACCATTTCCAAATAAAGACCTGTCAGGAGAAGAAACGGCGAAACAAACTCCCCGGTTTTTTTTACAATAGTCTCTCTTTTCTCTTTTAAATATAATAATGGATACATTGTATAATATCGTTTAAGAGGAGCAACTCATTGCCAGGCTTTGCCATCATTCATATATTCTGCTACTGTATAGTAAGCTTATATTTAGTGAAGTACCGGAATTTTCGTATGTACGAATAAATAACATTGAAGTAAAACAAATAAATTACTTTAGACACCTAAAGAGCAGAAATACAAAATTCATAAATTATCTTGGTTTGTTATCTTAACCTGAAAAGGCACGAAACACGCTTTTATTTCACTTCACTTCACTTCACTTCACTTGAGCACTTAGGTTGATCTTTATTGGATAAAACACCACCGATATTATTCAATAAAACTCAAAATACACGAATTTAATGAAAATAAAACGAAAACGCAACATCACTTCGCAAGTTCCCGCCAAAAAGTTAAATGTGACAATCTCCATCATCAATGATGCGGTTAATACCTTGATCTTTTTTTCTTTTTTTTCCCTTTAAAAAAATTATCTATACTAATATTATAAAGAGGTAAAGTGTTGTGAGGTTGTGAGGTAATCTCTGGATCTACTGAACCGATTTAGAAAATTCTTTTACCAATAGAAAGCCACGTTATTTGTGATTGTCGAAGGCTATATATTAACCCGAAAAATGAAAAGATCCCACGTGAATGCTAAGGCGGGTGAGTAAGGTAAGTGCGGGTGAAACCGCGGGGGACAGCTAATATATTATAAACTAAAGAGACTCACACAGCACATATTTCATAATAATTGCAATTTCTTTTCCAGTTTTCTTTCCGCCAGTTAGGAGTCTAGTCTAATGGACGGCTAGCAGTCATTATAAAATGACAGACAGACAGACAGACAGTGGTGGTGTTGTGGTGACGTCCCACGCGTTGACGACAATTAAATTGTGATTTATTTACGTCGGCTACTTACCTTCTATTGATTTATTAATTTGAGTGAAAATGTGGGACGTCATGGGTTAAGTTTTGATTCTTTAATACGGGTTTAAGTTTTATTGAATGCTAACTATCCTCCGTGGTTTCAGCCGCGTGCCCGAGGGATCTTATCTTTTCCCGGGATAAAAAGTATCTTTCCTTCTCCATGGTTCGATCTATCTCTCTACAGAATTTCATCTAAATCAGTTCAGCGATGCACAAGCTCAGCTTCGTTGGATAGCTACAGAAATAAATGACAAAAGGCCTAAATATTATTAAGTGGGGTGCATTGAACTCTCAATATTCATAGGCTGTAAGTTCAATTGCTTTGTTTGTAATGAGGTCGACTCTCCTATGGTCAAGGACAGGGCCGGATTCTAGTTCGGTCCCTGGGGCAGAGAAATAATTGAGGGCCCTCATTATAAATTTTTGTTCTTTAAGCATTGTTATGTAAAATAATGTTTTTTTTTCAACATGTGTGACCACGTGAAGTGATCTACTTTAGGTGCCATCTCCTACCGGAGGTCGGTTATCATTAAGGCTATCTTTATGTTGGACACAGCTAAACCACGTTCGGAGATTTTTGAGCCACGAAGTACGCCTTCTTCCAGGTGGACGCTTTCCCGCGATTTTCCCCTGTATGTAGAGTGATGCTAAGTTTTATTACGTTTATCTAGTACATTTTCACTATTAAATCAGGGTTTTTATTCTTTCTTTTATCGTTTCTGTTATTGATTCTAAATAAAAAAATTAAAACGTATTTTTTGTTCCTAATTATTCTAGAGGTTTTTTACAATGCACATAAAAAAATACACTCTCTTTCTTAATTATGTATTATCCACTTTTTACTTGAATGCAAGTAAAACAGAACATTAAATAGTGAAGTTCCGTTTCATTACCATTTGATACCACTTAATGAGACATTCACAAATATTAATTCAAGATTTTTTCAGTTGGTAAGAAAAATGTTGATTGATCAATCTCAAACTCAAAACGTCATTTATTCAGTTTAGTCCCTGGTAAGTCACCTATGAACGTTACAATAGACTCTACCACCGGTTCAACATACACTTACACTGACGAACACTCCGCCAAGAAACTCAGCAAGGCAATTTTTTTTCAGCAGTGGATCTTTCTTATATTTATGTACATTTTCAAATATTTGACACTACGCCAGGGAGATGCAGGTGCAGAGAGAAGCTACTACAACCATATATTTCTGTCTTCCATATAATGTTTGTAGTAGGGGACGAGACGGGTAGAGCCCTTTCCTGACTCCGTCCCTGATCAAGGTCCATGTGATTGAGGTCAGACGACCCCTGCCGTGAGGCCGTGAGGGCCTGCGCAACAAGAGCATGTTACATACTAATTGGATGTTCAATTACTATTTTATTATTACTCGTAATTAATAAATTAAATGTATACAATATAATTTGTTTTCTATTTGCAAGATGTCTTATGTCTAATTCTCAGCTAAGCGTCGATGATTCCTACCTAGAACGAGTACTTATTTAAACATATCTTTTGATAGCTCAGTGGTAGTGACATCGGATACCGCGGCGAAGGTCGTGGGTTCGAATCCTACAATGAGCTTTTGGTGTATCGTGAGGAGACCAGCACGGTGGTAGGGTACTTTGTAGTCCCGACTGGCTGGCTACCACTCTCAAGTTGAACATTTGTCAGGTACCTATCTCTGTGTTCCGACAGCTACACTTGAGAGCCAGTTCCCATCTAGCCTCTGTGTGCTTACCACCTTCGGCCACATCATCTCTTACCATGGTGAGAATATGGTCAAACTCAAGCTTATCCAGAATTTACAGAATTCCTTTAAGGCATTGTAATAAGGTGTACAACACATTGACAATTCCTCTGGTATTGCTAATGTCTATAGGCGACGGTAGTCGCTTACCATCAGGTGACCCGCCTGCCTCGTTGTCACTTGTGGCATAAAAAAACTGAAGAATTCACAGGATATATAGTAACTAATTGTATATTAAATGTTGATACAATACAAAATGTCCGTGACATCAGACTGCTAATGTGAAGAGTCAGGAGGTTGTAAACCCTGGTTATATTGTAAACGTATTATAATAATTGTCCGGTTTCATTGTAAGTAGATGAATGAATGGAGGTGACTCGCCAGTCTTCCGGTCCTCTACTAATCAGCGATGGGATGTTGAATGAGTGAGTCATGACTCGTTTATGTTCATGTCTAGTCACACGTTCTGAAAACATCCATATTTGACCATCGTTATTGTATTTCACCCTTTCATTACATCATTCACCCGTCTTTTAATACATTTCTGCCAATGTCAAGTAATTACTTTTAGTAAATAAAATTAAAAGCGACATACACTATAGAAAAAAACTGGTTATATCCGAGGAGGACTCGCGCACCGATAGTTTTTTCCGATTAGGTTGTTTTTTTTTTCACAAATTACTACATATTTGCGGTTTTAGTCCTTTACTTATACTAAAGGTTTAGACACCAAGCCAAAAACCTTTAAAAAAAATTGATAGTGACAGATACTTATATCTACGAAGTTGCTTCTAATCATCTCAAGTAATGAGACCCTAGAGTCTCTCAATGTTGAGATCAATGTGTGTGTTTGTTAGTTTCAAATCGTTTTTTTAAATTTTGCTTCTAGCGGTGGTCCTTTATGTCCTGATATAAACTTAATTTGTCCTAAAATAAACATATAATAACAATAAACAACCAGTAAACACTTGTTATTGAGTGCGGTTTGTTTGAATAACAATTTGAGATAACATTTAATTCGCTATTAAACCCATCGGTTATGTTTAAAGGACTATACAAGTGTATGTGACATACGGTACTGTAGAACGTGCAACCATTTTAGTTGCTTTTTAGGGTTCCGTAACCAAAGGGTAAAAAATAATAATTATAAAATTCATTTATTGAGGCAACACAAAAAAAACCCATTAGTGTTAGTAAAATCTTATACTATGTTAGTTTGACATTATGTAAAAACGGGACCCTATTACTAACACTTAGCTGTCTGTCCGTCTGTCTGTTACCAGGCTGCATCTCAAGAACCGCGATAGCTAGACAGTTGAAATTTTCACAAATTATGTATTTCTGTTGCCGCTATAACAACAAATATTAAAAACAAAATAAAATAAATATTTAAGGGGGGCTCCCATACAACAAACGTGTTTTTTTTTACGGAACCCTTTGTGCGCGTGTCCGACTCGCACTTGGCCGGTTTTTTTATATGACAAGTTTCTCACGCTGCAATGGAGCTACGAATCTATCTGATTTTTTGCATATAGATTCTTCACTAATAATTTAGGTTGAGCCCCGTGGTGTTGCCCGCATCGCCGGTAAACAAACATGGCTGTCATTCACCGGTCCATAGACTAGTTTATGTAAAAAAACGTTGATGTTGCGAGAATAGGGACACACTAATAAACACAATGTATTTGTATTAATTATAACATGAGTATGATTCTGAAAAGATGACTTGCTGTACTGTACGTTATTGTACCCGACTGGCTCTGGCTGGCTACCACCCTCGAGTTACAATCTGTCATCAAGCGCCTATCGCTGTGCTTGAGAACCAGTTACCCATCTAGGCTTTGTGTGCTTACCATCTTCAGGCACATCAAAGCTTATTAAAAAAAAAAACTTAATTTCATTTAATTTTGCAGATAAAATCTATTAACTTTATTATGGCATCAATCAACTTTGAAAACAATAGAATTAAAAAATTATTATTAAACCTTTTAAATGGCCTGTGGCCATCTCGGCCTAAACTGAATCGTCTTTATGTCAAAGGGCGTCAGATTGTATGGACAAAAGTGACAATTGACAGAAAAACAATCAAATTTAGATAAAGTTGAACCGCTAAGAATTGGTGGTAAGGAATGAAATGAAAAATAAAACTACAAACGATTATGTCAAATATGAAATGACATTTAAGTTTCCAACTAAAATGTTAAGCTAACATCACGACCGTGTGTCACTGAATATGTTAGTGTAATAAAACAAATATCGTCGGGTGGTTTACGACTCCCGAGTACTCCCGAGCATTCCCGAGTCCCGTACGACCAGCGTTATCTAAGTTATCATGTTTTACCATATTCTACTTGCAGCTCGAACCACAGTTCACCATTGTATATTTGTTGGAACATAAAAAAACGGTTTTTCAGTTCAATAACAGGTTTTTTTCAAAATTAACCGGTAATTTAAAAAACCGTAACTTTTCCGAGATTATGTTACTTAAAGCCGGTTTATTAAACTGTGCTTAGACGTAACCGGTTGGATATATTTTTCGGTTTCCACGATGAAAGCTCGTTTCACATTTTTGGAACGTGTTTGGAAGTTCCTTATCGCGCGTTGTGAAAGGGGGCTAGACGGAAAAAATGCTCACGAAAAATTGTCACCGACACTTTTGTGTCAAGGCGTGCGCATGTTTCTCTGTCTGTCTCTCTCTCTCTCTCTCTCTCTTATAGAAAGCAAGCCAGATATTTTCATTTCTATTTATATATATACATATATATATATTTAAAATAAAAAAAAAATCTATTTATGTATATTGTTTTTTTTTAATATATATATACTCTCTCGACTTATATAACTTATATAACTTCGTCCCAACCGGGTGTCCCTTGACACCTCTCAAGTTTTTTTTTATTCACTTACCAATTATAAAAAAATTACCTTAGTAAAGATAAATTGATTTTTTAAATTAAATTTTGATAACTACTTACCGGACACCGGTACCTGTATATCGGTCCCATATATTCTGTCTAATTTAGACTCCGTTATGTCAACCAAAAACAAAATGAACTATTGAAAAGACAAATGAACTATTCCAACGAATAGAACATTAACGGAACATAAAGATTTGATGCTCATTAAAATCAAACAAAAGAATCGTTTTCGGTGGTCCGAATCGAACACAAAACGCATAGAATTCCAATCAATGCATTACGTAATTTGTTCCGATTGGGAATGTATGCTTAAAGGAATCGATATATTATTATTAAATCGATACATTCGGAATAATCGGACTTCATTAACATACCGCCTGGTGATTTACGTCGGGACGCATGATCGGAACTATTCCGAACCATTGTTAGGGTTCAGACATACTAGAGGTTCTGGTCAGATCAAACAGCCTTACCAAAGTAAGTGATTAGTTTAATTAAATGTTCATTTAAAGTTACTAGTGGTAGCTATCATCCTCTTTATAAAATTATTTCACTAATTCTTAATTATTTAACACTTTTCTCAAAATTTTCATTTTTTTAAATAAACCGACAGACAGAGACAGATAAACTTTGACGGAAAAGCATAACTAGGCTTCGAGAGGCCTTTTCTCAGCAACAAAGAGAGGCTTATAAGTCAAGTCAGATAAAATTCGACTTGGGTTTCTCAAACGTGGCTACTAAAATGAATCAAATTACTAACTCGAATTACTAAGTTAGAAACGTGTAAAGTTTCAAGACTATTATATTACTCGACTCACTGTAGCGCTGTTACTAAAGCCGCTGCAGTCACAATAATATTTAAATTACATTCTGTAAAACCTGAATAAACACAAGGCGGGTCACCTGATGGTAAGTGAATACTGTCGCCGATAGACATAAGCAATACCAGGGTAATATCAATGTGTTGTACACCTTACTACAACGCCTTAAAGGCTCTTAAGTGCAACTGTCGGAACACACCAACAGGTGCTTGGCGACAGATTTTCAACTTGAGGGTGGTAGCCAGCCAGTCGAGTACCACATAGTACCCTACCACCGTGCTGTGGTTTCCTCACGATGTTTTCCTTCACCGAAACTATTTTAACTAACTATTTTCTTAATTAACACAATGTGAATGCGCGGGGGCTAGACGGAAAAAATTCTCACGAAAATCACCGACATTAAAGTGTCGGTGATTTTTTGTGTCGGTGACAAAAGTCACCGACCGCTGTGCGGCGTGCACATGTTTCTCTGTCTGTCTCTCTCTCTCTCTCTCTCTCTTATAGAAATCAAGCCAGATATTTTCATTTATATATATATAAATAGATATTTTTATATATACTCTATACTATTATATACTCTCTCGACTTATATAACTTCGTTCCACCGGGTGTCCCTTGACACCTCTCAAGTTTTTTTACTTCGTAATCAGTTCAGTTTTGAGTAGGTTCCAGCCAATTCCAGCCAAGCTAATATGAATAGACCCTAACGTTAACAAATTAACAAAATTAGTAATAGAAGTATGTTTAAGCTTGAGAGATATCCATCTGACATTAATTCTGTTGCGTATAATACTGTAATATACGATGGAATCATCATTTTACTTTAATGTAACGTTTATTAAGGATTAAGACGTCTATATTAATTCGTGTGATTGCAGTCGTCGGCATTTTTGTCGGCATGTTTAGGGTTCCGTAGCTATCGAAGAATTGTGTGGTACAACATTTTCTCAGCTTCTTATTGTTATTTTAGACAAGCTAGTGTTTGACCGCTCACCATGGTAAGTGATGATGTGGCCGAAGGTGGTAAGCACACAAAGCTTAGATGGCGTTTATACAGAGTCCAGTAAGTAGTGACAAAATTAAGGGGGAAATAGGTGGGCGGATGACCATTTTCGAGACTTTTCGATATATCTGATTTTTATGTATTGATTTTTGAAATTTAGATATTAAATATCTCGAAAACTGAGACACTTTTACTGAGGTAATTGTTTGTATATGTTGGTAGGTGACTCGCCCACTTATCTCCCCCTTCAGTTTGTCCTACTATGTACCTATCTACTGAACAAAGTAGATCAAAATGGGCATCATATACGTTCAAACGTTGCTATATTTCAAGCGGTGGGGCAGTCGTTGTGAATTCCAGGATTCACGATTCAAGTTATTCAGAATGAGTTTTTCTATAATTTACTTTCTTTACACTTCACGGTTTCACGCCGCAGGTCGTGGATTCGATTCCCGTCCTTAACAGACATTTGTATACATGAAATCTGTTTGAGTCTGAGTATATTTATCTATTTGAGTATGTATTTAAAAAGTAGTCCGGGATCAGATGACCGCGGTAAAAAACACCCGAATCATACAAAAAGTGTGTAATACAATACAGTATTACAGTGTGTTATTACATATATGTAATTACGGACACGCGACCGGACGGACAGACGGACAGACGGACAATACGTCACGGTGTGCGCACAGGTAGGTACATCTCATTCGCCTTTTTGTGTTCCACGTTTTGTTCTCGTCGTGTCTATGGTCAATTGACAGTGATTGAAGAGCAAACCATAAATTAGTAATTATATGTCTATGAATGGGGATAATAGCTCAGTGGTAGTGACGTCGGATACCACGGCGAAGGTCGCGGGTTCGAATCCTACAATGAGCTTGAGCTTTCGGTGAAGGAAAATATCGTGAGGAAACCACAGCACGGTGGTAGGGTACTATGTGGTACTCGACTGGGTGGCTACCACCCTCAAGTTGAAAATCTGTCGCCAAGCACCTGTTGGTGTGTTTCGGCAGTTAAACTTGAGAGCCAGTTCACATCTAGGCTTTGTGTGCTTACCACCTTCGGCCACATCATCACTTACCATAGTGAGATTGTAGTCGAACACAAGCCCATCCAGAATAAAAAAAAAGAAAGGAAAGATTTGATTGTTTGTTTGCATTGAATTAGCTCTGAAACTACTGGACCGATTTGAAAAATTCTTTCACCATTAGAAAAGGTTATATTTTGTCCCGGGAAAAGATAAGATCCGACGGGAACGCGGCAATTTGCATGATTCCCGAGCACACAATCAATGGCGTAACAATAAAATAACTGTTTTAAAACTAATAAACGTCAGAAGTGCGACAAAATTGTCCACGCTAATGCAATAAACGCATTAAAAGCGCGTAAAGTTGGACATCTCGTATTACTGGGTAAGTGCAGATCAACTACGCTGCGCTTGAGTGTCTATTTCGATCATTTACATAAATACTGTGTAGATAAGATTTACAAACACAAATTACGTCTAAAAGCTTACTATAGGGAACAGAATTATTATGAACTATAATGATCGAAATTCGACCAAAAAGTTTTTAGGAAAAAAGTCTCTTCAATAACTCTCAATAAAAAAAGTTAATCGGTTGACGAATACAGCAGGGTAATGATATGTGTGTGTGTCAAACGCATGCTAGTGTGTGTGTTGTTGTTTATTAATTTAATTTATTTCTAAAGCATATTAAAAATATTAACTTTCTGTAACTGTACCAAATTTCATACTCCTCCGTCCGCGTCATTTTCGTAAAAAGGGATAGTAAAGATAAATTTAGTCTCAGTTCGTTTCTAGTTAGTCATTTCTATAGCATCGATATTCAGAATAAATATTATACTCATCAAAAATATTATATATATAAAAAAAACAGAAATCTAATCTAAAAACCGATCATAGACCAAGCATTCCGAAACTCAATAACAATTTTAAAACTTTCCTTTGTAGCTTGGTCCGTATCTCCCAGATGAGTGTTAGTTAACATAATGAATGTCTTCATTATCTGTGGTACTGTACTTGTAATAAACCATTATGTGTCGGATAACGCTTCCATTTATTGACATTTTATTGAGAGACTTGGCTCTTTTTTTCCCAGTATGTTATTTGCTGTTTTGTTCATCGAATTACGTGTGTGGGAATTGTGGCTTTATTTTTAGAAGTGTATTGGAACGAAGTTCCTTATCGCGCGTTATGAAAGGGGGCTAGCTTCTTACGAAAAATTGTCACGACACTTTTTATATCACTATGTAAGTTTATTAAGCTGTGCGGCGTGCGCATGTTTCTCTGTCTGTCTCTCTCTCTCTCTCTTATAGAAAGCAAGCCAGATATTTTCATTTCTACTCTCTCGACTTATATAACTTATATAACTTCGTTCCATCCGGGTGTCCATTGACACCTCTCAAGTTTTTTTGTTATTAAACGGTTACATAAAACCGTTTAATAACAAAAAAAACTTGAGAAATGAAAAAAAAAAATGTAGCTTGCCCTGTTTGTTGTTTATTTCGACCAAATTTAGTAATTTTAATTTTGTTACTTAATCACGCAAAAACGGCTGAACGGATCTTGATGAAACTTGGCACACAGGTAGATCATATCCTGGAATAAGACATAGGATACTTTTGATGCCGACAAAAGATAAGATCCCTCGGGAACGCGGGTGAAACCGCGGGGCGGAAAACTAATATGTATTTAAACTTTACAGTCAAGTCCATTTTGAAGTTATTTTCCTTAACCTTTTAAATAAAACCCGAAAATCGAACTCATCTCAATAAAGAGCAGTTTAACAGCTCTTTGTGCTTGTACAGTTAATTTAACTGGCAGTTTAAATTCGTGTAATTTAGTTTGTAGCTCGTAAAATGTGAAGTTGATGCGATGCTCACTGTTTTGATGAGAGGATATAACATGTTCGGTGCTTTTAGGATTCTCAGTCGAAAATAAAGGAATTCAATAATTTACAATATTTTTATTGTTTGGTTTGAATTGTGTTTTAAGTGCAACTGAGTCGAGGTCCGATACCGCGGCGAGTTTTGAGGTTTCAAATCCTACAATGAGCTTGAAGGAAAACATCGTGTGGAAACCACGGCACGGTGGTAGGGTACTTTGTAGTACTCGACTGGTTAGCTACTATTGCTAATATTTATAGGCGACAGTAGTCACTTACCATCAGGTGACACACCTTCCTCGTAGTCACTTGTGGTATAAAACTGCTTGTAAATCGATGTGTGCTTGGAGACAGATTGTTTACTTGAGGGTGGTAGCCAGCCAGTCGAGTACTACAAAGTACCCTACCAACATGCTGTGGTTTCCTCACTATGTTTTCCATTACCGAAAGCTCAAGCTCATTGTAGGATTCGAACCCATAACCTTCGCCGCGGTATCCGACGTCACTACCACTGAGCTATCATCGTCTAGGTTTTGATGGTCACCACCTACAGCCATCATCACATACCATGATGAGATGTGGGCACACGAAATAGTTATTAATTGTTAACTAACGAACGTATTTTAATGAATCTTGGCACAAAGGTATCCTGGACTAAAACATTGGATAATTTTTATCCCGGGAAAGAATGAGATCACTCGGTAACGCGGGTAAAACCTAGATAGCTAGAAACTTTATAGTTAAGGAAATAGAACTTCTTTCTCGCATTCCAAATAAACAAAATGAAAATGGTCGCCATGTTTGGTTTGAGTTCTAGGAAGGCTCCAGTCCAGTGATTTATAACTGTCAGTTAACGGTTAATAGATAGAATATAGACAGACAGACATACAGAATGTCTGGATCTAGCTATCAGGGTGGTCAAACACAGCGAGATGTAGAGCAATTTTATTCAAAAACGTTTGTGTTTTTTACCTTCGCCGAATGTGAATTTGATAAATTCTTTTTTTTTTTACCTATTGAGATTGTAGTTAGTGAGATTGTAGGAGGTAATCTCTGGATCTACTGAACCGATATTGATAAATTCTTTTACCAATATAAATCCACGTTATTTGTGAGTGTCATAAGCTAAATTTTTATGCCGGGAAAATATAAGATCCCACGGGAACCGCGGAGGACAGCTAGTGATTAAATATAATTCTTAGTTGTCCCCTTTAAAATTCATCATGATCTGACAAAGGCAAAGAGCAAGAATATCGCGAGTTTTTTTTTAAATTCAATATCGATACTTATTTACTTTTTGCTTACATTAGGAATATATTGGTCACAACTAGTCAAATCTTGAGCTTTCATATAACCCAAGATTTTTGCTTTGTTTCAGGATTATCTACAGAACTTGGCATCCATTCATTTAGAACTTTTTTTGTGGGCAAAGATGACAACTACGTCTATTCTAAATATTGAACTTGGCTCCCATTTTCACATTAATGTTTTTGTTGAGTAAACAAAAATACAACGTAACAGTAACGCAAACGCATCGTGACTACGACTACCTTCTCACGCAATCACCAATTTTGACTGACACACAAATTATACCAACTCTTAACGCGTCCTTAACCGTCTCTATCCGTGTTTACGTTATCCCGCCCCACTGAAACCTTTATAACATAACAATAACACGTGACGTTAAGATAAAGGCGTTTACTGACTCGTGGGCGAGTAGGCGGAGCTGTTAAATTCGAAATTCGAAATGATCGACTGTCATAATCGTTGTTGAGTACAATTGAAATTAAACTGTAAGTGGTACGTTTTAAAGATGGAATTTGAATGTGTTGTAGGTATAGTGATTTCACACAGTTCTATAGGTTGTGGCAGTTAAAAGGATTGGCAGTAATGATGGGGTCGGGGTTCGAACTTCGGGTACATCCGTGTCATGGGAATGGACGTTAGCAATAGTTGCTTAGAAAAATCTTCCATAGCCCACAAAACCTTAATTTGAATGTCACCAAAAAAAAAACGGTCCAGCACGAGTCGGACTCACGCACCGAGGGTTCCGTAGATTTTTAGTTTTTTTGAAATTATTTTATTCTGTTTTTAGTATTTGTTGTTATAGCGGCAACAGGCTCTACTGTCTGTCCATCTGTCTGTCTGTCACCAGGCTGTATCTCATGAACTGTGATAGCTAGACAGTTGAATTCACAGATGATGTATTTCTGTTGCCGCTATAACAACAAATACTATACACAACAGAATAATATAATATAAAAAAAACTACAAAATTTCTACGGAACCCTCGGTGCGCTAGTCTGAATCACACATGACCGGTTTGTTTAAGCAGGTACCTACAAGCAATGTTTATAAAGAAGGGACCAACTCAAATAAACCACATTTCCAAGCAACACACGTACCATTCAAAATACCGACTAAAAATTATAACAAGCTCATATTATTTACAAAAAAAAAATCATGATTGCCCCAATTCCTACACCACGAGTCCATAAACCGACATAACACTAAACGCGCTCGTTAACGTTACGATCCGTCAAACATTTTGACGTCGAAACAGAGATTACGATTCACGTTTGCGTTCTGACTTGATAGGTTTGATGATTGTCTGATATGTTTTTTTTTCTTTATTGTTATTGAACATTGGTTTTTATAGTATCGCGGAATTATTATGGCTAATGATAGGGTGCCGAATTACTTGGATCGTTTCAATAGGAAGGTAGGTTTACGTCCTTTTAGTATTTTTTACGTCAATCTCATGTCGATGCTATAATAAGATCGCATGATGTATGGTTGGAGTGACCACGCTTTTGATGGAATTTGGGACAAATGGCTATCAATACACAATACACAAATTGGAAAGAGTAATTGCTGAGTTTATTGCCGGCTCTTCTCAGCAAAAGCAACCTTTCGAACCGTGCGTTAGAGTCAATAGAATCTGACAATTCATAAGCGCCTATTTGGATGAATAAACATTTCATTTCATTTCAATGACAGTATGTATTATTTAAAAAAATGTCTTTCCCAAGAATTCTATGTGGCCACACCAAATTTCATGAAAATCTCTTCAGCCATGTAAAACAAACAGTCTATATTTTCATTCATTATTATAAAGAGGTGAAGTGTTGTGAGGTTGTAGGGGGTAATCTCTGGATCTATTGAACCGATTTTGGAAATTCTTTTACCAATAGGTAGCCACGTTATTTGTGAGTGTCATAGCCTATATTATTTGAAAAGATCCCGCGAGAACGCGAGTGAAACCGCGGGGGACAGCTAGTATATTCTATTGTTTGCAAGTAACCACAGTTTGCAAATTCCTAACATAATAATGAAACCATAGACTCTAACACACGGCATGGAAGGTTGCTTTTCCAGTAAACCCACAATAAGAAATCAAGACTGTCCGGCGTTATTCGAAACGTATGGTCACACCACATAATAATTGGGGGCTCCGAGGTATTTTTTCCGAGCTCCCATATAATGTTGGCAACATTATTGGTTATTGTTAGTTATATCAAGTTGCCGATGTTGCCGTGTATTACGAAATTATTCAGTGGCAAGGAAATTGATCAACAAATTGCTATACATATAGTTGTTTTAGGCAATTTACGAATATTGCTGTTAACCATAATTTTGTTATACGCGTTAATATTTTATTTATTCAATGAATTTGCATCATTTCGATCGAATAGAATTATTGAAATATACGTAACTACCTTTTCACCGCGGTTTCACCTGCGTTACCGTACGATCTTATCTTATCCCGGGATAAAAATATAGCTTTAAGACGCTCACAAATAACGTGGCTTTCTATTGGTAAAATAATTTTCAAAATCGATTCAGTAGATCCAGAGATTACACCTAAATTTCATAGTTCTAGGTCAACGGAAGGTACCTTATGAATTTTGATTACTTTGAAGTTAAGATATTGAAGTTAAGATATTGAAGTTACGATATTGAAGTTAAGATATCGAAGTTAAGATATTGAAGTTAAGATATTGAAGTTAAGATATTGAAGTTAAGATATTGAAGTTAAGATATTGAAGTTAAGATATTGAAGTAAAGATATTGAAGTTAAGATATTGAAGTTAAGATATTGAAGTTAAGATATTGAAGTTAAGATATTGAAGTTAAGATATTGAAGTTAAGATATTGAAGTTAAGATATTGAAGTAAAGATATTGAAGTTAAGATATTGAAGTTAAGATATTGAAGTTAAGATATTGAAGTTAAGATATTGAAGTTAAGATATTGAAGTTAAGATATTGAAGTTAAGATATTGAAGTTAAGATATTGAAGTAAAGATATTGAAGTTAAGATATTGAAGTTAAGATATTGAAGTAAAGATATTGAAGTTAAGATATTGAAGTTAAGATATTGAAGTTAAGATATTGAAGTTAAGATATTGAAGTTAAGATATTGAAGTAAAGATATTGAAGTTAAGATATTGAAGTTAAGATATTGAAGTAAAGATATTGAAGTTAAGATATTGAAGTTAAGATATTGAAGTTAAGATATTGAAGTTAAGATATTGAAGTTAAGATATTGAAGTAAAGATATTGAAGTTAAGATATTGAAGTTAAGATATTGAAGTTAAGATATTGAAGTTAAGATATTGAAGTTAAGATATTGAAGTTAAGATATTGAAGTTAAGATATTGAAGTTAAGATATTGAAGTTAAGATATTGAAGTAAAGATATTGAAGTAAAGATATTGAAGTTTTTGCGACATAAACGGTCGTATCTTCGTTTTACGTTAATTTAGAAGTTTGATTTTTTCACAGTTTTAAGAGACTGAAGACCTGAGTATATCGTTTTAATTTCAACTCGATACATCCACGCGTTCCCGAGATAAAGGGTCGTGACAGACAGACAGACGGACGGTTAACAAAGTGATCCTATAAGGATTCAGTGTCAATATTTTAAATTCAAATAGGCCTTTGCAAGCACTTATGAATACCCTAGACTCTAATGCACGGTTCAGAAGGTTGCTTTTGCTGAGAAGAGCCTTTTTTTATGTCACTAGTGACAACGAGGCAGGCGGGTCACCTGATGGTAAGTGATTACCGTCGCCTATAGACATTAACAATACTAGGAGGATTGTCAATGTGTCGTACACCTTAGGGCAAGGGCAACTGACTCTCAAGTGCAACAGCCGGAACACACCGATAGGTGCTTGGCACAGATTTCCAACTTGAGGGCGGTAGCCAGCCAGTCGGGTACTACAAAGTACCCTACCACCGTGCCTGTAATAAACTCTACAACAACTGTTTTAAAATGCAGCATAAACCTATTACATACATTACATTACATACATTAATTTAACTATGTAGGTAACAAATGCGGGTTATAATTTTTTATGTATTTTTGTATTAGTTTAAGAATAAAATTGTTAAACATTTGAAAAAAAAGCCAATATAGTCAGATGGTCCAAAAATATTTAAAAAATGTAACCTTACTGAGTTTCTTGCCGGTTCTTCTCAGTTGAAGGCTGACTTCCGAACCGGTGGTAACTTCTGTAATTCTACCTTCATAAGTGCCCTTCTAGGGCCTAAACTGAATAAATGGTTTTGACTTTGACTTTGACTTTAATTATTAATGTAGTCTCACTGATTACATCACCGTTTTAGTGTAGATAAAATCACGTCAAATATGAACGTACCTTTACGCTAAATGTAATATGAATGAGTCTCACCTGACACACAGTAGCAGAAGTAGCAGTAGTAGCAAGAAGCTTCCTCCACTCCCACCCCCACTCCCACCCCCACCCCCACTCCCACCCCCGGGCGCGGCGTGAGTCGGTCGCGCGCCGCCGCACTGGCCGCGTGTCTCAGTGCTCGCGCGACGCACGCATTCCAACATTGTTTCACATCCTAATTATTTGTTGCGATTTTTATCTCCAAAACATTTTCACTTTTTGTTCTTTTTGGTCACTTTTTGTTTTGAACCGCTCGGCTTTTAATTGTTTCGTTTTTGCATTGTTTTGATTGAACTGATGATGTTTAATGTTTCTGCTGGGTTTGTTGATTACGTTGTACAGTGATTTTTGATCTCGTTTTACTATAAAAGTAACAATTGAATTATCGTAATCCTACTTCCTGTGTATACATTCCTCGCATTCCTTGTCCTTCTTCAAAGTTTCATCTATCTCTATACCAAATTTAATCTAAAACGGGACAGCGGTTTAAGCGTGAAAATGTAACAGACAGACAGACACACTTCGCATTTATAATATTAGTATAGATGTATGTAGATTGCGAACGACCGTCCCTCTAGTCTAGCTAGCTAGCTATTCAAAGATTACACAAAAAATGATTCAAAGAACTTCTTTCAGATCATCAATCATAATAAATATTTGTCAGATATCAAAAAGATATGATGATAAGATTGATGATTAAGCACTAGCTAATAAAAAAAACAAAAAGGGGTCAAAGCCCTGTAAACTTGAGAGCCACTGTCCGACACAGTTTAACAAATACAGTAGTTGTACTCGTGAGGATTGTCACAGAGGCTGCACATCGCTGCGCTGTGTCATTATTTACTAATTACACAAGTTATTTATAGCTCTCAACTGTTACTGTGGATTTTTATTCGCATAGTTTATGATTCAGTGAAAATTCTCAGTGAAGGGTATATCCGAAAATTTGTTCGGATATACCCCAAGAATTCCCAATCTTACAATAATCCTTTCAATCCTACGAATTATTACGGAGAGTAAATTCTATTATAAATGTTTAATAGTTTGTTACTCTTTCACCCAAAAACTGCTCTACAGATTTTGTTGAAATTTGGCTCACAGGTTGATAATATCCTGGAATAAAACATAGGTTACTTTTTTTCCTGGGAATAGATAAGATCCCTAATGACCACGAGTGAAACCTCGGGGATAGCTAGTATTTGTGTAAAATGGAGAGTAATTGTACGAGTAATTTCAACGCAAATAAAATGTATAAAAACATATTTAATAATAACAACAACATTCAATCTTAAAAAATGGCCGAAAAATGGCACTCTAACACACACATAGATAACTTAATATTGCAATATCCACACTACATTATCATATCTCATAACACACGATGGCATTTTTGGTTGTTTTGTGTCACTTTTACTTTTAATTGCATTCGGTACGTGAAGTGCATCCGTTGATGCCGGTGACGCGACACAGGTCAAGATTGGTTAATTAGCACTTTTTAGCCTCCGCTTTCGGATATGCAACACTACAACACTACGAGTAGGACTACGAAAGGATGTAAAATGAAATGAAAATGAAATGAAAATTAAATGAAATGAAATACACTTGTAGTACTGTGTAAAGTACCACAAGTGGGATGCCTCTTCGTGGATGGCACTATCTATCTAAGCTTTCCGAAAGCAGAGGCCTATCTTGACTTGCGTAGCGCCATCTTTTTACTTGTAATATCATTGGTTAAGATAGTGAAGGCTGTATTAGAAAAGTGCAATATTTGTTCGGTGTGGTATTTCATTAGCAGCTCACGGCGACGTCACACGACGCGCTCACTCGCTCACTTCCTTAGTATTGCCTTCCTTCAGGGTCGGTCACGCATCGATTCCTTATATTAAATGAACTAGAATAGCGCAGTGTTATAAAATAACCAGGGACATTCTTCATATAAGGACAGCTGAACTCAAACACATAATGTAACTACGTTTTTTTTAAGATTTAATAGAATTTTGACATGTGTAGGTATTTTTCATTTGATTTCTTTGCCATCAAATTGCAAAAGATAAAAAAAACTGTTATCTGTCATTAGCTGTCGAAAGAGACTTTAATACTACTTATGGTGACCCTTTTGTCATGTCAACAGCAATGGCAACTGATTTAAAATTAAATTTGTAATTGTTAAAATTCTAAAGTTAGACTGAAAATGAGCAGGTTTAAATATGCAACAACGACATTAAATAAAAACAAAATAAAAAAGTACTCATGTTTTTATTTTTACGCACAGTTTGTTATAAATATTAACACTTTATTTGCGAGGTATGTTGAAAAGAATCTTGAATACTGTGAGTATTTTCACCCTTGAAGTTTGTCTGGTGGAAAATAACCCTGTGTTAATCATTTGAAACGAAGGTCAAGGAATGAAAAGTCATACAAAATATCTCAGCTAATCAATCCAGCTTAATACTTACTGTGAATCAATGATACCTACATCGTTTTCTTAATGGACGATGATTCAACTTTTTTTTTGTAGAACAGGGCTTTTCAACTAGTTGTCTACACAAGGTCAAATGTATTATAATGGTTTTTATGATCACGTTATGACTTTTATGGACATGTCTAGAGTTACGTTTGCAACGTGTTTCGACAATTTTTCTAAAATATTATAATTCGCAAAATTCGAGTGAAGGTTCCGTATTTTTTTTATTAAAACATAACTATTATACTTTATTTAAAAAAAACGTCTGTTTTCTATTTCAGTTCGTTCAGTCTATTTCAATAACGCTTAACCGCTATCTATAGTGACAATAAAAACTACATACTGACATTTGATATATTTTCAGTGCAATACCGAATACCGTCTATATATAATACAACAGGTGTTCGGTAAAGGCCTTAGAATAGTAGTAAATGATTTTAAATATTGTTATGATAGTCAAGTAATTTATTCAGTTTAGGCCCCAGGAGGCAAGTAAGAGTATCTCAAGTGCAACAGCAGGAACACACTGTTATTGTAAAATAATGGATTACCAGTGTGCGCTCACTGGCAGTCACTGATGGAAATTAGACCATAATTTTTTTTGTAAAAAAAAACTAAATTCTTCAATTTTTTATTGGTAACACTAAAGAGAAGGGGCACATAGCTATTTCTTCAAGTATTAATATAATGATTTTAAGGCGATGATAGCTCAGTGGTAATTGACGTCGGATACCGCGACGAAGGTCGTGGGTTCGAATCCTACAATGAGCTTGAGCTTTCGGTGAAGGAAAACATCGTGAGGAAACCATAGCACGGTGGTAGGGTACTTTGTAGTACCCGACTGGCTACCACCCTCAAGTTGAAAATCTGTCGCCAAGCACCTATCGGTGTGTTCCGACAGCTGCACTTGAGAGCCAGTTCCCATCTAAGCTTTGTGTGCTTACCACCTTCGGCCACATCATTACTTACCATGGTGAGATTGTGGTCAAACACAAGCTTATCCAGAATAAATTAAAAAAAAATCCTTGAAAAATTAATGAAAATCCTTAAGTCGAAATAGAATAGTCGTAAGTGTGAACTAGAAATAGTAAACACGATGATGTGGGAGAGTTCCCGTGTTCGTATTATCAGGACCACGCTCGTTAAACCGAACATGCGCCCGCGCAGGTTGGTACTATCTCAATGTGGTGCAGTACATAAATAGCTTAAACAGTATGTCAAACTATACTAATATTATAAAGAGGAAAGGTTTGATTGCTTGTTTGCATTGAATAGGCTCTGAGACTACTGGACCGATTATAAAAATTCTTTCACCATTAGAAAGCTACATTCATCCCTGATTAACATAGGCTATATTTATCCCGGGAAAAGATAAGATCCCACGGGAACGCGGGTGAAACCGCGGGTGACAGCTAGTTTTCCTATAAATTATAGCCCTGCTCGTTTACAATATAGCTTTCTAGAGTTTTTTTTAAATTATTAATTTAAAAAAAAATGCCAAGATATGAACTGCCTGTGTGCCAAGTTTCATCAAAATCCGTTCAGCCATTTTGCGTGAAAGAGTAACCATCCAGACTTTCACATTTTATAAGTGGGATTTCACATATTAGTGGGATGAAACAGAAAATTATGTTCCAAATCGCTGCCTTACATTTGAATGATCGTTTGCAGTTGCTCTACTGTTTCTATTATGTACTTTGCTCTGTGACATTTGTGGGGGAATGGAGTCCTGTATGTATGTAGGTCTGTTTGTGTTGATTTATATTTAATTGATACGCATTTTATTATGTTTAGATGTTTTAAACAGCTCTAGGCGATGATAGCTCACTGGTAGTGACGTCGGATACCGCGGCGAAGGTCGTGGGTTCGAATCATACAATGAGCTTGAGCTGAGGTGAAGGATAACATCGTGAGGAAACCATAGCACGGTAGGGGACCGCAATCTCACTATGGCACGTGATGATGTGGCCGAAGGTGGTAAGCACACAAAGCCTAGATGTGAACTGGCTCTCAAGTGCAGCTGTCGGAACACATCGATAGGTGCTTGGCGACAGATTTGCAACTTGAGGGTGTTTTAGAGTATTTATAGATGTTTTATACTTTACTTATTGCTTCATAATTTTTCTTCAATATAGTCAAACATATTGACTAAGAAATCCGAGAAAATGCATAAATGTAACACAAAACCTCCTTCTTTTTTGAACTTTTTTTAACCGACTTCAAAAAAGGAGGAGGTTCTCAATTTGACTGTATGTTTTTTTTTTTGTATGTTTGTTACGCGATTTCTTTGCTAATTATGAATAGATTTTGATGATTCTTTTTGTTTGGTAGATCATGCTTCAGAGGTGGTACCATTTAAATTTTATCGAAATTGATTCACCACTTTTTGAGAAAATCAACAAAAACAAAAAAAAAATATCTCGTTTGATAAACCTTAGTGAATCAAACTGAGTCGTTGAGCATGACTTTTTGGACTGGTGGCTGGCACCGACTCCAAAAAGAACTGTTTATAAATATTAAATAGATATATAAATATCAATAATTTTGTTGATTGTCCTTTAAGGCTCTTGCTTTGAAATTAAAATATTATTCTTTACTTTTTAGTTTATGTTTGTACTACCTATGTACAAACATAAACATAGGTTACAGTTTTGAAGTCGGTTTTTGTTTTTTATTTTTAAAAATATTTTTTTTGATAACGTTTTCGTTTCACGTCCTGCGGAACCCTAATAAAGTGGCAAGTTCTCTGTTAACACGGCAGTTATTGCACATTACGCTCAGGTACAGGGGAACGCTATTATCCATACATAATGTCAACATGTCTGCGCAGTTCTATCTCGCGAACATTACCTCGGTATAAGGTTTTTATCTTTACACTAGCTGTGCTCCGCGGCTTTATCTTATCCCGGGATCAAAAGTATCCTATATTTCAAGTTGGATCGAACTGCACACTGCTATTACGCCGCAGGTCGTGGGTTCGATTCCATTTAGGACAGACATTTGTATGTTTGTCCTGAGTCTGGGTTTAATTATCTATTTAAGTATGTATTTACAAAAAAAACTAATATATGTAGTATATCAGTGATCTGGTTGTCCATATAACAAGCTCTGCTTAGTTTGTGATCAGATAGCCGAGTGTGAACAAATGTCCGAGGATATTTATTTATGAAAATCATCGCGGACAACGTTTTTAGATACAGTTAAGCTATTACGTCTACACAATTTTTAATAAATAAATGGTGTATATTCCATGTCCAAGGCTACCTTCACCTACACCTACATCGATGTAGCATCAGTGAAGTATGACAGAGCATCTCGCGCTATAAGTTTGTTCGTAAGACAGAAGCGATCTCAAGACTGCGGGGTGCCCATACATTACCGGTACTAATAAAACTGCAATGTTTACTGCGACTCCTCTCATCCTCTCTTGTTTATTATTATACGAGTAATAGCTATTCCCTCGGTTTCACCCGCGATCCCGAGGGATCTTATCCTTTCCCGGGATATGATCTACCTGTGTGCCAAGTTTCATCAAAATACGTTCAGCCGTTTTTGTGTGAAAGAGAAACAATCTTCGCACACATCCAAACATACTATCACGTTTATAATATTAGTAGGATATACAACAGAGCAACAGAGAAATAGTTAAGGTTTTTCAAAGATCTTCCCTTAGAAGGTTCAAGAACGCGGGTGAAACCGCACGGGTCAACTAGTTTATCTCTATATTTTTTAAAACGTAAATTCTAGAGAAGGAGACAGTGTCTCGTCTCAATTAAGACATTATTATTCAAAATGATAAACTGAAGAAATACTTGACTTTTTTTTAATTTAAAAGTTTCCATGGAAACTTTTAAATAGGTTGTTTTGACGACAATCTCACCGTGATAAGTGATGATGTGGCTGAAAGTGGTAATACACAAAGCCTAGATGGGAAAAGTATCATAAAATAAAAGTAATAGAATCTATTTCATATCTATTCCCCGTTACGTAATAGACAACCGGGTCGCTGGTCGTTTTCCTATTTAATAGTACACTCCTGTTTCTAGTTTATTATCTGGACTCTACATTTAATTATTATATTTATAACCTATCAAAAGAATATTAAAATATAGCCATATCTAAGGAATAAGGCCATAATTGCAAAATACCAATTTTACAGAAGCATGTTTTAAAATGATATTTGTAACTAGCTGTCCTCCGCGGTTTCACCCGCGTTCCCGTGGGATATTATCTTTTTGCATGATAAAAATATAGCCTATGAAACTCACAAATAACGTGACTTTCTATTGGTAAAAGAATTTTCAAAATCGGTTCAGTAGATCCAGAGATTACCCCCTAAGACCTCAATTTGAGCTCATCTCAGCTTGCCACAAACAAAGAGGAAAGAATTTGATTGTTTTTTTGTTTGCATTGAATAGGCTCCGAAACTACTGGACCGATTTGAAAAATTCTTTCACCATTAGAAAGCTACATTATCCCTGATGAACATAGGCTATATTTCGTCCCGGGAAAAGATAAGAGCCCACGGGAAGGCGGGTGAAACCGCGGCGAACTGGTAGTTCTTTAAATATAATCACTATTTTACAAGCGTTAAGATTGTTATTTCGTTGCCCTGGTTACACACAAATGAATGACTAACCAATAAGTATTGGATAATACATAAATAGCTAACAGAAGTCACAACATCGCCGGATTAGCCACAAAGTGCACATTTTATTCACATAATCCGTTTGGAATCGACATAATAGATATAAACTTGGATTAGCTTAATTTTGCTTACGAAAATGTCGATTCTAATAATTAATTTTGATTATTGGATAAAATCATAAATCAATGTAAACCCAATCTAGACTTTCTTGCTATAGTGCTACAGATAATAGATAGTGCTAACAACGAACACGCGTCCCAAACGATTTCAGAAAAGGAGGAGGTTATTTCCTAATCCTTAACAGTGCAAGTGTACATTATTTTGCTAGTGATGTAGTGCTGCATATCGACATATCGATATATACATATCGACAGCACTACAACACTAGCGAAAGGATACACTGTAAGGGATTTTTTGGCGGGTACTTGCGAAGTGACGTTGCATTTTCGTTTTATTTTCATTAAATTCTTGTATATTGAGTTTTATTGAATAATATTGGTGGTGTTTTGTCCATTAAAGATCAATCTAAGTGCACAAGTGAAATGAAATGAAAGTGTATATGATGACTTTTCAGGTTGTCCCAAAAAGTCCGTGAAAAGTTTTAGTGGAACAGGCGCCAATTTCACTAAAACCTGACCTGACTTGTACGGACGAGGACTAGACTATGAATAGGACTAGACTTTACAGTGAATGTGACAATATAACGTGACTTAAACATAAAATAAGAATATTTAAAATAAAGAAATGGCTTTAAGGTTTAGATACCAAGCCAAACACTTTCTAAAAAAATGCAAGTGCATCCTTTCGCCAAAGACGTCTTTCGCTAGTGTTTTAGTGTCGACATATACATATCGATAATAATAATAATAAACTGAAGCTCGTCGTTTCGCAAATATTTTAAGTAAAAAATTAATCGAGGCCTCGGGTGACCGGCGGGCGGGGAGCTTTTTCCGCCAACGCATCAGCTTGGCCATCCAAAGAGGAAACGCTGCCAGCCTTCTGGGAACCTTGCCGATCGGCAGCAGCGGCAGCCTCGAAGAAGTTTTTTATATATTATAGTTGTACATTTGCTTGTATATTTTGTACATTTGTTGTAAATAATAAACAAATAAAATAAATTATAATAACTCACATCCTGTTTAAATAAATGGTTTGCTATTAGGTAGAATGATGAGTTTGTTTCTGTTCATTAGGCATCCATAATTGTTAGTGCACCAAGTTTATGCTGGGATATTTGCACGGAATATCTCTTTTACTGTTATACTCTTTGAATTTATGCTGTTCTGAGCCGTGACTCGAGATAAATAAAATATATTTTCCAATGGTTAGTGATTTACATATTTAGAAATAATTAAATCAAAATTGTAAACATTCATTATGCTGCCTTTCTCTGGTGAGGCACGCTAATTAAAAAAAGTATTTCGTGTCAAAATTACTTCGAAATAATACACGAATAAATTATTGAAATATCAATAAGGTAAATGATTTTTGATGAAATAAATACTATTTAGCAAAATAAAAACACATTCATGGACAGCGGAACAGAGAGAGCCGGAAAAGGAGCCATCTTAGGTTAAAAAAAAAACCTTTTTTTAATTTAGACATGTAACTATGACTTAGGCGTATTGTCTAATCTTCCAACAATTTTACTATGAATTTTCAATGTCGCTATTCGCTTTTCAATACTGTTTAAATACAGACTTTAATAGATAATAACCAGACACAAGACAAACAGACATGTTCATGTATTAATGTTTGACCTGGTTGGACCAACCACGGCAACCGAGTTATCTCTAAACATATTAGATTTATATGAAGTTCCTTAATACACAGATCTAGTGGCAATATTATTCAACACTAGTTGTCGTCCGCGGTTTCACCCGCGATCTAATCTTTTTCCGGGATAAAAATATAGCCTATCACAAATAACGTGGCTTTCTATTGGTACAATAATTTTGAAAACCGATTCAGTAGTTCCAGAGATTAACCCCCTTAACCTCACAAACTCACAAACTTTACCTCTTTATAATATTTGTATAGATCGTGACTTTTCAGGTTGCCCCAAAAAGTCCGTGAAAAGTTTTAGTGGAAAAGCCGCCGATTTCACTAAATCTTGACCTGATTTGTATAATATACCGTGATTGTTACATAAAAGAAGAATATTAAAAGGCTGAAAGACTTTGTATATCTATCTATAGTCATCAATAAAAATTAAAAAAATATATATATAACAAAGAACCAGTTATTCATTAGTAAATTGGTTTGTATCTAACAGTACATCCGCCTGCGAGTCTCACGCGTGTATAGAATTAAATAATTGTCACTTAGGTATGTACTGTTGCAGATCGTCCATTTACACCAAATTGATGGGAACTAGACAATTAAATGTACCTAGAATGACACAGTATCATGAATACAGCTAACGTATACTTCCAATGTCTGGTAGGTGAGTTGTTTGTGTACAAACCTCTGAAACCTCTACGCAGATAAAGATGTGAATGATATGGCACCTAAAAAGGTGAATGGTAAAATGGTTATGATGCCGATATTTTTTAAGGTTAATATTTTTGGGACGCACGCTTACGGTAGGTAAAGGAAATATAAATTAATACTATAATAGTTCTCAGATATAAATCGAAAAATATCGATCCCAGGAGAAAATTTATAAAAATTAAAATTGTAGGAAAGCCTTAAATTCAAGATGGCAGACGACGCAATAACCCCGAAAAGAATTCCTATGGAAAATTGCCAGTAATAGTTTTTGCAATATTAGCCCCATTTTTGAGCTAATTCGTCTAATTAATATTGATTTTTCATATGCACGAAATAATCAGTAAACAATACTTACTTAATTTAAAAACTGATAGAGCTGCATTAAGCTTTGTCTTTGCTAATAATACGTTTGCACAAGTAAATGAAATAATTAGAGTATTTATTTAGCAGCGAACAGACGAACAAACAGACGCTTGCATCGAGCTTATTTTAGTACAACCGTACCGAGTTTGTTTGACAACTACTTACTAAGATGTATCTATTCATTTAGTTGACTATTTTTAGTCACGGCTCATCGCAAATGATTGCTAAGTTTTAGTTTTTTGTGTTTCAGGAAGTGTTAGCATTTTTAAATAATATTTACCGTTGATATTTTGACTTCAAAGTTTGTAAAAGAAGTATTTATCATTCAGATATTGTAAAACAGTTTATTCTGTAGCGAATTTTGATTGGAAGTAGTGGCAACACTGAGAAAAAAAGATGTACATAATAGCCTTTGAGTTCCCAAGATGAAAATATCCTGTTATTATCTGATTATACAATACGACTTTTCGTTAATTTTTCATCGAAATCAATTCGGTAGTTTAAAAGTGAAAACCTTTGCTCTGTACTGAAAACATTACTTACTAAGGTAATTTATTTGGATACAAAAATGTTTACCTTTACGTAGGTATGTATAGATATATCTTACAGCGCAGTGTTCAGAATCTATACTATTACTAGCGGGCCCGGCAGACGTTGTCCTGCCCTGAAAATAAAACTTAAAACCCGATTCCAGCGCCACCTATTGTGAAACTAAACCATCTGTCAGTCCGATCTCGAGACATGTCAAAACGTCGTTCTATACTAAATGTATGACAAAAATAATTTTATATCAGGGAATATCAGGCTAGTATATCACGTGTATTAATGTTACCGTTGAACGCGTGATTTTTATGCCACTTGCTGTCCCCCGCGGTTTCACCCGCGTTCCCGTGGGATCTTATCTTTTCATGGGATAAAACGTATCCTATGTTTTATTATAGGATGTGATCTACCAGTGTGCCAAGTTTTATGAAGATCCGTTCAGCCGGTTTTGCGTGAGTAACAAACATACAAACTTCTACATCTATACTTATATTATAAAGAGGTAAAGTGTTGTGAGGTTGAAGGGGGTAATCTCTGGATCTACTGAACCGATTTTGAAAATTCTTTTACCAATAGAAGGCCACGTTATTTGTGAGTGTCATAAGCTATAATTTTATCCCGGGAAAGGATAAGATCCCACGGGAACGCGGGTGAAACCGCGGGGGACAGCTAGTAATGCAATGAGGAAACCTAATATAAAGCGAAACGTTCGACCCAGTGCTGCAGTGCAGTAACGGGTGAGTGCAGTGTATTTCTGGATGTATGAAATGTTTAGTGTCTGCGGAACTAGTGACTTGCCGTTTCTATGAACTCATTTGGTTTGTAATGGAGAGGAAATAATTTTTGAGTTGTGCTTTGATTTATGGAAAATAGGAAGAATAATTTATTATCATTAATATTTTGTCGGTTTGTACACACTTGTCTTTTTTTCTTTTTCCACAAGCTAATATTTTAGATTAAAGTTAAGATTTAAACATAATTAATATTCTATTTTAAACCACTGTCAGACGGAAGACTGGCCACCCATAGCACAGGCTAGCCTAGTTTGGGGGCCAGGAAACATCGAGCACATGTTTTTCTTTTTTTCTTGTTTATTTACTGTAAAAAATTGTAAATGTTTAGTTTATAAGCTTACATGTGAATTGCTGCAAATAAATTATTTTTGTATTTTTTTTTTTTGTAATTGAGCGAGCGAGCGATGCGTGTCCGTTTCAGCTTGGGCAATGCTTTCTTATGTCTGTCCGTCTATCCGGAACTTCTCCTCTACAGTTTCTCAATCGATTCTCGTGTTTGTGAGTAGGTTCGTTAATTATATGGATGTTTATTGTCACTTCAGAATTTGGATATTTTCTAAATGGCGGTGCCATGGGGGTTGATTGAAAACGTTAATAAAGCGAAAAATGTTAAAAGTGGCACAGAATTTTCGCGAGTTGTCCAAAAAGTATAAAATGTCACCTTGCTGACTTTGCCGGTTCTTCTCAGTTGTTGTCTGAGTGAACTGGTGATAACTTCTGTAGTTCGACCTTCATAAGTGCCTTAAGGATTTTGTAATCCCCATGGCAACCGGTCCATTTAAAAAATCCAGACTCCCAAAATGGACGGCTTAATATAGTCATTAATAAAATTATAGCAAACAATAAATCAACAGAAACGTCAGGCATCTGTCATTCAGTCACAGGATTACGTTAGCAGTGTTACTAATTTGTTATTAATAGTTTTTATAATATAACTATTCCTGTAGTCGGTCATTAGAGTTAAACATAGTCTAGTCTAGATCGATGGTCTAAGTCATAACATTTTGGTGTGAATATTTAATTTAACTTGCAATGTATGTATGTTTGTTCGGATGGAATCTTGCAACTGAATTTTGAAGCAGATATCTTTAACCGATTGAGCTGAAATGTTGTATACACGTTTAGTTTGGATGACAATGCATGGTTAGCTGTGTGACATCATTCTAAATACAACATGGCGGAACACCTAAGATGGCGGACTATTATTTTATTAAATTATATTGTAAGGTTTGATACAAACATACTAACAGGTGAGTTAAAATAAAAGCTTATAAAATTTTGTTAAAAATGTTTGATTATTTCTGTGTAGTTTTTTTTGTTCTGGATAGGCTTGTGTTTGACTACAATCTCAGTATTGTAAGTGATGATGTGGCCGAAGGTAGTAAGCACACAAAGCCTAGATGGGAACTGGCTCTCAAGTGCAACTGTCGGAACACACCGATAGGTGCTTGGCGACAGATTTTCAACTTGAGGGTGGTAGCCAGCCAGTCAGGTGTTTCCTCACGATGTTTTCCTTCACCGAAAGCTCAAGCTCATTGTAGGATTCGAACCCACGACCTTCGCCGCGGTGTCTGACGTCACTTACCACTGAGCTATCATCGCCTAAAATAAAATAGTAAAATCGATCAACTCTTGTGTCTCGGGCCACAAGACTCGGCCGATCTAAACCTAGTGATTACCAATAAATAGTTAATTACAATAGAAATAGCTTTAATTCGATGATTACCGTCCGGACTCGATCATTATACCACACCACTAGTTATAGAGTCCTTGACATTTTGTCTAACGCATGTTCTGTCTAGACCAACTAGACAGGTTTAAGGGAACATAGACTAATATTGGTTTTTTGCTATGGTTGTTTTTTTTAAAGGTTTTTGACATGGTATCTAGACCTTTAAGCCATTTCTTTGTTTAAAATATTCTTATTTTATGTTATATTCACGTTATATTGTCACATTGACTGTAAAGTCTAGTCCTCGTCCGTACAAGTCCGGTCAGGTTTTAGTGAAGTTGGCGGCTGTTCTACTAAAACTTTTCACGGGCTTTTTGACACAACCTGAAAAGTCACGATACACGCTTTCATCAGGAGCAACAGGGGTTGCCACCTTCTTTTTTTGAAAAATAGTATTTTGTTCAAAAAATAGCAAAAGTGTTTTGGGAAATTCAGAAAAATTGATTGATTTTTGAATTTCTTATTTTAAATATCTCTAAAATGGTGACACTTTTACTGAGCTCATTGTTTGTATATGTTGGTAGGTGATCCGCACACCCTTCAGTTGGTACTACTAACCGAACACCCTGTATATTGGAGTCTAAACAAGCAGCAATCAACCGATGAGAAACCTTCGTAGAGATTTACAGCCACACTAGTGACGTGCAATCGATACCTCGTTAGTTTACATCACTAGCGGAGCCATGCGGTGCGATTTTGATAAAGCACCAACTCGTTCGTTTTAGAGCGATATCGTAAATCGGCTGTCAATCTTGACGTAATCTTTGCCAGTGTTATATTACCTAACTACGGGCATATATCACAAACTGCTCATGGTTATATCGATACAAAATAAACACGGTCACGCTTATATTAAAATATGTTCAGTAGTTATAGCGTGAAAGAGTAACAAACATCTTTACATCGATCCTCACAAACTTTCACATTTATATGTAGTATATTAAGATTAAAAGAACATCAAGGGACACCCGGTAGATGTGAAACAACAATTAAAATATTTGAATTCCTAATTAATAAAGATCTGTAACAAAATATGGAGTAAAATAAAAAAAAATAGTTTCGTTAATAAAATCTTTTTGGTCAGCAGTGGACTTCTTCCGGCTGATGTGATGATGATGAAGATGAAATATTAGTTCCACTAAAGTTATATGGAGGAGTGAGGTGTTAGACTCCTCCATTGAAAAGGGAAGATCTTCCGTCAGGCTAGGTCATCGTGCCTGGGGACCGCACCACTACTGAACATGTTGGAATCTTATACATATATATATATATATATATATATTATATTCTGGATAAGCTTGTGTTTGACTACAATCTCACCATGGTAAGTGATGATGTGGCCGAAGGTGGTAAGCACACAAAGCCTAGATGGGAGCTGGCTCCCAAGTGCAGATATCGGAAGACACCGATAGGTGCTTGGCGACAGATTTTCAACTTGAGGGTGGTGGCCAGCCAGTCGGGCACTACAAAGTACCCTACCACCGTGCTATGGTTTCCTCACCATGTTTTCCTTCACCGAAAGCTCAATCCCATTGTAGGATTCGAACCCACGACCTTCGTCACTGAGCTATCATCGCCTTGAATATGCAGATCGCTTGGAAAACTTCGATAGCGCGATGTAGATTATTGAAGCGCCATCTATCTAAGAGTCGTGCGAACTATATCTATTTGTGGATAGATGTCGCTACAGAATCTTGTAAGTCTTCTCAGTTTCAAAACGCATTCCAAAAACACAAACAGGTGCATCCATCTCTATTACAAAACTCTATGGAAGTGTGCAGTGTGCAGTTCAGACATCACGTCGATGTACGACAGCTGAATGGTGGTCACGTGACACTTGGACCTCACTGGACACCTGGGAGACGTCTGTTTAGTCAACCTTAGAGTAGAAATAAAACGTGTTTTGTAGAATTAAGTAGGTAGACAAGAAATTGCTGAGTTTCTTGCAGTGTAAATATTGAACCGGTGCACGGTGGTAGAGTCTATTGTAACGTTCATGTGTATTACCAGGGACTAAACAGAATAAATGACGTTTTGAGTTTGAAATATGCTTTTATTTAGGAAAATTTTAGATCGAAAATCATGTTATCCTACAAATATTTATAAACTAGGTTTCCGCCCTGCAGTTTTACCCGCGTTCCCAATGGATCTTATCTTTTCTCTGGATAAAAAAGTATTCTGTTTTATTTCAGGATATGAACTACCTGTGTGCCAAGTTTCATCAAAATCCGTTCAGCCGTTTTTGTATGATTGCGGAAAAAACATCGAAACATACAAACTTTCACATCCTATTAATATTTTAAACGCGAAAGTTTGTATGTATGGATGTTTGTTACTCTTTCACGCAAAAATGGCTGAACTATTTTTCATGAAACTTGGCACACAGGTAGTTCATATCCTGAAATAAAACATAGAATACTTTTTTATCCGGAGAAAAGATAAGATCCATTGGGAATGCGGGTTTAATATATTTTAATACTCTCAACAGATTAAAACCAAGTTCATTTTAAAACGAGTACCATCGATGTCTACTCAATGATATTACAAGTAAAAGGGTAGATAGGATACCCACAGTATTTGCTCTTCAAAATTGCACACTACCGCATATAGCAATATCCACATTACATTACAATATCTCATAACACACGATGGCATTTTTGGTTGCTTTGGGTCACTTTTACTTTTAATTGTAATAAATAAATTTAAGAAAGATCCACTGCTGAAAAAAAACTGGCCTTGCCGAGTTTCTTGCCGGAGTCTTCTCAGTGTAAGTGTAAATTGAACCGGTGTTAGAGTCAATTGTAACGTTCATAAGTGACTTACTAGGGACGAAACTGAATAAATGAGATTTGATTTTGATTGCAATTGAAGTGCATCTGCTGACGTTGACGCGACACAAGTCAAAGTTGGCTAATTGGCCAGATTTTAATTCACCGCTTGCGGAGTGCTTATAACCTAGCTGTCCTCCGCGGTTTCACCCGCGTTCCGAGTTCCCAAGAATCTTATCCTTTCCTGGGATAGTCAAAGTCAAAATCCGTAACAAACATCTATCCATTCAAACTTTCACATTGATAATATTCGTGGGATATCTACACTTTTTTACTTTTAATATCATTGGGTTTATTTATATAATCTGTAGTATAAATTAGCGAGCGATACCGCTGGACAAGTTTATAGTTGTGATATCTGTGAGCTCAGTTCCATCACGTGGGTTTGCTTGTTTCACGAGTATCGGAAAAATAAACTAAATGATAAAGTTAACCGTGGTACTTTAAGAGTAATTGCTGAGTTTATTGCCGGCTATTCTCAGCAAAAGCAACATTCCGAAGCGAGCGTTGGATTTTCAGATTTCTTTAAGTGAAATGGCAAGTATTTTTAATCGTCATTTGTTTCATACTTTTTTTTAAAGTTGAAACTAAACTTAATTTACAAATGTTATCTATAGTCAAAAGATAAATATTATATGTTTGTATGTAGGAGGTAATCTCAAAAACTACTGGACCGATTTAAAAAAAAAACACCATTAGAATGCGACATTATCCCTGAGTAACTACAACATCCTACTCCTAGGTACTAATATTATAAATGCGAAAGTATGTTTGGATGTGTGTGAAGATGTTTGTTACTCTTTCACGCAAAAACTACTGCATGGATTTTAATGAAACTTGGAACACAGGTAGATCATATACTGGAATCACATATAGGATACTTTTTATCCCGGGAAAATATAAGATCCCTCGGGAACGCGGATCAAACCGCGGAGAGGCAAATTAGTAGGCAAACATTTTATACATAAAAAGCTTTATAGTTTAGTAACTAAAGTCATTGAATAAACTAATTATATAAAAAACTGGCCGAGTGCGAGTCGGACTCGCGCACGAAGGGTTCCGTAAAAAAGGCAAAATAATCACGTTTGTTGTATGGCCCCCCTTAAATATTTATTTTAATTTGTTTTTAGTATTTGTTGTTATACCGGCCACAGAAATACATCATCTGTGAAAATTTAAACTGTCTAGCTATCGCAGGCCTGGTGACAGACAGACGGACAGACAGCGAAGTCTTAGTAATAGGGTTCCATTTTTACCCTTTGGGTACGGAACCCTAAAAAGAAAATAAAAATACAACATGGCTGCCGTAAGCTGTGTCATGTAAAGTACTACAGCTGTATTGAAGCTGTGTACACTACAAGAGATCGCTTTACAACATGTAATATAACGAGGTATCATAAAAAGTAATAAATACATTAACGAAATCACACCTAGTTAACACTGCATTACGGACTAATTTACTTTGATTTATTTACCACACTTACTATCTATGGTAAGAGTTATTTTTTTCACCTTTAAAACCAGTTTAATAACTTTATTTACAACAAATGTACAAAATATACAAACAAATGATATGGTAAGAGTTATTTGTATACGTATTTATTTACTAGCTTTTTCTCCGAGGGATAAAAAGTATCTTATGTTTTATTCCAGGTTATTATCTACTTATATGTCAAGTTTTATCAAAATCCAATCAGTAGTTTTTACGTGAAAGTTACATATTCACTATTAGTAGGATTGTGATGGTCTTTAAGAGGGTTTTCACTCTTCAATAGGTTTGCAAGCCGGCTACGGTAACCGCTTACCATCAGGCATGCTTGATTCATAACTTACGACGTGATGAAATTGAATCTTAATACAATAATAATAGAATCCTTTCAAAAATACAAAACAAACAAAAGAAAACATTTATATTCTAAATTCAAATATCTATAAAAAGTATTTTTTTATATTTCGAATACATTTAAAACAAGTTTTATTACCAGACAGTTACAATAGATAAAACAAGCTAACAGGAATCGGATTGAGACTGCGGTTATCGGATACCTACAGAACTACAGCCTGACGACAGCGTCCGTTAGATCTTAGCAAAAAAAATATTATTTTGATTTGTTTCGTACGGTACATGGACACAGTAATTATGTAAGCTAAATCAGTATGGAAACTAGACCCAATCTATATTAAAAAGAGGTAAAGTTTGTGAGGTTTTAGGGGGTAATCTCTGTATCTACTGATATTGAAAATTCTTTTACCAATAGAAAGCCACGTTTGTTATGAGTAGCATAGTCTATCTGGGGGTACGGCAGTGCCCCGCCAAGACAAGCCAGCGAAGCGAAAACGCAGGGGCACTACCTACCTTTTCTCGAAGCGCTTCGTCGTATTTTTGAACCCTCATAACTTCGCTTTGGATTATACCAGATAAACAAAATTCTCAGGATATGATGCCTATAGCAAACTTATTAAACATATAAAGTTTCATTTGCGTAGCTGTTATACTTTAGATTTTATTGATATCTAAAAACCCCCGATTTCGTCACTGACTGATGATCATCAAAATTCATAAATGGTACTTCCTGAAGTTCTAGAAAGCTGAAATTTGGTATTTAGGCTAATATTAGTACACAAACAACAAAAAAATTTTAAAACTTGAAACTTTTATCCCCGAACCCCTTAAATAGGGAATGCGTCAACTATGTATGTATTTGCTAAATTTTGTGATTCTAGGTCGACGGGAACTACCCTATAGGTTTTCGACGGTTTTATCCCAGGAACGGGTGGACCTAGCAAGTTGAAATTTATACCAGATATTGAAATCTAATAGTCTCTATTAGGTGTATAAAAATCAAGGTCTTGAGTCAACACGAGAAAAAGATATGGGCAAATTTTGATTTTCGCGAAAATTTGTAAGTACCAAAATTTAACTTAATATTCAACATTTTTCATTTTTCGGAATTTTCCCTTTACTTGTGCTGTAAGACCTTGCTTTAAACCAAAATTGATAAATCTAGGTCAACCGGAAGTACCCTATAGGTTTTGGGTCGAAAATCTATATGGCAGTTCCCGTTGTCCTAGAATCATGAAATTTGGCAAAAAGCAAGGTAAAGGCAAACAAATAAAGGGAAAATTACAAAAAGTAAAAAAAGTTTAAAATTAAAGGTTACTACAAAATCAGAAACGTAATGAACAGTGAATAAATTTTTCACCTTAAGCCCATGTGAATGTAGCGAAATGGGCAAGTTATATATTTTTACAAATAAGAGTTTGTGAAGTTAGAGCTTGTAGAGTTAGGGCGTGTAGAGTTAGAAGCTTGGATCAACATGAGATCTGATTACTTTTTGACAGTGTGAGCCATGTGGTGTCTTGGCAGCACTCTTTACATGATAATGTTTTTGGTGGGATATTTTTATCCCGGGAAAAGATAAGATCCGCGGGGGACAGCTAGTTGTTGATATAATTACCTACGCTCTATTGGAGCGTTATGGTTTGCCTCGTATATGTCCAATCGAATAAGATTTTATTTAATAGCAATGTAAAAAAAGATCGTGGCATTTTTTTAAATATTGTGGACGGTCCGTGGTGCAATTCGCAACACGTATAATGCGTCTCATTACGAAGCGCGCGCACTCGCTACTGACAGCACTGCAAGCGGTGCTTAGGATCTCATCGATGCGCGCGTCTGTGTGAGTGCATCGTTTCCAACGGTTAGTTCCTAGTTTCCATACTGCTTTAGCGTACATATTTACTGTGCCATGGATTTAAGTGCCTGTTTTATTTATATTAGTGTAATTAATACTAATTTGCTGAAGGTTTAATAGGATGTATCAGAGCTGGTTCATTAGTTTTGTAACACGAATAGATGTTTTGATTTTAGTGACTTTAACATATGCGGAAACTTGACAGTTAGGTAGTGACGTCGAATACCGCTGCGAATGTCGTGGGTTCAAATCTTACAATGAGCTTGAGCTATCGGTGAAGGAAAATCGTGAGGAAACCATAGCACGGTGGTAGGGTACTTTCTAATAGACTGGCTACCACCCTCAAGTTGAAAATCTGTCGCCATGCACCTATCGGTGTGTTCCGACAGCTGCACTTGAGAGCCATTTCCCATCTAGGCTTCGTGTGCTTACCATCTTCGGCCACATCATCACTTATCATGGTGAGATTGCGGTCAAGCTTATACAAAATAAAAAAATATATAAAAACTAGCGGACCCGGCAGACGTTGTCCTGCTCTCAATTAAAAACAAAACTTAGAACCCGATCCCAGCGCCACCTACCGGGTCCAATGTTGTTTTCAAATCATCGAGGAACCCATTGAAATACCTAAACAACAAAATTTCATCCAAATCGTTCCTTTGTTACCGTACCCCTTGAAACGGCTGGACCGATTTTGATGAAATTTTATATGTATATTCAGTAGATCTGAGAGTAGGTTGTTATCTGGTTTCCATAGTAACTAGCACTTAGTTTGGGATCAGATGGCCGAATGAAGAATGTCACAGAAAAGATTTCTCAATAACTCATAATAGTAATTCAAACCAATTACGCAAATAAAGTTTCACAAACAATAAAAAATAATTAAAATACTTTGTAACCAAAACATTGTCAAATATTTGGCCATAATTAGCCACATAACGTAGAAACAACGAATTGGCGGTATTTTATGACCAATTAGACAAATATGGCGGCGACAGATGTTCCGCCACAGAGTACTACACGGAAATAAGAATACATCAATAAAATTGAAATTTTATTGTACTGCTTGTATAACCTAATTTTATTTTGGATTGATTGACGTATATTAATTGAAATAGTGGTTTTTAATTGAGCGTGGGAAGCTCCCCTGCTGAGAAATAAATATGGCTTCGTTGGTTTCTAAATTGAAAGTATTCTACACGAGGGAATATAAGTTTGTATGTAGGCGGTAATCTCCGAAACTGCTGATGCGATTTTGACAATTCTTTCACTAATAGGACCCTACGTTATTCCTTACTGATGTTGTTTACTAAAACCCGTTGATCTCTGTCTGTTTCAATTTAACTTTAAACACATAGCTTACAGCCGATAATTTGATTGAGTAGAATTACTCTCGAGTCAATGTGCCCAATAGTTGGTCGCCAATGTTAATAATTGGACCAACATGGCGATTCAAGTTCTATATGAAACGGGCAAAAAGTTTTAAGGAACATTCTTTAAAACATGGTAACGAGTGGTAGTAATTTAATAATGTACTCAAGTATTATATTTAGGCTGATTTTGAAGTCTTTGGCATTACTGGTACTGGTAGAAACACTTGATATAAAGTACGATTACCTGTTTTGCAAAGTATTACTGTAGTGGAGCGCACGTGCCTCTCCGTCTCTCGTCCGTCGGCGTGGGCTCATTATTTATAATGTATCACATAACTGCAGAACAACTCATCGCTGCATCGCTCGCTACGTGACCACGTGACGCTCGGCGATGTCTCTGTATGTTGCATGCTCTGTGACTCTTTCATTTGTGATTGTCAAACTTTTTGAATTTCGCCCCTTTTCTATAAAATTTTTTTGCTGCCCCTTTTTAAATGTGTTTGTTTATAGAAAACTAGCATCCACCCCGCAGTTTTATTCGTGTTATTTAGTAGTTTATAGCACTCAGGTATAATATAGTTTTCTATTGGAGAAATAATTTTTCAAAATCACATACAAACTTAACCTCTTTGTAGTTCTTATATGGACCTATGCATAATATTTAAATGGTAATTTGTTGTTTTTTACCATTGATGTGGCTACAGACGGGGCGTCTGATGGTAAGCACCTTACCCTATATACTATTGCAATTCTAGGGATATCACTTGCGCGTTGCCGAACCAATATGTATCATGTTAATATTAAATAAAGCCAAATTCATTAAAAATGCATCTGCAAAGAGTTCATTAAGCCCCTTGGCACGTAGATCGATCGTAGGCCGATCGTCCCCCAAAAATAGAAACCCAGGAATCAGATTCAAGCTATTAAGATAAAAATTAAAAGTTTCTTCCACGAATATTAATAGACGATTACTAAATTAACAAACCGTACTAAAATCTCTGCAATTTTCTCATTCTACGGTCTAATCACCACTTAATGATTTAATAACTATTTTATAATTAAATTACGTTAATCGGTGACCCAATGAGCACACCTGTAGTCATCAATCAAGCTTATATCAGTATTAAATCAAACGAGAGCTGTAAACGTTGGTATCGTAAATTGATTTGCGAAGTTTTATGATCGCTCATGTCTCCGATCAAAGATATGTGTAGATTGTATGATAGCGCTTAAAGTGTGGTCCGGAAAATAATGTTTCTAAGTCATAGATTTTTTGTGATGAAGATGTCTCGACAGATTTTGTGAAGTGAACGCTTCTTTATCGACGACGATGAGTAAAAAAATCGTCACGTTATTCTGTTTCGCGCCATGTTTGTTTTTAAAATTAACTTTAGTTTTTTATTGTAAGTAGCAATTATTAATAATACGATTGTTTATCCAGTAAACATAAAAATAAAATAAAAAACTAAAAACGTAAAAAAAAACATTTCATTTCATTTCGTATAAAAAATCTATTCTTATGTCTGGTCACTAATACTCACACATACACACATTTTTTAACGAGGTAGATGGATTTAAACCACTTACTTTGTCATAGTATTCGAAGTCAGTACCAATAAGTGTTTTTTACTTTAAAATGGATGAAAGTGACTTTATCTAGTAAAACTTTGATCGGAGTGACAAGGTAGGTACAATTAAACGAAAAGTTTAATTTGAATTTTATTGCACGAATTATATAACACGGTTGTTGGTGTATAATAAAAAAAGATATAAATCTGTTATTTGCCATTATTATAATTAAAAATGCCTTATTTGTCATTTTGATCTGAGATTTAGAATAACAAGCAGCATTTAAACTAGATTCTATAAAATTTTATGTTATCTAGTTAGATATTATGCATTTTGAAATATTGATTATAAATATAATGTTAAAACCGTTTTTTATCATTCGAAATGAAATGAAAACTAAATAAAAACTAAATGCTTTTCTTTCTCTTGAGAACAGCTTGACCAATTATGTTTTAAGGTTGCCTGTAATTAATGAAAAAATGCCTTTTCTCGCAAAGTCCACTTTAAAGTTTAAATTGTAAAGTTATAAAACACATTCATATCTATAAACTGGATAAATGGCTTTGACTTAATGAAATGAAATGTAATTGTTTATTCATCCAACTAGGCTTTCACAGGCACTTATGAATGGTCAGACTCTAAATGCTCGGTTCGGAAGGTTGCTTTTGCTGAGAAGAGCCGGCAATGAACTCAGCAATTACTCTTCTCAAAAACAACTTACACATAATACATTTCTATAATTATTTATCTAGTCTCACTGACAATATTTGCGTGTTATGGCGGCAAAAATAGTAATCTATAGAATTTAATTATGACTGACTTAATAAACAACAAACTCAAGCAGACCAGCCCCCACAAGCAGCACCTGTTCACAAGTATGACGCGTGTGGCAGCCATCGCCCTCCTCGCCATGTAATAGGGAAGTGAGCGACCCGCCACACGACGCTGCCGCTAGCAAAGGCCTTAAAGCGAGCATGAATAACTTAAGTTATATATTATTAGCTAACTTATATAGCCCAATCCAATAAACGCATCAATTTTTCATATAAATCACGTACTGTTACAATTTAAGTGACGTGTGAAACAAGGGGCCACAAAAAGGGGCCCAAATGATTAAAGTTTGACAAACAGCGTGCAGTTTATGTCTTTGCTTATCTAATAGTAATCAAACATGCCCAGGTACAGCAGATATCGATGGAATTGCATGGAAATTGAATCAGCAAATCTTTTACCATCAGTCATCAGTACAGTTAGTTGCAGATAAAATGACTATTTTACAGATTCGAGTAAAGGTTCGGGATGTACAGAGTAATGGAGGTTTTTAAATGTCATATTAGTTTTTTTTTAAAGTTGTCACAGGTAAAGCAAAATTTACTATTGATTTATAGTAATTTTTTTATTCTAGTTAAGCTTGTGTTGGGCCACAATCTCACCATAGTAAGTGATGATGTGGCCGAATGTGGAACTGACACAAGTGCAGCTATCCGAACACACCGATAGGTGCTTGGCGACAGATTTTCAACTAGAGGGTGGTAGCCGGCCAGTCGGGTACTACAAAGTACCTTACCACCGTGCAAAAATCATCTCAAATCAAAACTTAACATTAATTTATTACTAGCGGTTCTGTGAGCTGTAGACTTCGCGAAAGTTTTCTTTTTTTTATGTCACAAGTGACAACGAGGCAGGCGGGTCACCTGATAGTAAGTGACTACGGTCACCTATACACCGCCATTTTGAAAATTTTGCAAACATCTTTGACGGATAGAATCCATAATTATCGAACCTACTCACAAAATTTCACGAGAATCGGTTGAGAAATGCGACCTGTAGAGGAGAACAGACGGACAGACGGACAAACATACGAAAGCATAGCAAGCTTCGCTCGCTCGCTCAATAAGGCACTTATGAACGTTACAATTGACTCTACCCGGTGGTAGAGTGGTGTTTGTCCACTCCGGCAAGAAACTCTGCAAGAGAGTAATTATGCCCCAACTCTGATAACTAGGCGGGTCACCTGATAGTAAGTGACTTTTGTCGCCTATAGACATTAGCTGTACTTCTGATTGCCAATGTGTTGTCGACCTTTTTTAGAATACCTTGATGTCAACAGGCTCTCAAGTGCAACTGCCGGAACACACCGATAAGTGGTAGGGAGCCAGCTAGACGTATAGGGGAAGAGAAGGTAATACGGACCACTTAAGGAAAAATCAATGTAACACAAAAAATAATATCTTTATTCTTCTTTCTTTGTTGATTGTCAAACTTTTTGAATTTCGCCCCTTTTCTATAAAATTTTTTTGCTGCCCCTTTTTAAATGTGTTTGTTTATAGAAAACTAGCATCCACCCCGCAGTTTTATTCGTGTTATTTAGTAGTTTATAGCACTCAGGTATAATATAGTTTTCTATTGGAGAAATAATTTTTCAAAATCACATACAAACTTAACCTCTTTGTAGTTCTTATATGGACCTATGCATAATATTTAAATGGTAATTTGTTGTTTTTTACCATTGATGTGGCTACAGACGGGGCGTCTGATGGTAAGCACCTTACCCTATATACTATTGCAATTCTAGGGATATCACTTGCGCGTTGCCGAACCAATATGTATCATGTTAATATTAAATAAAGCCAAATTCATTAAAAATGCATCTGCAAAGAGTTCATTAAGCCCCTTGGCACGTAGATCGATCGTAGGCCGATCGTCCCCCAAAAATAGAAACCCAGGAATCAGATTCAAGCTATTAAGATAAAAATTAAAAGTTTCTTCCACGAATATTAATAGACGATTACTAAATTAACAAACCGTACTAAAATCTCTGCAATTTTCTCATTCTACGGTCTAATCACCACTTAATGATTTAATAACTATTTTATAATTAAATTACGTTAATCGGTGACCCAATGAGCACACCTGTAGTCATCAATCAAGCTTATATCAGTATTAAATCAAACGAGAGCTGTAAACGTTGGTATCGTAAATTGATTTGCGAAGTTTTATGATCGCTCATGTCTCCGATCAAAGATATGTGTAGATTGTATGATAGCGCTTAAAGTGTGGTCCGGAAAATAATGTTTCTAAGTCATAGATTTTTTGTGATGAAGATGTCTCGACAGATTTTGTGAAGTGAACGCTTCTTTATCGACGACGATGAGTAAAAAAATCGTCACGTTATTCTGTTTCGCGCCATGTTTGTTTTTAAAATTAACTTTAGTTTTTTATTGTAAGTAGCAATTATTAATAATACGATTGTTTATCCAGTAAACATAAAAATAAAATAAAAAACTAAAAACGTAAAAAAAAACATTTCATTTCATTTCGTATAAAAAATCTATTCTTATGTCTGGTCACTAATACTCACACATACACACATTTTTTAACGAGGTAGATGGATTTAAACCACTTACTTTGTCATAGTATTCGAAGTCAGTACCAATAAGTGTTTTTTACTTTAAAATGGATGAAAGTGACTTTATCTAGTAAAACTTTGATCGGAGTGACAAGGTAGGTACAATTAAACGAAAAGTTTAATTTGAATTTTATTGCACGAATTATATAACACGGTTGTTGGTGTATAATAAAAAAAGATATAAATCTGTTATTTGCCATTATTATAATTAAAAATGCCTTATTTGTCATTTTGATCTGAGATTTAGAATAACAAGCAGCATTTAAACTAGATTCTATAAAATTTTATGTTATCTAGTTAGATATTATGCATTTTGAAATATTGATTATAAATATAATGTTAAAACCGTTTTTTATCATTCGAAATGAAATGAAAACTAAATAAAAACTAAATGCTTTTCTTTCTCTTGAGAACAGCTTGACCAATTATGTTTTAAGGTTGCCTGTAATTAATGAAAAAATGCCTTTTCTCGCAAAGTCCACTTTAAAGTTTAAATTGTAAAGTTATAAAACACATTCATATCTATAAACTGGATAAATGGCTTTGACTTAATGAAATGAAATGTAATTGTTTATTCATCCAACTAGGCTTTCACAGGCACTTATGAATGGTCAGACTCTAAATGCTCGGTTCGGAAGGTTGCTTTTGCTGAGAAGAGCCGGCAATGAACTCAGCAATTACTCTTCTCAAAAACAACTTACACATAATACATTTCTATAATTATTTATCTAGTCTCACTGACAATATTTGCGTGTTATGGCGGCAAAAATAGTAATCTATAGAATTTAATTATGACTGACTTAATAAACAACAAACTCAAGCAGACCAGCCCCCACAAGCAGCACCTGTTCACAAGTATGACGCGTGTGGCAGCCATCGCCCTCCTCGCCATGTAATAGGGAAGTGAGCGACCCGCCACACGACGCTGCCGCTAGCAAAGGCCTTAAAGCGAGCATGAATAACTTAAGTTATATATTATTAGCTAACTTATATAGCCCAATCCAATAAACGCATCAATTTTTCATATAAATCACGTACTGTTACAATTTAAGTGACGTGTGAAACAAGGGGCCACAAAAAGGGGCCCAAATGATTAAAGTTTGACAAACAGCGTGCAGTTTATGTCTTTGCTTATCTAATAGTAATCAAACATGCCCAGGTACAGCAGATATCGATGGAATTGCATGGAAATTGAATCAGCAAATCTTTTACCATCAGTCATCAGTACAGTTAGTTGCAGATAAAATGACTATTTTACAGATTCGAGTAAAGGTTCGGGATGTACAGAGTAATGGAGGTTTTTAAATGTCATATTAGTTTTTTTTTAAAGTTGTCACAGGTAAAGCAAAATTTACTATTGATTTATAGTAATTTTTTTATTCTAGTTAAGCTTGTGTTGGGCCACAATCTCACCATAGTAAGTGATGATGTGGCCGAATGTGGAACTGACACAAGTGCAGCTATCCGAACACACCGATAGGTGCTTGGCGACAGATTTTCAACTAGAGGGTGGTAGCCGGCCAGTCGGGTACTACAAAGTACCTTACCACCGTGCAAAAATCATCTCAAATCAAAACTTAACATTAATTTATTACTAGCGGTTCTGTGAGCTGTAGACTTCGCGAAAGTTTTCTTTTTTTTATGTCACAAGTGACAACGAGGCAGGCGGGTCACCTGATAGTAAGTGACTACGGTCACCTATACACCGCCATTTTGAAAATTTTGCAAACATCTTTGACGGATAGAATCCATAATTATCGAACCTACTCACAAAATTTCACGAGAATCGGTTGAGAAATGCGACCTGTAGAGGAGAACAGACGGACAGACGGACAAACATACGAAAGCATAGCAAGCTTCGCTCGCTCGCTCAATAAGGCACTTATGAACGTTACAATTGACTCTACCCGGTGGTAGAGTGGTGTTTGTCCACTCCGGCAAGAAACTCTGCAAGAGAGTAATTATGCCCCAACTCTGATAACTAGGCGGGTCACCTGATAGTAAGTGACTTTTGTCGCCTATAGACATTAGCTGTACTTCTGATTGCCAATGTGTTGTCGACCTTTTTTAGAATACCTTGATGTCAACAGGCTCTCAAGTGCAACTGCCGGAACACACCGATAAGTGGTAGGGAGCCAGCTAGACGTATAGGGGAAGAGAAGGTAATACGGACCACTTAAGGAAAAATCAATGTAACACAAAAAATAATATCTTTATTCTTCTTTCTTTGTTATTATAAGTTTGAGCATTTATTAATCTTACTTATTATTAAGGAACACTTGAATCAAATCACAGTTAAAGAAGATATTGGATGATTTCCAAAACCTTCGGTTTGGTCCATTCTGCCTACACGTTAAGGTAAAACGGACTAGGCATGAAGGCAAAATGGACCTATGGCAACATAAGAATAAAAAAAACTTGTAGTAGTTAACTAGTCAACGGCACACCTTTCGCAAACAAATCTAACATCTTCATCATCATCTTCGACACCGGCACAACTACAGTGTGCCCATAAAGAACATGCGGGGCACTGAACCCAGCCCTCTGTCGATTCAGAAAATAAATGATTGCAATAGAAACATCGTACGTCTTCTTCATCTTCGCTTGATGAGTATGTGTTTTTGTTTTTTGTACTCTTCTTTGTAGATTTTCCCTTTCCTTTTCCTTTTTGTACGTTTGTTTGTTTCCCTTTTCCCTTCTTATCATTGAAAAGATTCTGTTTTACCTTCTTTGCATTTTCTTTCATTTCCTGTGCTTTTTTAGTGGCTTCTAATTCTTCGCGATAAGGTGAGGATGTTATTTCCACTGTCTTTCCACGCTTAATATTAATTCTAGTCCGTTTAGAAGTTCTAGGTATGGGCATAATATCCTTTGGAGCAATAGAAAATGATGTACTCGTAGATGGCTGGGGTTCATCATTTCTAGATAGTTCATTGATGCCTTCATTGCTAGACATGCCAGCTTCCGCTATAATTATCTCATCGTTGACGAGAGGCGGTGTCCTATTTAATTCAATAGTTGCATGATCGTCAGAAACTGACAATCCAAGTTCATCGATGAGGGGCGTTTCTTCGGGTTGAATCACTATTGGTTCAGGTTCATTATCCCTTGGCGCTGCTTCTGGCATCTCAATGTCAGTGGTCGCTGCTGCTAAAAAGTCTGCCTCTGTGAATACGTCAGGGTTTAACGGCCAGATGCCGGTGGCTCGAAAAGCGTTATAAGCAGTTGATAACGTTGCAGCTTTTTGGAAGGCTTTGTCGACAAGCTCTGCAATTTGGAACTGGGTTATTACTTTACCCGCATTTAATCTCAGCCAGGTATTTGCGGCTTCTGTATAATAAGTCGAAAAAGGTTTCATAAATCCCACATCTAAGGGTTGAAGCTTATGTGTGCAGTGAGGCGGAAATGAAAGCACATGCACGCCGTTGACCCGTCCTAAATCGATAACTTCCATATTTTTCATGTGGCTGGCATGCCCATCAAGCAAAAGCAAGACTGGATTATCGACTGACGCTCTTGAAAATTATTTGATGAACTTCTTGAACCATTCTGTGAAAATATCTTTTTGAATCCACCCGCTTTCATGACAAAACGCCGAAGATCCTCGTGGAGCATTTAGCATCAATTCGGGTTTCATCCTTTTACGAGGGAACACGAATAAGGGAGGCATGTAAGACCCGTCCGCACCAAAGCAGCAAACAACAGTGACAAGCTGGCCGCGCTCAGCAGATGTTAATAACCCCACCTGTTTCTTTCCTTTTGTACCAACAATCCGAGGCATACTTTTTGGAACAGTTGTCATGCCCGTTTCATCGACATTAAATATTCGATCGGGTGTCAATTTATACTTTGTTGTAATGTCTGTCAACAAATCGAAAAATCGTTTAACTTGAACTTGGTTGAAGCCAGACGCTCGAGCTGCTGAAGTCGGTTCGGGTTTTCGCAGACTTAAGTCCGTATTACGCTTTAAGAAATTTTCGAGCCATATTCTTCCCGCCATTTTCGTCTCGTGACAGAAACTGTGTTGCAATTTATTTTTTTCGGCTAGCTCATATGCGAGACGCCTGAGATCCTTTGTGGTTAAACCAAAAAAGCGACTTTCCATATTTTTGACATAGGATGCTAGTTCTCTCTCTTGATCGACATTAAACACCTTTTCATACCTGCCCATTTTCTTTTCCGTAGCTACAGTTAAGTCTTTGGTGCTCTCATATTTGGTAAGTCTTCTTATTAATGTAGTCTTTGGAACATTAAATGTGGCGGCCGCTTTGTTAAGCCCCATTTTGCGCGTAGCTACTTTTTCAATGGCATTTTTCATGTCCTCCTCACGCCAGGATTGCCTGTCCGACTTCCTTTTATAGTTGTTAACCATCTGAAATAAAAATACCTATTTAAATATCAAATTATATAAATATAATCATAAATGAAATGTACTGAAGGCAAAACGGACCACGTGGTCCGTTGTGCCCGTTCCGTTTTGCCTTTTGTGTAGGCATGTAAACAATAAATTATTTTGAGGTTAAGATTGAGGACAACCTTGCATATTTAACGTTAAATCTAAGTAAAATAAACAATATCTTTAACAATAGCAACAAAACCCTGTTATCTTTACCATATTAAAACTGAAGGCAGATCAAAATTTGCTGTTTTTACATCGAAATAAGCAAAAATTAACTTACCTTGATAAAAACGTGTGCCGTTGCACGGCCGCTCGAAGGACACTGACCGATGCCGAGTGAGAGGCGACTGTCAAGTTGACGCAAGTCGATAATAGATGGCGTTACACGTTTGAAAGTTATTAGTCCGGTCCGTTCTACCTACAGGGTCCGTTATACCTTCCATTCCCCTACTAAAATCCGGTCAAGTGTGAGTCGGACTCGTGCACCGAGGGTTCCGTACTGCATGGATGTCGTACTGTAGTATTTTTTTAGAAACAGAAATATATTATCTGTGAAAATTTCAACTGTCTAATTATCGCGGTTCATGAGTTCAGCCTGGTGACAGACAGACAGACGGACAGTAAAGTCTTAGTAATAGGGTTTCCGTTTTGTTCCTTTGGGTACAGAACCCTAAAAAGTACTCCATCATCGAGAAAGTTCAAATAAATTAAATGCATACATCAGGTTTTAAACTTGTTAACATATTCACATATGCTAACTATTGCAGTCACATTTAACACTTAAAAAATACAATTATGTAATATTAATTTGTATCTATAACATTATATAAATATTCAATCATTGATATCTAATAACTAAAGATAAACAATCCCAAGCAAAGGTTCTCTCAAAACTGTCTCAAATTGTGTTGGGTAATAATAGTTAATTTTTCTAACTTTAATTCACAAAGCTATGTAGCTAGGCAATCAAATTGTACGACTCATACCTGCTAGCCAAAATATCTCAAACCAGCACTGAGGCATGTTTACCGTCGGAGCGTTCGAATGCTACTAGATCAAAAGAGTACCCAAATGTTCGAGTGGGCACTCATTCGGTAAGGTCATTTTTTGTCGCTGATTGTGTATCTTTAGTTATTGGATATCAAAGTATTCAATAGATGAATATTGATAACAACCTCCGTGGTTAATATTATGTTTTTAATTTACATAGATAATGCATCGGTGGGCTCGCTGGGCAAGCATCTGTCTTGTGAATCGTTAAATATGCAATACTGCATTCTTTCTGGTGGTTTTTAGTATACAGGGTGTCCGGTAAGTAACACTACAAACTGAAGGGGAGGTGGGTGGGTAGGTCACGTAACAAATATACGAAACACACCTCAGTAAAAGTGTCACCATTTTCGAGATATTTAATTATGCATAACTAGTGGGCCCGGCAGACGTTGTCCTGCCATGAAATGAAAATTAAAAAAAACTTGGAACCATCCGTTTTAAACAATATTTTCGGCGCGTATTCTGTCAATTGCGCTAAGTGTCACACAACTGGCAGTTATGTCAAACGCCATGTTTATATTAAGGTTTGAAAATTTGGTCGTTAAGTTTTCTTAAATTTTCTAATGTTCCACGCAGCTGTCTTATATTTTTATTTTATAAGAACCTTCTCCTTACAATAACAAACACAACAAATAAAGAATCAGCGAAATTGGTCCAGCCGTTCACGCGTGATGCCGTGATGCCGTTACCAAGGGAAATAGGGGTTATTTAAAAAAAAAATACATATAGATTATCAGAAATAGCTCGAAAATAGTGCACTTTTTATTCAACTATTATTTTTATTTGGAAGGTGACGTACCCACCTATCTCCCCCTTAAGCTTGTCGTACTACCTACCGGACACCCTGTATATAAAGTTTATTGGTGACAGAATATGTCTGAGAGTAAATATTTACAGAAGAAAGTTAATTGTTTATTCATCCATAGTTCTATCACATGGCTTGGAAGGTTATTTTTGCTAAGAATCGGTTTTGTCTACTTGTCGCCCGCCAGTAAAGCTCCCAGTCGGCATGATGTTCCAACATCTTAAACAATCATCGGTCAATATACATTAAACTTTAATGAATTATACACCAAAATCTTCCTCATGAATCATTCCATCTATTGGTGAAAACCGCATGAAAATACGTTCAGTAGTTTTTGAGTTTATCGCGAACATACATATTTAAAAATGAGAAGGCCTGACTCACTGACTCATCAACGCCCAGCCTAAACCCTTAGACCTAGAAAGCTAATTTTTCACAGATTTTGTTTTTAAGACGTGACCGAGGAATAAGAACGGGTTTTTCGGATAATCGGTATACGGTAATCGGTAATTCAACCCTTAAAGAGTTGAAAGGGGTGGAAAATATATATGGAAGTCCGTCATTTTTGAAGCTTTATTTAGAATCATGAAACTTTATTTTTAGGTTAATAATTAGAAATAAAGAAATATGTGTTTAAGCGTTTTTTTAAATTCCACCCCTGAGGGGCTAAAACGGGGGTTCCAATTTGGTATGAAATGTTGTTGATGTAGGTTGGTATTTTTCAAAATTCAACCCCTAAGGGGGTAAAAAAGGGGTACGCGGGTGAAACCGCGGGGTGGAAAGCTAGTGTACATATAATTATCCTCGTTTGTTGGTCGACCGTGTTTTTTATTGACAGTTTAGTGCTATCAATAGTAAAAAACTTCTATTCCTAAAAACTTTACGGTCGAATTTCGATCAGTGGGCGAACACGAGTAGCGACCACAAATCCATAGACAAGTAATTTAACTAAATTAAAACTATATAATATAGACCACACACCTCGAAACCGACATGATACTCTATTAGCAATACATTGCGGTTTGATAAACTGGATATGTTCCTATTTTTACAACAGCCTGCGCTGCGGATGCGGAACGAACAATTCATTCATGCATTCTTGTCAACTATAAAATCTGAAAGTTTGTAGTACCTTTTCAAACATAACTTTTGTTTAACCTGTCAGTTCTTTCTTGGGACTATCGTGGTTTCAGAGTCCGCACCACTTGATTCTCAAATGGGACAATCGGGACAATGACATTAACTTGAAAATTGGGCGCGAATTTTGATATTTTGAAAACTGTGCGCGAGTTTACGAGTTGTTTGACAGGTTAATGTCGCGAGTCAAGAGATTGACTAACTTTTTAAATCTATACACAGATAGTTCTTGAATTTCTTTGGGTACTTTGTTATAGAAACGTATACATTGCCCCTTGAAAGAGTCCCTAATTTTGCTGAGCCGAGTTTTTGTACAGCAACATTGTGCTTATTTCTAGTGTTCATTCAGGCTTATGACTCGCTGTTCTTAGGAAAGGTTGTGATGATTTTCCGAACATGAATTAAATTCGTGCGTGACGTCACCGCCAGCTCCAACGGAAGACCAGCGCTGGTTGCTCACAGCGCAGCCAGCTTTATGCTGAGTTGGAGCTGTGTTGGGGCAAAATATGTTTTATTATTTTTTGTTGTACTGTATATTTAATCTTTTTGTTTTGCCACAATAAATATATTTCTATTTCTAAATATATATTTCTATAAATTTGTCTCGAATATTAAGGGTTTAAGTTATAAAGCACTTCTTTAGAATATTGCTTGTCGAAATTGGCAGAATGTGTCAATAATTTATAAAATCTTTTATTACTTTATTATAAGTAATTGCAAATAAAAAAAACCATTTTCTTTTTTTTTCCATTTATGTTTAGTTTAAACTAAAAACATAATACATATTTGTTGTTCTAATAATTGTAATATTTTTTAATACTTTAAACTGGTAATTAAGTGTTAGTCTGTAAAATACTTATTTATCTGTGATTGTTTTAATATGTGTGCTATTGATGTAGGTACCTTTTTGAAAAATTTTATTAAATAAAAAAGCCATAATTCCGTAAATTGTAAAGAAAATTGAATTAATTTTAGACTATTTCGGGGAAATTTGTACTTACAGTTTTAGCTTCAGTAAAGTAACCTAAACAGTTCGTAAAATATTACGTAATATAAAATAATAATTATCCTAAAAAATTCTCACCTAAACCTGCATTATATTTATCACAGAAAAAAACACAATCGATTATAAGAAAAGATGAAAACCTTATCTATCAAAAACCACTGTATCACGAATATTTTTTTAAATTACCTGCTACCAAAAACAATATTTAAAAATCACAACACCACAAATAAACACCCACAATAAAAAAAGTTTAACACTAAATTCGAATTTAAATTTTCGAATACGTTCTCGAATCGCGTTCGTATCAGCGTAATAGATACAGTCGCAGATAGAGCGAGCGTGCGACCGGGCCGCGAGCACAGCATCCACTAAACATTTGAAAATGAAATGGACCGACCACATATTCTGCTCACTGCATTTTGTTGCTGGCCAGTTAAGGCTCCACTACACTGTCAAATGAGGATTTACTTTAAAGTTCTCTTTTTAAATAAATTATTTTAGTTCGTTTTAAAACTAGACATTTTGGGAAGTTGCGAAATGACGTTGCGTCTTCGTTTTCTTCGAACAATATCGGTGGCGTTTTGTCTTTGAGTATTAAGCCGTTTTGTCTAATAAATGAAAACGTGTATCGTGACTTTTCAGGTTTTCTCTTAAAGGATCTTATTTGGATAAATAAACAATTTCATTTCAAAGCCTGAGTTATGTTTTAGTGGGACGGCCATCAATTTTCAAATGAACACAGGAAAAATCCTACCATCCTATATTTACTTATATTTTTTAGTTAATTATTTTTTCCCTATTTTGATTATTGAAAAAAACAATGACTAGAAAATTTATTTTGTACATCTTTCTATATTATGACCATAGAGCAATAAAGCATTAAATCATAGAATAATAATAGGTCATCGCGCCGCTGCTCTGACGTAAATGGCGCGCTCCCTGTCCGTGACAGCTCTGAAAATGCGGCAACTCAATATTAGAGTGTGTATTTGCAAGGATGCTAGTGTGCGTGACAACATTGTGTCGCGACAACTGAATGGTGTCATTTCTTGCATCGAGACTGGGCTCGGTTCGGGTAGGTACGCTTCGGGTTCGATTTAGGCGTAGTATTTGTTGCCGCATTTTTCAAGTATGACGGCGGCATCTAGCCAGAGCTGCGGCGAAGACCTATCATTAATCTATGGATTTAACTCTAAAAAATGAAATGCGATTTTTTCCGAAGCTAATTTAAAGTATCAAAACCAATAGATCGGAGTAGTTGAACTTTAGAAACATTTTCAAAGATGTCACATTGTCATTGCAGCAAGTAAACTAGTACTATTACAGCATGTTATCGTCGCGAGGATCTCACAACTATCTCACAATGGGGTCCCGATAGCACGGCACGTCTTAGAATAACATGTGTATGGAAGGGTCATGGAGACAATATAACTGGCTGCACGACAACGGTATGTCAAATTTTTATTTGTGTTAATAATTTTGAGATTAATAATTTTAGAAATAAACATGGCGCGTTACAGAAAAACGTGACGTTTTTTTAATTGCTATAAAATTTATCTCATACGTCGATAAAGAGGTTTCACTTCAATAAATAAATAAGATCCCTTGGGAAGGCGGCTGAGCGGGGTCAGCTAGTTTTAGGGCGATGATAGCTCAGTGGTAAGTGACGTCGGATACCGTGGCGAAGGTCGTGGGTTCGAATCCTACAATGAGCTTGAGCTTTCGGTGAAGGAAAACATCGTGTGGAAACCATAGCACGGTGGTAGGGTACTTTGTAGTACCCGACTGGCTGGCTACCACCCTCAAGTTGAAAATCTGTCGCCAAAACACCTATCGGTGTGTTCCGACAGCTGCACTTGAGAGCCAGTTCCCATCTAGGCTTTGTGTGCTTACCATCTTCGGCCACATCATCACTTACCATGGTGAGATTGTGGTCAAACACAAGCCTATCCAGAATAAAAAAAAAAAAAAGCTTGAGCTTTCGGTGAAGGAAATCATCGTGTGGAAACCATAGCACGGTGGTAGGGTACTTTGTAGTAGGTACTCGACTGGATGGCTACCACTCAAGTTGAAAATCTGTCGCCAAGCACCTGTTGGTGTGTTCCGGCAATTGCACTTGAGAGCCAGTTCGCCGTTAAGGCATTGTAATAAGGTGTACAACACATTAGCAATCCCCTGGTATTGCCAATGTCTATAGGCGACGGTAGTCACTTACCATCAGGTGACCCGCCTGCATCGTTGTCACTTGTGACATAAAAAAAATAATGTTGTTAATTCCAGTAGTAGTGTATTCCATGGTGAGTTTGTGTGACGTCACGTCGTGTAGTGAGTGTAATGTGATGTCATAGTTGGTCTCGTACAGCGCCATGAGCGCCACTTTCAACTGATAACATTGCATGGATTCTATATGAAGCAAAGAGATTTAAAGATAGCTACAATAGAGCGGCTATCAGAAGAAGAGTCATAGAACAACTGTGAACTCATTCGATGGCTCAGTGACGTCATCTATCTATGAATAAACTAGACTAGACTGAGCTACTTTAGTCCACTGGACATCAATATCGGATTACGATTTTGTTCGCAATGTCCTGTCTATTTGTATAAGTTAAAAGTCTTTGATATGAAGATTCAAATGCAAAGATTTTAAAGTAGTCGATTTTTAAAAATGATGGAACCATCTCTGTCCCCAATCTTACCATGGTAAGTGACGATGTGGCCCATTTTTAATTCTATAAACATTTTTTTTGCGGCATAAACGGTCGCGTCTTATTTTTACGAAATTTAGAATCAGATTTTGTTCACAGCTTCAAGGGACTGTAGACTTTAGTATATCGTTTTAATTTCAACTCGATACATCCACGTGTTCCCGAGATAAAGGGTCTTGACAGACAGACGGACGGACGGAACAAGGTGATCGTAAAAGGGTTCCGTTATTTCCTTTTGCGGTACGAAGCCCTAAACCCTTTTAAAATAAGTATCAAACCTATAGAGTAGTTGTACCCATTAAGAAGTATTGCGCGATCGAAGGTGTTTTTATAGAGTCGCCGACTGCTGCCATACCTGGAGTTGTCTTTACTAATACGAACATGTCACGGAACATTAATACAAGGAGATGTGCTTTTGTAAAAAAAGAGTAATTGCTGAGTTTATTGCCGGATCTTCTCAGCAAAGCAACCTTCCGAACCGAGCGTTAGAATTTAACATGAATCAAATTGACGATTAAAAATACTTGTAATGAGTTTATTTAATAAAGATATAGTACCAGGGTAGCCGAGCTTTGCTCGTTTTTTTTTTGGTAAAATTTTAATAGTTTTTCTCACAAAAGAAGGAACTTGAAAAAAAAGGGGAAAAAAACATATATGTGGACTCGATCCGGAGTCTTCTGATTTCGAGTCTGCTCTATTTACCACTGAGGTATTATAACCTGTCAGTTTGTAGCGAAATTTACGTTCGTATTATAATGATATTGTAGCAGTTTTTCATTGCCTAAAAACACTAATAAAACGACGTTTTCTAAAAATGAAACCTAGCTGAATCGATTTATCGCCCCCGAAACTCCCTGCATACAAAATTTTATGAAAATCGTTGCAGCCGTTTCTGAGATTCAGATTATATATATCTACATATATACAAGAATTGCTCGTTTAAGATGAGATTAATCAAATTGACGATTAAAAATACTTGTAATTAGTTAACTTAATAAAGATATATTTGAGTTTGAGTTTTATACCACAAGTAACTATCAGGCAGGTGGGTCTGATGGCGATTGACTATCGTTTCATATATATGTATATTTCATTGTTTTCCTATATATGTGACGTTGGATACCGCGGCGAAGCTCGTGGATTCGAATCCAACAATGAACTTGAGCTTTCGGTGAAGGAAAACATCGTGAGGAAACCACAGTACGGTGGTACTTGAAAATCTGTCGCCAAGCACCAATTGGTGTATTACGACAGATGCACTTGAGATGAGAGCCAGTTCCCATCTAGGCTTTGTGTGGTTACCACTTCGGCCACATCATCATTTACCATGGTGTGATTGAAGTCAAACACAAGCATATCCGGAAAAAAATGAAAAAGGAGCGGGGCAGTGTTTGGGGACTGCCAATAGAAGTGAAACTAACGGGAAGCGTGCGGTGACAACGACGCGTGTTCCATGATTTTTGTTCATCAAAAAGTGATCAACGCACCTAAAGAAGTTTTCACTTCAAACATACCTCCTGTCGATTTCTATTTGTGAACGTAGGTTACATGAAGATCTTACAAAATAAATAATTCCTCTACGTCCCGCCAGATGGACTTATTATAACATAGCTTAGCATACCTCCTGGTTGTAATGATCTGTGGTTCTTATGAAAGTGGCTCGTCCAGCGATGTTTTTCTGTAGTTTATCAAAGTCGTGTATTGATGTGTACTGTACATGTACCTACTGTATGTACTGTATGTACATGTACGTACATGTACAGCGCGTTGATGTGATGCCTTCTTGAGTACCTACTAGTATATTTATGTACTAACCGGATTATTGAAAAGGCCGGTTGGTTTGGTTGGTAAAAACACGTCACAGGTCGTCCGATCGATTCCCACCGTGGACACACTTTTGTGTGCATTAACCTGTCTGTTTTTAGGGTTCCGTACTCAAAGGGTAAAAACGGGACCCTATTACTAAGACTTCGCTGTCTGTCCGTCTGTCTGTCACCAGGCTGTAACTTAAGAACCGCGATAGCTAGACAGTTGAAATATTCACAAATTATGTATTTCTGTTGCCGCTATAACAACAAATACTAAAAACCAAATAAAATAAATATTTAAGGGGGGCTCCCATACAAAAAACGCCATTTTTTGCCTATTTTTGCTCAATATCAATAATGGTAACAGGCACTTGAAATATTCACAAAATACTTAATTGTATATTTACTTTGATAATAAATTTGTGTACCTACTGTTGTTTACCCTTTCAATGGTACGGAACCCTTCGTGCGCGAGTCCGACTTGCACTTGGCCGGTTTTTTTCTATACTAATATAATAAAGATGTAAAGTGTTGTGAGGTTGTAGGGGGTAATCTCTGGATCTACTGAACCGATTTAGAAAATTATTTTACCAATAGAAAGCCACGTTATTTGTGAGTGTCATAGGCTTTAATTTGATCCCCATCCCATGGTGAGAGATCAAACACAAACTTATCCAGAAGTAAAAAAAAGAAATTGAAATGTGAGTAGTTAGTTACAATGAACTTCATAGAAAAGACATCAACGGGAGCTAAAAATATAGTCAACAAGACCAAATTAAATTTGCATATAAATAGAGTTTCTTATTTTTCGATTTATTAATTATCCGTTTTTTTTCTTAAAAATTCCATTTCAGTAATAGGAATATTATGTATAACGATATTTAACTCAAAAAAGTATTAAAATTGTGTTTGTTTATTTTAGTTGATATTTTAATGATGCAAATAAGTATAAAATTAAATGCCTATTAGAATATATTGACCCAATTTTGAAAATTTATTAATAGGTAATTGTTTAATTCTTGATAAGTATAGAATTTTAGGATATTAACAATAAATAAAGTATACTATGCTATTTTTAAACGACTTCAAAAAAGGAGGAGGTTATATGTTCGACTGTATGTATTTTTTTTTTTTTATGTATGTTCATCGATTTTTCCGCCAATTGTCAACCGATTTTCAAAATTGTTTTTTTGTTTGAAAGAGTACACTTCGGCGGTGGTCCCATTATCACCAAGTCAGCATCTGATGATGGGATCCTGGGGGAAAACGAGGGCAACCCTCAATTTTTAACCGACTTAAAAAAAGAGGTTTTTTTTTTTTTTTGTATGTTTGTTACTCGATTTCTCTGCCAATTATGAATAGATTTTGATGATTCTTTTTTTGTTTCGTAGATCCTACTTCAGAGGTGGTCCCATTTAAATTTTGTCGAAATTGATTAAGCACTTTTTGAGAAAATCAACAAATACGAAAAAAAATATATCTCGTTTGATAAACCTTAGTGAATCAAACTGAGTCGTTGAGCATGACTTTTTGGATTTGGATGAAATTTCGTGTGTATACTTCAATGGGTTCTTCGATGGTTTTAAAATATAATTGGACCCGGTAGGTGGCGCTGGAATCGAGTTCCAAGATTTGTTTTAATTTCAGGGCAGGACGACGTCTGCCGGGCCCGCTAGTTATATATTATATTTTACCGGCCAGACCCGATTTCAGGACTAACTAGTTTTGCCTAGGATAACATATAATAAGGAATAAACTTTAAAAATTAAAAAATAAAATTATTTTTAAAAATAAAAAACAAAAACCGACTTCAAAACTGTAACCTATACCTATGTACAAACATAAACTAAAAAGTAAAGAATAATATTTTAATTTCAAAGCAAGAGCCTTAAAGGACAATCAACAAAATTATTGATATTTATATATCTATTTAATATTTATAAACAGTTCTTTTTGGAGTCGGTGCCAGCCAAGAAGGACAGTTTAATTCTGCCTTTGTAACAAACTTTCGAAAAGTAGGGGAGCGACGGCGCAGACCTAAGGAACATTACCGTAAGGAGAGGTGTCGTAAGACGTTTTCTCGTATGAACACTTCGTGTCCAGTTCAAAACTGTCCTTCTTCTTGGCTGGCACCGACTCCAAAAAGAACTGTTTATAAATATTAAATAGATATATAAATATCAATAATTTTGTTGATTGTCCTTTAAGGCTCTTGCTTTGAAATTAAAATATTATTCTTTACTTTTTAGTTTATGTTTGTACATAGGTATAGGTTACAGTTTTGAAGTCGGTTTTTGTTTTTTATTTTTAAAAATAATTTTATTATAAGAAATGTCAACCGATTTTCAAAATTCTTTTTTCATTTGAAAGAGTATACTTCGGCGGTAGTCCCACTGTCACCAAGTCAGGATCTGATGATGGGATCCTGGGGAAAATGAGAGCAACCCTCAAATTTTATAAGAATTTACAGTATTTTTCATTCATATACGTACTTATCAAAGCTATTTCCATCTGGTAGTCATCATCTTATGTTGCAGAGCTGATGATGGAAGGTACAACTCCTTAAAGGTTAGGAGTTAGGGGATATTTCTTTAAATATTATAGTCACGTTTAGACTCGTATCGTCGTCTCTTTGTATATTCAAATGAGCTGATGATAGAAGGTAATATCTTTATCGGTTAGGAGTTGTCCTAGATATGAAATGAAACGCAATATCAAGTAGCTGCTGAGAAAGAAGCCTCAATCATTTAGGATATATATTCTTTAAAAGTTTATCTATTTATGTATTCCCTCATCTAATAGCGTGATGTTATTTAACTTATAGGCTTTCTCGATAAATGGGCTATCCAACACTAATATATTTTATGTAGTTCCTGAGATTAGTGCGTTCAAACAAACAAACAAACAAACTCTTCAGCTTTCTAATATTAGTATAGATAATGTAAATTAATAATAGGCTTAATTTGCTCGAAAACAATTAAATATTTCTTGAAAACATTGAAATATAAAAAGTGGAAAAATAAAACTTTTTATAAAAAAATAAAAACGACTTCAAAGGCAAATGTTGCACTAAAAACCGAAAAATAAACTGAATAAGACATTAAATAAAATGGACAAAAAATATTTCAATAACTAAATAGACCAAAAACTTTAATTATGTAAACTACCTACGCACCTATTCAAATTATTATTAAATACCTTTTGATCTGTTTGAAGTCGGTGCCAAGCCCAAAAATACAATGAAAGAAATAATAAATGCCTTCACAAGCATCGCCAGATGGCAGTTCAGCCTCCCAGGGAGGAGATTAAGTAATCCCTGGGTTCGGGAACTCACTCTAGCGGTCAACCGTTTCACCGGATCTCCCTAACCGCACGCCAACATGCTGCGCCTGCACTACTCAATAGCGACTCCATAATACCGCCGGTCCCTCCGCCGTCAGCACAGTGCCTCCTCTAAGGAGTTCTGGCAACCTTACTCACCGCAAGAACACAACACCACTTGGCAGTGTTATTTGGCTGCGATATTCTGTAAGGTGGAGGTACTTCCCCAATCAGACGGCCCCAATTATGAGCAGATGTTATGCTATGTCCTACCTCCTCAAACCGTACGAAGCCTATTAAACCTATTAGGCTTGGCACCGACTTCAAACAGATCAAAAGGTATTTAATAATAATTTGAATAGGTGCGTAGGTAGTTTACATAATTAAAGTTTTTGGTCTATTTAGTTATTGAAATATTTTTTGTCCATTTTATTTAATGTCTTATTCAGTTTATTTTTCGGTTTTTAGTGCAACATTTGCCTTTTTACAAAAGTAAATCTAAGAAGAAAAAAAAAACGAATTAAATACCTCGATCGGCAGCAGCGGCAGCCTCGAAGAAGTTTTTTATGTATTGTAATTGTACATTTGCATGTATATTTTGTACATTTGTTGTAAATAAAACTAATACCTAAATAAAAATATATTTACAATAAAAGATTTTCCAAATGGTCCATGGTACCCATAATGCTAGCAGCGTTGCCCCGCTGAATGATTAAGCTTAACCTCTGGGCGAAAAAGGCCCTAGCTTTCAAGTCCCCAGAGGCCAACACCATGCGTTTGCCGATGTCTTCAACTACACTTTTGGTGTCAGATGACCATGTGCCCATAGTTTCTACCGCGAGCGCCGCAAATTCGTAGTTATCAGTTATACGTGAATAAAAATAAAAATTAAGTAATAATTTATTAATATAACAAAAACTTGAGAGGATGGAACGAAGTTATATAAGTCGAGAGAGTATATATATATAAAAAAAAAACATTATATATATATAAATAGAAATGAAAATATCTGGCTTGCTTTCTATAAGAGAGAGAAAGAGAGAGAGAGAGAGAGACAGACAGAGAAATATGCGCACGCCGCACAGCTTACAATAGCTTTTTTTTATACCACTAGGTGGCAAACAAGCTTACGGCCCACCTGATGGTAAGTGGTAACCGTAGCCTATGGACGCTTGCAACACCAGAGGCGTCACGAGCGCGTTGCCGACCTTGCATAAACCTTCTTACTCCTGTTTTGAAGAACCCCATGCTGTCACTGTCACTGTCACTGTCACTGTCACTGTCACTGTCACTGTCACTGTCACTGTCACTGTCACTGTCACTGTCACTGTCACTGTCACTGTCACTGTCACTGTCACTGTCACTGTCACTGTCAGTGACAGTGACAGTGACACAAAAAGTGTCGTAAGAATTTTTTCCGTCTAGCCCCCTTTCACAACGCGCGATAAGGAACTTCGTTAAAATATCCCTGACTTTGAAAGACTATTTTTTATCTCGAAAACGCGGGTGAAACCGCGGGTTAGTGATACTAATCGGCATAGTTTCCATCAGACAGCATTCTCTACACGGCCAAGGTAAGCCGATTGAATTACACTAAACTAAAGCATAGCTTTAAATTAATTCTCCATCTAAATACAATGTTCATTTAAACTAACTAAATGTTTGTAATTGTTATCTAAATTTGAGATGTATTAGAACTCATGAATGTATGCAGAGTGCGCCTGCGATGCTGTCCCGTTAACAGACTCATAGAAAGACTCCAGTATGAGGTGCCTTTACGAAAACTAGTCAATAAAATAAATTATACAACATCGAAAACAATCCGAGGAAACCATAGGTGTATTCCGACAGCTGCACTTGTGAATCAGTTCCCATCTAGGCTTTGTGTGCTTACCACCTTCGGCCACATCATCACTTACAATGGTGAGGTTGTGGTCACTGAAGGTGGTAAGCACACAAAGCCTAGATGGGAACTGGCTCTCAAGTGCAATTGTCGGAACACACCGATTGGTGCTTGGCGACAGATTTTCAACTTGAGGGTGGTAGCCAGCCAGTCGGGTACTACAAAGTACCCTACCACCGTGCTATGGTTTCCTCACGATGTTTTCCTTCACCGAAAGCTCAAGCTCATTGTAGGATTCGAACCCACGACCTTCGCCGCGGTATCCGACGTCACTTACCACTGAGCTATCATCGCCTTGCTGAGTTTCTGCCGGAGTCTTCTCAGTTTAAGTGTATGTTGAACCGGTGGTAGAGTCAATTGTAACGTTCATAAGTGACTTACTAGGGGCGAAACTGAATAAATGAGGTTTGAGTTTGAGATTGAACCTAGTCCCTCTGTCTCGCTGCGCCGGAGTGCGGCGTGCGTTGTCCAAACTAGGTGGACTATGTTTCAGCCGCAGACCGCAGCTTTCCCTAATCTTGATAACTATAGTACAGTCTACAAACAAACAAACACTTTTCGTGTTCAAGTGAAAAGGAAAACCACAATAATGGACAGACAGACGAGACGTTGCTTTTGTATCTAAGAAGAATATAACTGTATCAATAATAAATTTGAAATGCGTTGAAAAGCAAATAAGTAGCGGCCATATTGAATTTAGTGTAATGTCACTTTTGTACTCTTAAAGCCTTTTCATTTGGTTCATATCCTGGAATAAAACAAAGGTCACTTTTTACACCTTGAGTTTGGTGAGTAGAAAACGATAAAGTTAGTGATATCACACTAAATTCAATATGGCCGCCTCTCCAAAATGGCGGATTACATTTTCTTTTAATTCCCGTAATATAGGCACCAAGATCTACCTGTGTGCCAAGTTTCATATATATCCGTTCAGGCGTTTTTTTGTGATTGAGCAACAAAGAAGTGACTCAATTCAAAAAACATGATTGAAAATTTTCGCGTACTTTTTCATTGAGTTTCAGGTCACTTTACTACTAATTACGTGCGAAGCCCTGAAATGAGACAGCTATTATTTTTTGATGCATTCTATTCAAAAAGTGTCAGTTTTAGAATCACTAGCCGATACATTTTTTCTTTCCAAGTTCTACATATTTAAGTAATTTTCCCATTTTTTTAAATTGAGTCACTTCTATTCTATAAAATATGTGCGATATAACCATAGGCGAGAGTATTCACTTACCATCAAGTTACTAAACATACAATTAAACTTGTGACATAAATGTTGGAATGCTATTGCTGCTGTCTGTAGCTAATAGTAGATAGAATGTAACGTAACACGAGTCGCCCTCTATAGTCTGTGCCCGCAGCGCGCACAGCGCACCGCGCACCGCGCAGCGCGCACCGCACGAGGACTCATCTAGACAAGCGTACAATATTACTACTATTGTTATTGCATATGAAGCCACAGAAGCTTCTAGTTGACGCCACAGGTCATGGGTTCGATTCCCATTCGAGTCTGGGTGTAATTATCTATTTAAGTATGTATTTACAAAATAAAAGTAGTCTATGTATTATATCAGTGATCTGGTTGTCCATATTACAAGCTCTGCTTAGTTTGGGATCAGATAGCCGTGTGTGAAAAAAAAACCGGCCAAGTGCGAGTCGGACTCGCGCACGAAGGGTTCCGTAAAAAAGGCAAAAAAACACGTTTGTTGTATGGGAGCCCCCCTAAAATATTTATTTTATTTTCATTTTAGTATTTTTTGTTATAGCGGCAACAGAAATACATAATTTGTGAAAATTTCAACTGTCTAGCTATCGCGGTTCTTGAGATACAGCCTGGTGACAGACAGACAGTTGTTATTATTAACTATTAGTGTTCACCCAGAGAGCGATAAAAAAATTGGAAAATAAATCAGTTTTTTTTTATTGAAATGCTACTAGCATTTCAATTTGACAAACAAAAGAGAAGAAGTTTTTTATATTGTTAGTATATTTTGTACATTTGTTGTAAATAGATATTTATCTCAAAAATAAAAGAGAAGAAGGTACAAAGTTTTGTCCAGATTGTAGATTGTTTTGAGTCGATGTCGAACTCGAACGATGTCGAGTCGAAGAGGTAACAACTATAAAAACTACAAGTATAAATCTTAACTTTTAAGGCGATGATAGCTCAGTGGTAAGTGACGTCGGATACCGCGGCGAAGGTCGTGGGTTCGAATCCTTACAATGAGCTTGAGCTTTCGGTGAAGGAAAACATCGTGAGGAAACCACAGCACGGTGGTAGGGTACTATGTGGTACTCCACTGGCTGGCTACCACCCTCTAGTTGAAAATCTGTCGCCAAGCACCTGTTGGTGTGTTCCGGCTAGGACTGTTGATAAAATATCGATATATCGAAATATCGATATTATTATTTCGAAATATCGATATTTATTACTAATATTTTTTTGGACGATATATCGATAGTTCGATATTGAAATATCGATATCGATGGTCGATATTTTTTTAAATTTCTTCTGCTACATCTGTAGCATCTGAACGAGTTGCTTCTACAATCAATCTTTTAGTGCCTAACAATCGTAGTAGCCAAACAGCTGAACATATAAAACAAAGAGTATTTTTAAAAACTCTTACTGAAAAATATTGGTATACATAATTGTTTTATTCAAATTTAAAAATTAATTACTAAGAACTATAACCTAATACTTATGTACATTTATAATTTAATTTGTTTAATAAATCTACTGGACTATAAATTGTGTAATCATTTTTGAGCTGACTTACGACTTTTTTTTAAATAAAGCCGATATATCGAAATATCGATATTTTTTTTCGATTTATCGAACTCCGATATTGATATATTTAAAAATATCGATATATCGAAAATCCGATATTTTAAAAAATATCAACAGTCCTAGTTCCGGCGATTGCACTTGAGAGCCAGTTCGCCTTAATAAGGTGTACAACACATTGGCAATCCCCTGGTATTGCCAATGTCTATAGGCGACGGTAGTCACTTACCATCAGGTGACCCGCCTGCCTCGCTGTCACATGTGACATAAAAAAAAAATTATAAATTTTGTTTGTTAAGTTATTAACTCAAAAAGTATTAAAAATATATATATTAAAAATTCTTTCACCATTAGAAAGCTACATTATCCTTGAATAACACTGGCTTATATATATTATAAAACATAAACTTGTATCTAATTCTATATGAATTTATAAGCAAGACTCCTTTTCCTTTGTAGAACAACTATTGACCTAATATATGAAATTATCAACAGGCGTTAATTCAACCTAAACTACAATCGCTATTGGATGTAAGGACAAATGATCTATATGATTGCGCCGGCGCACCGCGGCACCGTCACGGACACGCTTGATCTATGGTCTATAAACATTTGTATCATCAATGTACGTCTCCTGAGTTCTGTGTAATTATTGCGTTCGATTCATTACCATTTAGTTCCTGACTTTGTCAAACAATCATCATATTAAGTGAAGAAAAAACTTTTTACCCCTTTCTACGAAAATGTTGCGGACGGAGGAGTATGAAATTTGGCACAGTCAAAGTTTATATGGAGAAGGAGTGCAGAAAGCTAATATTTTTATAAAATATACTTAAGAAATAAATTATTTTTTTTTTTAAAAATCATTACACACACTAAGTACCATGCGTTTGACATATCATAGATTTTTTTATTGGCAGTTATTGAAGAGTTTTTAAATAGGTTAAGTATTTTTGAGTTTATCCATTACAAATCAACATACAAATCTAATCACTACAACCTTGCTGTTCTTGCCGGATCTTCTCAACACGGCTTACTTCTGGGCCTTTCCTCTCACTCCATAAGTGAACAAATGGCTTAAAAACGATGATTCTGATGATATCACAAAGCAACAATAATTTGTGTGCAAGACAGACAGACAGACAGACAGACAGACAGACAGACAGACAGACAGACAGACAGACAGACAGACAGACAGACAGACAGACAGACAGACAGACAGACAGACAGACAGACAGACAGACAGACAGACAGACAGACAGACAGACAGACAGACAGACAGACAGACAGACAGACAGACAGACAGACAGACAGACAGACAGACAGACAGACAGACAGACAGACAGACAGACAGACAGACAGACAGACAGACAGACAGGCGCAGGCGCTGCCTCTATCTATACGTCGATTACATAACATTGATGCAATCAGTTTCTTATGTGTTTAAAACAATTCAATCACATCGTAGTCTAATGTCTATGTTTTGAAAACAGTAATTGCTGAGTTTATTGCCGGCTCTTCTCAGCTAATACAACTTTCCGAACTTTGTGTTATAGTTACGCAATTTACAAATATGCTTGTAAAGGCATAATAATTGAAGTCCAACTGCTATCAAACCGTTTGCAATTGCAACTGTCAAAAGTGAATAGGTAGTTTCAAATAGAAACTGACTGCAACAAAATGACGTAATAAGTGTGCCGATCAGTTTTATTCACCTATTATATTCCAGGTTCAATCATGTCTCATTATTATGGGGTAATGTTTGTGATTGATTTGTTCTGCTTGTTAGTTCTGCTTGTTAGAGCGATGCGGTCAAGGTTTGTGTTGTTTGCTAAATAGGTAAGTCATCGAGTTTATACACTTCTCCCGGGGCTTCATATGCTGTTGCTTTTTGGGTACCTTAGGGTATATTTTTGGAACGAAGTTCCTTATCGCGCGTTGTGAATGTGAAAGGGGGCTAGACGAAAAATTTGTAACGACACTTTTAGTGTCAGTTGTCGGGTCGGGTCGGGTAGGGTCGGGTGACAGCAACTGTCAGACACACTAAAAGCTGTGCGGCGTGCGCACGTTTCTCTGTCTCTCTCTCTCTCTCTCTTATTTTCTATAAGCAAGCAAGATATTTTCATTTCTATTTATATATATAAATATAAATGTTTATATATATATATATATATATATATATATATATATATATAGGTACTCTCTCGACTTATATAACTTCGTTCCATCCGGGTGTCCCTTGACACCTCTCAAGTTTTTGTTCTGAAAGCTAGTGAAAAAAAAAGTATTTTACACTAGTTTTCAACACGATATTTTACCTACGTTCGGAAGTTGTTTTAATTGAACTGAAACTGAAACGTAGTCGCTTCCCTCGCTCGCTCAATTAAAACACGATGGAAGTGACTATGTTTCAGCTTGGGCAAAATCAAAACGTCATTTATTCAGTTTAGGCCCTGGTAAGTCACCTATGAACGTTACAATTGTCTCTACCACCGGTTCAATATACACTTCAACTGACGAACACTCCGCCAAGAAATTCTGCAAAAATGCTTTCGTATGTTTGTCCAACTGTCCATTTGTCCGTCTGTCCGTCTGTTCTCTTCTACAGGTCGCATTTCTAAACCGATTCTCGTGAAATGCTGTGAGTAGGTTCAACAATTATAATATGTTTTTTTTTGTACATTTCATCTGGTAATTTTTCGGGGGTTGAAGCGTAAAACATGCGAAAAATGAACAAAGCGTTTTTTCCGCGAGGTCTACAGCTCACAGGGCCATAAGTAATATTAGAGTAACAAAAGCTTACCAAAACCAAAATAAGTTTTGAGAATAATTCATTTCAAAATAACCATCCAGTTTAAACCAACTAGATCATTCAGTAACAGACGAATGTGGGTTTACAAACAGTTTCACAATTCGTTTTATTAAGTTAACACGCCTCTCTCCTCCTCTCCTCCTCTCCTCCTCTCCTCCTCTCCTCCTCTCCTCTCGTCTCACAATTAACCTCGGGACTGTTTTATCGCTTTCATTATTAACTGAACCAACATTTAAACGATCTTTAAACCTTATTGAGAGAATCGATTAAAATTACTAGAGCCATTTATTGTATCTAATCTTTGACGACTATTCTAGACAAGTTAAACACAATCTTACAAGAATGCAATGGTATCACCAAAAGCGATGATAGCTCAGTGATAGTGACGTCGGATACGGCGAAGGTCTTGGGTTTGAATCCTACGATGAGCTTGAACTTTCGGTGAAGGAAGACATCGTGAGGAAACCATATCACGGTGGTAGGGTACTTTGTAGTACCCGACTGGCGCCATACCACACACAAATTGAAAGTCTGTCACCAAGCACTTGATGGTGAGTTCCAACAGCTGCAGTATTGGAGCTAGTTCCCATCTGGGCTTTGTCTGCTTACCATGGTGAGACTGTGGTCAAACACAAGCTTATTGCATTTGAATTTGAAACTTAAATAGATAATCGAGGCCTCGGGTGACCGGCGGGCGGGGAGCTTTTTCCGCCAACGCATTAGCTTGGCCATCCAAAGAGGAAACGCTGCCAGCCTTCTGGGAACCTTGCCGATCGGCAGCAGCGGCAGCCTCGAAGAAGTTTTTTATATATAATAGTTGTACATTTGTTTGTATATTTTGTGCATTTGTTGTAAATAAAATTATAATCTTTAAACAAGAAAAAAAAATAGATAATGACACACAAACGAAGGACAAACAGACATGTTCATGCAAACAGGATTCAGATTTTTTTCAAATGTAGACTTTTAGCAGTTGGAGTGGTATACGGAGGCTCTCGAAACGTCCATTATCGAAATACTGAAAAACAAATGAAAATGTTGTTTATACAAATAGGCCTTTACAAGAACTTATGAATAGTCTCACTGATAATATTTGCGTGTTAAGGTAAACAACAAACTCGCACAGACCAGCACCCACAAGCAGCCCTGTTCACAAGTGTGACGCGTGTGGCAGCCACCGCCCTCTTCGTCATTTCTTCCCTTGTTTTGAGTGTTCACTTCTGTCGGCAGTTCTGCCTCTGTTTTTAAGTCAATGGGGTGCTAAAGTGACATTTCGGTTGGTCTGCCACCCTCTCATCTAAAGAATGTCGAAGTCGTGATAGCAATCTGGACATGGTGTGCTCCAATTAATTCGTAAACAAATAGTTCTCTCACAAAAGGGACCAATAAAAAAGTGTAAAGTGACAAATACCCTTTGTCCCTTCCGCTTGTTGTTGATTCTATATTATGTGTGGTTGGGTTCCGTAGAAAATTATTCTTTTTTTTAAGTATTAGATTATCAATATTAATGTATGTATAATAATAATTATATGAAGATATAATAATATGATATATATAGTAAGAATAATGAAATTAATTCGGTTCTAAAACAAATATTTAGCACAAATTGAAAATCTGTCGCCAATCGCCTGTTGGTGTGTTCCGGCTGTTGCACTTGAGAGCCAGTTTGCCTATAAGGGTACAACACATTAGTAGTCCCCTGTTATTACTCATGTCTATAGGCGACGGTGGTCACTTACCATCAGGTGACCCGCCTGCCTCTGTCACCAGTGACAAATAAATGATTGTTTTTTTTTATATTTTGCCAAACGTTCCCTCTATAGTTTATGGTCCAACATAAGCCCAACGAATTGATTGTAGACAATCAACTATATAATTTAAAGAACCCATAGTTTTAACAACAACTAACAAGAAACGTAACAAGAACCAACAGTTTGTTTTGACTCGTGCTCGACTCCTTTAACGACCTCGTTTCTGTGTTAATACTACCACAGTATATACTACTTTAGAAAAAGTCAATCTTATTTGTGATTACTAGCTATTCCGCGCGGTTTCACTCGCGTTTACGGAATAAAACATACACACAAATCTTACTTAACGCTACGCACGTTTCTAGCCGGCTGGGGTAAGGCGCAACGCCCCATAAGGAACTTCGTTCCAAAAATCATGCGCGTTGTGAATGTGAAAGGGGGCTAGACGGAAAATTTGTCACGACACTCTTGAAAAGCGTCAGTGGTCGGGTCGGGTCGGGTAGGGTCGGGTGACAGTTGCTGTGACCCGACCAACTGACACTAAAAGCTGTGCGGCGTGCGCATGTTTCTCTGTCTGTCTCTCTCTCTCTCTCTCTCTCTCTCTTATAGAAAGCCAGCCAATTTTTATTTTCATTTCTATATATATATATATATTTTTTTAAATATATATACCACTCTCTCGACTTATATAACTTCGTTCCATCCGGGTGTCCCTTGACACCTCTCAAGTTTTTTTTTTTCAACTCACGTAATATTGACAAAAAAAAAACACTATAGATATCCTACTTCAATTTAAGTCAAAAACATTTTGTAAAACGCATAATAATTAGAGTGTTGAAGCGGTACCCTAATAAGGTGCGTTCCCATTGTCGCCGGTAGCGATACTAGCGATCCGTCAGACGTTTTATTGTTATAGATAGCGTTTGTGATGTGTTTATTGTTTCTGACGCGACGCGACGCAGCATCGCCGCTGATTCGCTCTGTTGCTGTTGGTGCAACACTTTTTTGTTTCGTCAGATACAGTGTTTTTTTTTAAAGCTGTGCGTATGGTGATGAGAATAGCGGTTTTGTAATATTGGAAAATATTTTTAATATCTCTATGGCACATTTTTTGTATGATTCAATTATACTAATCTATACTAATATTATAAAGAGGTAAAGTTTGTGAGTTTGTAGGGGTAATCTCTGGATCTACTGAACCGATTTCTTTTTAATACAAAGCCACGTTATTTGTGAGTGTCATAGGCTATATTTTTATCCCGGGAAAAGATAAGATCCCACGGGAACGCGAGTGAAACCGCGGGGGACAGCTAGTTTATGATAGTGTTAGCGTAGAGCGTTCACTTTTCATAAGAAAAGAAAAATAATATTAGTTAAGTTCATCAGCATGTAGCTCTCTAACACGAATAAAATGGATATAAGTTTTTATTTTAATGTTTTGCCGAGATATGAGTATCCATATTTAATTCAAATTAACGTTCCATCTTTCTATGAAATTACCAAATCCAAAAAAAATAATTACTAAAAAATATAAACCCATTGTTTTTTGCGTTTTTATAATTGAGCTAATCATTATCAATATGCTCATATTAAAAGGTCCCTTAATGACTCCACTGGTACTCGTATTGTCAGTCTCAGCTTTGAATCATTCGATAAGCTTATTTAAACCCGCTACCCGCTCCGCTCGTCGCCCCGCTTATAACTAAACCCCTACCTCTACACGACATGTTCACATTATGCAATTTTAATGGAGTGCCAAAAGCTATCTGTTATCACTTTTTACATCTTTCTCTTAATGGCACATTCATTTACTAATCTATGTTTCGCCCAAGTATTTATTTCTAAACTAAAATTACGATAATGATCGAATTTAAAATAAACATAATCTAATATCCTACTAATCTTAATAATATTATAAATATGAAAGTTTGGATGGATGTATGTTTGTTACTCATTTACGCCAGAACGGCTGAATGGACCTAGATGGAATTTAGCATGGAGATAGATTGTAGTCTAGAATAGCACATAGGCTAATTTTGATCCCGGGATAAGATAATATCCCTCGGGAACGCGGATGAAACCGCGAGGAACAGCTAGTATTATAAATGTGAAAGTATGTTTGGATGTGTGAAAATGTTTGTTACTCTTTCACGTAAAAACGACTGCATGGATTTTAATGAAACTTGGTACACAGGGAGATTTTATATCTACTGGAATAACATATAAGATACTTTTTATCCTGGGAAAATATAAGATCCCTCAGGAACGCGGGTGAAACCGCGGGGCGGAAAACTAGTAAATTTTATAAATGTAATCACAGCATTTTTTGAATTTGTAACGAGTCGGTTACTCTTTTTTTTTTATTCTGGATAGGCTTGTGTTTGACCACAATCTCACCATGGTAAGTGATGATGTGGCCGAAGGTGGTAAGCACACAAAGCCTAGATGGGAACTGGCTCCCAAGTGCAGCTGTCGGAACACACCGATAGGTGCTTGGCGACAGGTATTCAACTTGAGGGTGGTAGCCAGCCAGTCGGGTACTACAAAGTACCCTACCACCTTTTTCCTTCACGCCGCGGTATCCGACGTCACCACCACTGAGCTATCATCGTGTTAGTTTCCTCTGACGTTTGTTTCTTATATTACGTTCAAAAGTAACAACAATATTTGGTAAGCAACGCAAACAAACAATAAATCTTCAAATACATTTGCAATCTCGATGTGAATGACTCCAACCATAGAACAAATGAAAAAAGTAGAAGGAGCGTACGTAAACAATGAATAGTCTCCAATCAAGTGAAAGGCGATGATAACTCAGTGGTAGTGACGTCGGATACCGCGGCGAAGGTCGTGGGTTCGAATCCTACAATGAGCTTTCGGTGAAGAAAAATATCGTGAGGAAAAGACAGCACGATGGTAGGGTACTTTGTAGTACCCGACTGGCTGGCTACCACCCTCAAGTTGAATACCTGTCGCCAAGCACCTATCGGTGTGTTCCGACAGCTGCACTTGAGAGCCAGTTCCCATCTAGGCTTTGTGTGCTTACCACCTTCGGATACATCATCACTTACCATGGTGAGATGGTGGTCAAACACAAGCTTATCCAGTATTTAAAAAAAAATTGTGAGCGTGACCTGCACGTACGTTATCCCGCGTCACTCGCGTCGCACACACAGGCCCGCGATCGTCTTCCTTTACTGTGCTTCACTTTAAGTGCGCTCTGTCTACCTTTTTTATTTGTTCTAAGACTCGTAACTGTCACGACTAACGTGAACGTAATAATTATTATCTAATATTGATTAGTTAAAATTATAAAACTATTACGAGATATTACTACCGTATTGAGGTGTTTCTCAGTAATATAATATATATTGGTTTTGTACAAGTCGGTTTAACCGGAATGAAAATGTTCCATTTGTGGACGGCTTACACTCAACAGTATGCGTACGCACGCCCTAAGCCACAGACAACCTCTTAAAAAAAGACAACACTGAGTCTCTGGTCACTACACTGTTCCGTCATTGCGAAAGCGCTGACTAATGATATCTTCCGATAATAATCGTGATTTCTATATTATTTCTACATAAGAGTGAACCCCTTAATTGGGTAAGTTGCGCATTTATAGTCCTCATGATGACTTTCATCTTTGCCATGTCATTTTATCATCTCAACAATCGATATATTTAAACTATTTTTATTGTATTAAAATCAGACTCGTTTCCTTTTTTAACCGACTTCAAAAAAAAGGAGGAGGTTCTCAATTCGTCTGTATGTTTTTTTTTTTTTTTTTTTTTTTTTTGTATGTTTGTTACTCGATTTCTCTGCCAATTATGAATAGATTTTGATGATTCTTTTTTTGTTTGGTAGATCATACTTCAGAGGTGGTCCCATTTAAATTTTGTCGAAATTGATTAAGCACTTTTTGAGAAAATCAACAAAAACGAAAAAAAAAATATCTCGTTTGATAAACCTTAGTGAATCAAACTGAGTAGTTGAGCATGACTTTTTGGATTTGGATGAAATTTCGTGTGTATACTTCAATGGGTTCTTCGATGGTTTTAAAATACAATTGGACCCGGTAGGTGGCGCTGGAATCGAGTTCCAAGATTTGTTTTAATTTCTGGGCAGGACGACGTCTGCCGGGCCCGCTAGTTATATATTATATATATTTTACCGGCCAGACCCGATTTCAGGACAAACTAGTTTTGCCTAGGATAACATATAATAAGGAATAAACTTTAAAAATTAAAAAATAAAATTATTTTTAAAAATAAAAAACAAAAACCGACTTCAAAACTGTAACCTATACCTATGTACAAACATAAACTAAAAAGTAAAGAATAATATTATAATTTCAAAGCAAGAGCCTTAAAGGACAATCAACAAAATTATTGATATTTATATATCTATTTAATATTTATAAACAGTTCTTTTTGGAGTCGGTGCCAGTCAAGAAGGACAGTTTAATTCTGCCTTTGTAACAAACTTTCGAAAAGTAGGGGAGCGACGGCGCAGACCTAAGGAACATTACCGTAAGGAGAGGTGTCGTAATAAGACGTTTTCTCGTATGAACACTTCGTGTCCTTTCAAAACTGTCCTTTTCTTGGCTGGCACCGACTCCAAAAAGAACTGTTTATAAATATTAAATAGATATATAAATATCAATAATTTTGTTGATTGTCCTTTAAGGCTCTTGCTTTGAAATTATAATATTATTCTTTACTTTTTAGTTTATGTTTGTACATAGGTATAGGTTACAGTTTTGAAGTCGGTTTTAGTTTTTTATTTTTAAAAATAATTTTTCTAGCTTAGAACTAACATTTTAGCATAAATAAATTAATGACGTTACGTTCCATGTTTTAAAGAAAGTACGTTATTATACGTTACCTATATAGTATGTCGAACGTATTTACATTATTCTAGTAAGCTTATTATTTATTTTGATTTAATTACAAACAGTCCTTCTGCCTTGTTATTGCCTAAAACCTTGACTGCCCCGTCTTGATTGCTAATTAGTAAATACCGTTTCCATCTTCATATTTCCCATTCATTCATTCATCGGTCACCCATCAGCTTTGCTTTGCTTCGCCGTGCCTACTGGAATCAAGACGCGTTATGTAGCAGTCAAGGTTTATAATTTGGATACTTTAGTAAATGGCTACTTTCTGCAAATTCCAGGGTTTTCTACCGGACTACCGGATTTCCTACCGGACTACCGGATTTTCTACCGGACTACCGGATTTTCTACCAGCGCTGCCTTTTTATCGCTAAGTGGCCATTACGGTCGCCGACGCCCTATTTCGTCGATTGTGTACTACGGCCGCACTGCTACCGAGGGAAGTTAAGTGTTGGTGGAGGTATTCCTGTGGCTAATGAATGACCAACGTTCGGATAAAGGACCCTGCCCTGCCTATCTATCCTATTTAATTACTAAAATTGTTAGTAACAATTAGCAAATAAATTCTACCTTTGTTATAGTACTAATTTTGTCTCATTTATCTCTGATATAATAGTACAACGTAACATAACGTTGTCAGTTGCAATAGGCTTACAATCAGCCAGTTGTTAATTCATGTTATTGCTTTGTCTGTCTGGTGACACCACTCTCCATTTCAAACTATCCATTTACGCAATTCATTCAAGTTTCTGTTGATCAGTGACCAGTGACCAGTCAGTGATAGATATCGATCGGTGTTTGTTTTTAGGGTTCCGTACCCAAAGGGTAAAAACGGGACCCTATTACTAAGACTTCGCTGTCTGTCCGTCTGTCCGTCCGTCTGTCTGTTACCAGGCTGTATCTCGAAACGATAGCTAGACAGTTAAAATTTTAACAGATGATGTATTTCTGTTGCCGCTTTAACAACAAATACTAAAAACAAAATAAAATAAATATTTTATATACAACAAACGCTTGGCTAAGATATCTGTAGTGAAAGATAATCTACACAAATATTATATGCGGAAAGATTTGTATGTTTCTAACAAATAAACTCAAAAACTACAGGGCCGATTTCAAAAATTCTTTCACCATTTGAATACTACATTATTCCAGATTAACATAAGACTATATTTATTTTGCTTCTACCCATGCCTACCACCTTCTACGCATCTTCTTCTGCTTCTTCTAAGCACACAAAGCCTAGATGGGAACTTGCTCTCAAGTGCAGCTGCCGGAACACACCGATAGGTGCTTGGCGACAGATTTTCAACTTAAGGTTAGTAGCCAGCCAGTCGGGTAATACAAAGTACCCTACCACCGAGCTATGGTTTCATCACGATGTTTGAAAGCTCTCAAGCTCATTGTAGGATTCGAACCCACGACATTCGCCACGGTATCCGACGTCACTACCACTGAGCTACCATCGCCTTAAAATGCATAAATCGCCTTGTATGTGGAATCCGGTAATCGAATGTATAGTAAATCAACATTAATTCGTGGGACGGCTGTTGCAATGTTTTGACAATTCAGTGTGAAGCTGTGACGTGGCGATCCACGCCACACGCCACACGCCACACGCCTGTCAACCTTCAACCCACTATACAATGAACATTGATGTGAGAACTGCTAGACACACCTTTCGATGTTATCAATATTAATGACTAGTTTTCCACCCCGCGGTTTCACCCGCGTTCCCGTGGGATCTTATCTTTTCCCGGGATAAAAATGTAGCCTTCGACACTCACAAATAACATGCTTTCTATTGGTAAAATAATTTTCAAAATCGGTTCAGTAGATCCAGAGATTACCCCCTACAACCTGACAACACTTTTATGTTTATAACGTTATATGAAACTATAACGTTTATTTTTATTTCGAGTATACTTATATTTCTGTTACCTATCCATTTAAACCAGATCTATTTTATTAAAATTTAATAAGGCACAGTTGCAAAAAATGTATCATCCACTAGCTCTCCCCCGCGATTTCACCCGCGTTCCCGAGGGATCGTAATTTTTTTGGGATATAAAGTATAGTATGTTTTATTCGTAGATATGATCTACCTATATGCCAAGATTCATTAAAATCCATTCAGCCATTTTTGCGTGAAAGACTAACAAACATCCATCGATCCATCCAAACTTTCACATTTATAACACTAGTTGTTCCGCGCGGTTTCACCCACGTTCCCGAGGGATTTTATCTTTTCCCGGGATAAAAAGTAGCCTAGTGCTATTCCAGACTATAATCTATCTCTATGCCAAATTTCATTCAGATCCGTTCAGCCGTTCTGGCGTAAATGAGTAACAAACATACATCCATCCAAACTTTCACATTAATAATGTTAGTAAGATTAGTGGGATTAATAATATTATGTAACAGTGTATCTAGTATATTTAACATCAATGGCAGGCGAAAAAAAAGTGGTACGCACGACTTGGACCGAGTCCGGAGACCTCTGACATCTAGATGTTGGAGCGATAGCAAAAAAATAAAATGCCTTTTCTGTGTAGTTATAAAAAAATGTAGGCAACAGCGACTCCACCGAGACTACTATCGACTCGGACGTGTAGTAGGGTACAGGAATGTCGACTATGGTCATGACCTTCTGTTTTATTTAGTGACGATACGTCTGGGTGACATCAGACCATGGTGCTGTTTTTTACTAGTTTTCCGCCCCGCGGTTTCACCCGCGTTCCCGATGGATCTTATCATTTTCCGGGATAAAAAGTTACCTATGTTTTATTCTAGGATATGATCTGCCTGTGTGCCAAGTTTCATCAAAATTCGTTCAGCCGTTTTTGCGTTATTGAGCAACAAACATCGAAACATACAGTCCCATAAACTTTCTTTCTATCATCATAGTCCTTCTATAACCACTTACCCATCAAGTTATGTTTCTTTTTGGATAAGCTTGTGTTGGACCGCAATCTCACCATGGTAAGTGATGATGTGGCCGAAGGTGGTAATCACACAAAGCTTGGGAACTGGCCCTCAAGTACAGCTGTCGGAATACACTGATAGGTTCTAGGCGACAGTTCAACTTGAGGGTGATAGCCAGCCAGTCGGCTACCCTACATCGAAAGCTCGAGCTCGTTGTAAGATTCGAACCCACGACCTTCACCGTGGTTCCGACTTCACTACCATTGAACTATCATAACCTTGACCAAAAGAGAACCTCTATCAAAGGGGTATTTTTAATCTTGATATGTTTATAATTATTATTTACGAAAATTATTACGGCTCTTTAAAAATGTTTCCGAAGTCAAAATAAACAAAGAAAAAGTAATTTATATATTTTCGCTCCTATCTGTACTGTAGAATGAACGCGATGCGATGCGCAGTGAGTGAGTGTTTGATCGGATAATAAGCATTGAGTGTGACCGAACTACCTACAGCTGACAGTTGACAGTTGACAGTTGACAGTTGACAGTTGACAGTTGACAGTTGGGCAACCTCACCAGTCACCACACCGCACTGAGCAACACGACCTGCCTTACAGTACAGCTCAGAAAAATAAATCGAATCGCAATCTTACTAATATTATCAATGTGAATGTTTGGATGGATGCTTAGAATATATAAAGGTCTCTAAGGATGGATGTATGTTTGTTACTCATTTACGCCAGAACGGGTGAATGGATCTGAATGAAATTTGGCATGGAGATAGATTATAGTCTGGAATAGCACATAGGCTTTTTATCCCGGAAAAAGATAAGATCCCTCGGGAACACGGGTGAAACCGCGCGGAACAGCTAGTATTATACATATAATTGAATTTGAAATACTTTTAATGATATATTAATATTTACTACTTTTACTTATTTGTTATAATATAAATAAAGTCAACTCGTAAACAATTATAATCCAGTTGTAGTTGTTTGTTAGAAATGCGCGGGTTGGTACTTTATCGTTATTTGGAAATCAAACATAATCAAAACATTATGATTTACATGCGACGGCTCGGCAGTACTCGGCAGTACTCGGCAGTACTCGGCACGAGTCGACAGAAAGTGCAACTTGCTAATATATCTCAAATTAATGCAAATGTAAGGGGAAACTAAACTGTCTATTGAAGCGGCCTGCGACTCTCAAACTTCTATTCTACGGCCCCTTGACTAGATTTTTGTAAAACAATAAGTTATTATTTATTGTTTTCGTGTGATGATTTTCACTGAATTTATTTTACTTTTGAAAATGTATGTAAGGCGATGATAGCTCAGTGGTAAGTGACGTCGAATACCGCGACGAAGGTCGTGGGTTCGAATCCTACAATGAGCTTGAGCTTTCGGTGAAGGAAAACATCGTGAGGAAACCATAGCACGGTGGTAGGGTACTTTGTACCCGACTGGCTCGCTACCACCGTCAAGTTGAAAACCTGTCGCCAAGCACCTATCGGTGTGTTCCGACAGCTGCACTTGAGAGCCAGTTCCCATCTAGGCTTTGTGTGCTTACCACCTTCGGCCACATCATCACTTACCATGGTGAGATATGGTCAAACACAATATTTACACAGTATTTATTTCTTTGTAAGCTATGGTATAGATTTTATCGCGGGCTTTGAGCGCGGCGACCGAATCAAGAAATTTCGTAACGAAAAAAACCTAACACCCCCCTAGGCCCCGACCATGTATTTTGTTTTCAAATATCACAGCGACTATGATATTTTTGTCGTCGTCGACTGCAGTCGGTTGCCGTATTTTTTGTTGTTATAAATAAACAGGACTGACCATTGAACTTGGCACCCATTTAGATCTCACATCTTTTGTCGTTGAAGTCAACAACCAAGGTATATATCATAATATTGAACTTGGCTGTCATATTTTATTGTCTATTTTACATTTATGTTTTTGATGGGATTACATTTACTCCGGCCAGAAACTCAGCAAGGCAATGTTTTTCTACAGTGGATCTTTCTTTTAAAAAGCGACGTAGTTTTTTTTGTCTCGATAAGCTTGTGTTCCTTGTTGTGTTGTGATCACAATCTCACCATGATAACTCATGATGTGGCCGAAAGTGGTAAGCACACTAAGCCTAGATGGGAACTGGCTCTCAAGTGCAACTGTCGGAACACACCAATAAGTGCTTGGCGACAGATTTACAACTTGTGTGTGGTAGCTATCCAGTCGGATACTACAAGTACCCTACCACCCACGACCATCGCCGCGGAATCCAAAGTCACTACCACTGAGCTATGATCACCTTAATTGTCAATTAGTCCTTGTCAGTCTTTATTTATGGGGGACACAACAAAAAGTTTGACATACCCAATTCTAACCTGAAACAGTTTATTGATTCAAAACCAATAAAGATGGTGTTCAGCTCTAGTACCGCTCGCTGCACTGTAGTGTTGGACTTGTAACCATTATCACCAATTATCCCCGTCGTTTATAAAGAGTTATCGCCGATATGAATTATACAATCACCAGCGGGGATTGGTGATAATATATGCTATTTATAGAGCCCTTGTGACCTAATATTGATAGAGTATCAAAATTTTGTGCAATTGCTAATCCCACTAATCCTACTAATATTATAAAAGTGAAAGTTTGGATGGATGTATGTTTGTTACTCATTTACGCCAGAACGGCTGAACGGATCTGGGTGAAATTTGGCATGGAGATAGATTATAGTTTGAAATAGCACATAGGCTACTTTTTATCCCGGTAAAAGATAAACCGCGTGGAACAGCTAGTAATCTTACTTAATAAGCTAACCTATGAAATTGCCGTTTTATATGAAAAAATTTAAAGGTTTTTATTCATGTATTTTTTATTTGTATTAATCGAAGTAATCACCCATGCAATCAATGCATCTTTGCCAACGCAGTGGATTGATGCCCTTCTTAAAGAAATCAGCTAGACGGGAGGCAACAAATTCTTCAAAGGCATTTTGTACTGCCTCTCGGGTCTTTAATTTTTTTCCCGCCAATAAGTTATCCAAATTCTGGAAAAAGTAGTAGTCTGTAGGCGCAAGGTCTGGTGAGTAGGGTGGATGACGGAGAGCTTCCAACCCCAGTTCTTGCAACTTGGAGACCGTCTGCTGTGCAGTATGAGGTCGCGCGTTGTCGTGCAGGAGCAGCGGAGGCGAGCGATTGACCAATGCTGGTTGGAGATGTGCCAGCTTCACACACACACACACACACACATCTGCAGTAATGCTCACCCTGTTTGTTAAGAAGCTGTGATGAATCACACCGGCACTAGACCACCAAACAGTGACCATCACTTTTCTAGGGGTAAGTTTTCGTTTAGGGCATTGTTTAGGTGCTGAACCAGGATCCAACCAACTTGCTGAGCGCTTGTGGTTATCAAACAGAATCCATTTTTCATCGCAGGTAACAAAAAACTTGCGGTTCAAAATTCCTTCATTTGTGCGTCTGTTGAGCAGTGCAAGCCACGTCACGTACTTCGCGCTGGCGATCATTGAGTTCGTGGGGCGCCCATTTGTCAAGATTTTTTACCTTGCCAATTTGACGCAAATGGACCAATATTGTTTTGACGCTAACGTCGAAAGCTGCTGCTAATTCAGCCGAAGATTGTGTATCATCAGCTTCCACAATCGCCTGTAATTCGTCATTGTCGACCAAAGTCTTCGGACGACCGCGAGGTTCATTTTTCAGGTTGAAGTTTCCAGAACGGAAGCGAGCAAACCAATAACAGGTGGTGCGTTGGTTTGTAGTGTTAGCTCCGTAAACGTCGTTGATGTTGCGTGCCGCTTGTGCCGCGTTGCTGCTACGACGGTACTCATATTCCATAATTGCTCGAATTTTTAACGTATCCATGATGACGAAAGAAATTGAAGTTACCCAACGCCAACAGAAATACATCATTTTTGAAAATGTCAACTGTCTAGCTATCGCGGTTCTTGAGATACAGCCTGGTGACAGACAGACGGACGGACAGACAGCAAAGTCTTAGTAATAGGGTCCCGTTTTTACCCTTTGGGTTCGGAACTCTAAAAACAATAAAATCTATGTATTTTTTTCCTTCCACGTAATGAGCCACCTAGTTATATGAACAGTCTGTTAGTATATCCATACGTAACTCTAAAAACGTCGATGAATGATAAATTGATAGATATTTGATTAATTACCTGCCATTGAGTGTAGATAATTACTTATGGTTAATTGAATATGTGACCTAAATTAAATAAATACGAAATGCGTAGATAGATACTTATACTCAAGGAAAACACTTATTTCTGACAAATTACTCGGCAGTTCATAGACCAAGTTATTAAAAACTAACTGTCCCCCGCGGTTTCACCCGCGTTTCCGTGGGACCTTATCTTTTCTTGGGATAAAAATATAGCCTATGTTACTCCCAAATAGCGTGACTTTCTATTGGTAAAAGAATTTTCAAAATCGGTTCAGTAGATTCAGAGATTACCCCCTACAACCTCACAGACTCACAAACTTATCGGCAAGGTACCCAGCAGGCTGGCAGCGTTTCCTCTTTGGATTAATTTTAAAGATGGCCAGTTCATCTCAGTTGTTGTTTTTGATAGAATATAAAATCAAAACATTTCGTTACGAGTTTATAAAAGGAACAATAATAAGCTAAACCAATATCGATGAATAAATCAAAATAAATAGTATTAAAAGCATTCAACCCGTGAAATGTTAGTGTAGGTATGTCACACAGACCGAGTATCCCACACGATAGTGAGAGGGTGATGTCGATATATTATATCGATAGTTTTCCAAATAGTACCTAATTAAATCCTACTAATATTATAATTTGAAAGTTTGTTGCTCAATCACGCAAAAACAGCCTTACTGACCGCAATCTCACCATGGTAAGTGATGATGTGGCCGAAGGTGGTAAGCACACAAAGCCTAGATGGGAAATGGCTCTCAAGTGCATCTGTCGGAATACACCGACAGGTGTTTGGCAACAAATCTTCAACTTGAGAGTGGTAGCCAGCCAGTCGGGTACTACAAAGTACCCTACCACCGTGCTATGGTTTCCTCGCGATGTTTTCCTTCACCGAAAGCTCAAGCTCATTGTAGGATTCGAACCCACGACAATCGCCGCGGTATCCGACGTCACTACCAATGATCTATGATTGCCTTAAAAATAAGAACGAAACGATTTTTGTTACTATTACCGGACATATTTTCAAAAAGACATCAGTTTGGTTTATTACCTAGTATACCTAGATAGCCTAGATATACCTAGGGGCCCAAATTTAATTTAGCTCCGGGGCCCATGGTTTCTTAGCTACGCCACTGAATAGTGCAATACTTATTAATCTACAACAATTTCAATACAATTTATTTCACCGACATCGATCGCAAACTAATTAATTGAAAGCACAATAAATTAACATTTATTGCCGGCTCTTCTCAGCAAAAGCAACCTTCCGAACCGTGCACTAGAGTCATTAAAGTCATTAGAGTCATTAGAATCTGACAATTCATAAGCGCCTGTGAAGAATAAACATTTCATTTCAAACAACATTTCATTTCATTATCGACAATTACAATACAAAAGTATCGATAAAATCCAATCACTGTCTCAGCGCGGTCTCACAGTCACAGCGCGCGGTCGCGACACAATCGTCTCGATGACATGTTTATGTGTCTCTAAGACGGAGCCCAGTTATAATGGAGTTTAGTGTTAACTCGGATAAAAGGTTTGATAGACACAAAAAAAGTGTTAAAGCGAGGTTATGGGGTTGTCGTAAAAACCGGTTAAGTACGAGTCGGACTCGCGTACAGAGGGTGCCGTACAAGAATTATGTATTCTTTCTAACCCTACCTACCCTTAATGAAAGAAAGAGAGAGTGTCCCAAAGTAGTTGTTATCTTTCTCTTTTTCGCAATTGATAGGTATTTGCTTCAAGTAGGTATTTAGAGTTACCTATCCATTTAGTATATATCATTCTTGGTGCCGTACATAATTTGTAATTTTTTTTCTTTTTATTCTGTTTTTAGTATTTGCTGTTTTAGCGGCAACAGAAATACATCATCTGTGAACATTTCAACTGTCTAGCTATCACGGTTCATGAGATACAGCCCGGTGACAGACCGATGGACAGTAGAGTCTTAGTAATAGGGTTTCCGTTTTTTCCTTTGGGTACGGAACCCTAAAAATGGATAAATTAGTGATTGGTGAGTTAGGCTTGTGTAATTTTAAGTTCTGTTTATTTAAGCCCCGCGGTTTCACCCGCGTTCCTCAGTGCTTTTTTTTACTTTAGGATAAGCTTGTGACCACAATCTCACCATGGTAAGTGATGATGTGGCCGAGGGTGGTAAGCACACAAAGCGTAGATGCGAACTGGCTCTCAAGTGCGGCTGTCGGAACACGGATTTTCAACTTGAGGGTGGTAGCCAGCCAGTCTAGTACAACAAAGTTAAATAATTATAACCATGGCAATACAGAATTCAAATAGATGAATGAGTTTCTTGTCGGTTCTTCTCAGTTGTTGACTTCCGAACCGGTGGTAACTTCACAGCTCGACCTTCATAAGTGCCTTATGGATATTAAATAAGCAAATTGGACTTAGAGAACAAATTTTGATCATAAACAAACGTTTAAATTATTTTTAATGATATTTAAGTTTATTGTAATAGAGTCCGAGATGATTGTAAAAGTTAAATCGGATCACTGCGCACTCGTGTGGTCTGCTCTATAAGCTGTGTTTGTATAGTCCATTGTCCAACACTGTTCGTTTCCATTGCTTCATATACATTTGAAATTAAAAAATATATGACGATTAAAAACAATAGGTACTGGAGGAAAAACGTCTTACGTCTTACGGTCACGTGACCACAATGACGGTGATGCGATGAAGCGATTTTAACATTTTTTACCCATCCCAAAAGTGCACAACGCCGCTAAAGAAGAAAACTTACCGCTTATTTGTCAAAATTGTATTTTGTGAAAAATATTACAGTTTCAATAGAAAACCTCTTCTTTTTCTCTCTCATTGTCTACAAATACCGTGTCGATTTCCAAGAATCTTTTCATATTTAATTGAACAATATTTACTGACTCCGGAATAATGCAGCTTCCTGTAACTGAAATAATTATTATCAGAAACGGATCAGTGTAAGCCTCCATAACTTACAAACTCTATCATTTTGTAAGTAGATATACAAACTATAGAAGTACCTCAACTGCCGTTGTTGATCATCGGAAATGTTCCCAGCAGAATGGCAGCGGTGTCTTTGGATGACCTTTGGAAACCTTACGAGTTATGTAAGATTTTTTAAATATTTTTTTTATTAAAAACATCTGGACTGACATTTGTCCGCGTAAAAATATATATGATTGAAAAATATTGACAAGATATATGTTATTTTGAAAAAATTACCCTTGGGCTTGTTGTTGGTAGATTGGACGTACAAAAAATACTTAAAAATGTACAAAAATATCCAATAATCGCTATTTTATTTTTTATGTATTTTTGTTTTAGTTTAATCATAACATTATTAAATATTTGAATTGAAAAAATCCAATATAGTCAGATGGTCAAAAAATATTTAAAAAAATTACGTTTTGCTGAGTTTCTTGCTGGTTCTTCTCGTTGTCGTCTGACTTCCAAACCGGTGGTAACTTCTGTAATTCCTTCATAAGTGCCCTTCTAGGACCAAAACTGAATAAATAACTTTGACTAAGGCACTCAGTAAAATGGTGTCGTGCCGCATAAGGCAATGGACACGAGCCATTTCCCTTGAAACCATCGTAACTATAATGTTTGACACATAATACTTCGTTCAGGGGTTGAGGTTTTGAATAATGTGGTAATAATGCGACCCATCTGTTTGAGTTATGGAACCTTTTTTGTCTGTTTCGGGTCGTTTCGAGCAAGCCTTTCATATTTAACGATATTTTAATACGATCGCCTTTGTACGGTTGATGTATGACATCATAATTAACTGGTACAATCATGTTTTTTGGGTGTTCTCTAGTTGTTTATGTGCTCTGAGATATTTGTTGTCGCAGAGGTTTTCTGTTTTTATAATCACTTGATTTTTTATGGTTTTAAATTTGTTTGATTCTTAATTTAGCACTTTTATTTATGTTTATTCTAACTTGCTATTAACTTTATATCACTTTATTTTCTACACAGAAATTTTATGCTCGTCACTGGATTCGACGTATTTTTTTTTATCACTCACCTCAAAGACAGTAGTTGCAATACATAGGTACAGCCTTGAATCTAGGGGGCAGGGGGCAGTTTCAAGAGGGGCGAAATTGAGATTCTTTTTGAAAATATGTCCGGTAATAGTAACAAAAATCGTTTCGTTCGTATTTTTAAGGCAATCATAGATCATTGGTAGTGACGTCGGATACCGCGGCGATTGTCGTGGGTTCGAATCCTACAATGAGCTTGCGCTTTCGGTGAAGGAAAACATCATGAGGAAACCAAGCACGGTGGTAGGGTACTTTGTAGTACCCGACTGGCTGGCTACCACCCTCAAGTTGAAAATCTGTCGGCAAGCACCTATCGGTGAATTCCGATAGCCGCACTTGAGAGCCAATTCCCAATCTGGGCTTTGTGTGATTTACTGCTTTCGGCTACATCATCACTTACCATGGTGAGATTGTGGTCAAACAGAAGCTTATCCAGAATAAAATATATGCATGTATGGATGCAATAATACTGCCTAGGTAGATGCGATATCTATCAAGTGAGAATGCGGCGCCGCGCCGGGCGGGCTCACGGCGGGCCTGCAGTCTAGATCTTTAACTAAATTGCGTATTGTTACAATTATTTATTGCTAATGTTTAACAAAATGATGTTTAGTTTAGTTTTTATTGTTGCTTTGTCGAATAGTATGGTAGTCTTGTGTTCCAGAACGATCTTATCCTTTACCGGGATAAAAATTATCCTATGTTTCATTCCAAAGCATGATCTACGTGTGCAAAATTTCATCAAAATCCCTTGAGCCGTTTATGAGCAATTTTCCAAACACATATTTGAAAGATTTTTTTATACCACTAGGTGGCAAACAAACTTACGGCCAACTGATGGTAAGCGGTTACCGTAGTCTATAGACGCTTGCAACACCAGAATAAGGCCCATAGTCCACCAGAGTCCTCCACATACGCCTTGAGCTGACCAATACCAAAAATCTGTGTTTTTGTTTATACCAACGTTTTCTTTTCAATGAAAATTAAGACGTATTTGAAAACTTTATAATGATATCCCTCAGAAACGCAGGTAAATCTGAGAGGCAAAGCTAGTATATCACAGAACCCATCGATCGGATTGAATCACCATTGTGTCCTGACAGACTCACAGTAATGGACGGACTTGCATCAATACTTATCTGTTGCAATCAAGAATTATGTATTCTAAATGGATAGGTAACTCTGAATACCTACTTGAAGCAAATACCTATCTTTTTTTTTTAATATAAGCAACATCCCTGTTAGGTCGGTCATAAACAATATGGCGCTCGATGTTAGATAACAAGTGAATGCAGAATTGCGGCTGGGTATTGATGATTTTGTTTTTAAACTATAATGTCTAGAATCTTGTTAGTTTTTGACAGAAGATATCGGTAAGTGCTTGTGATAGTTCAACTTGAGGGTGGTAGCCAGCCAGTCGGGTCCCACAAAGTACCCTACCACCATGATATGGTTTCCTCACAATATTCCTTTTTTTTACTTCTGGATAAGCTTGTGTTTGATCCCAATCTCACCATGGTAAGTGATGATGTGGAAGGTGGTAAGCCTAGATGTGAACTGACACAAGTGCAGTTATCGGAACACACCGATAGGTGTCTCTCTCTCTCTACACTAGCTGTCTCCCGCGGTTTCACCCGTGTTCCCGTGAGATCTTATCTTTTCCCGGGATAAAAATATAGCCTATGACACTCACAAATAACGTGGCTTTCTATTGGTAAAATAATTTTCAAATCGGTTCAGTAAATCCAGAGATTACCCCCTACAACCTCACAACACTTTATAAAATTAGTATAGACTAGCTGTTCCGCGCGGTTTCACCCGCGTTCCCGTGGGATTTTATCTTATCCCGGGATAAAATATAGCCTATGTTCATCAGGGATAGTGTAGCTTTCCAACGGTGAAAGAATTTTTCAAATCGGTCCAGTAGTTTCGGAGCCTATTCAATGCAAACAAACAAACATACAAATCTTTTCTCTTTATAATATTAGTGTAGATAACAGAGCTCACAGACTAAATTCTAATTACAAGTTCGTGTGAAGAACATGAGATAATGGAATACTTCTTCCTCTTAAGCCTATGGCTCTATGGTTCCCACAAATTATCCACCATTACGTAGAACATTTCACCAAGTTTATGTGAGAGTCGCCCACCGGCGCGGACGCATCCCGCTCGCGTTATTACAAACCCTATAACACTTGTTAACAATCTTGGGGGCAGACATACGCAATACCAGGGGGGTTGGCAGTATTGAACTGGCTCTCGCTCGAGTACAACTACCGGAACACACCGATAGGTGCTTGGAGACAGATTTTCATTTCATCTTGAAGGTGGTAGCCAGCCAGTCGAGTACTACAATCCCACTAATATTATAAATGTGAAAGTTTGTTACTCATTTACGCCAGAACGGCTGAACGGATCTGGGTGAAATTTGGCATAGATATAGATTATAGTCTGGAATAGCACATAGGCCACTTTTAATCCCGGTAAAAGATAAGATCCCTCGGAGATGCGGGTGAAACCGCGGGAGATAGCTAGTATAACATAAAATATCCATCACCGAAAACTCAAGCTTATTGTAAAACTAGCTGTCCCCCGCGGTTTCACCCACGTTCCCGAGGGATCTTATCCTTTCCCGAAATAAAAAGTATCGTATGTGTTATTCCAGGATATGATCTACCTGTGTGCCGAGTTTCATCCAAATCCGTTCAGCCGTTTTTGCGTGAAAGAGTAACAAACATCCATCCATTCACGTTTGTAATATTAGTGGGATTCGAACCCACGGATTTTAGCATTCGACGCGAGCTGAGCTGAGCTCTCCTGTGAGCTCTACGTTTGAGATACTCTAGCACGTTTGAGATACTCTAGCACGTTTGAGATACTCTAGCACATTTGAGATACTCTAGCACGTTTGAGATACTCTAGCATGTTTGAGATACTCTAGCACGTTTGAGATACTCTAGCACGTTTGAGATACTCTAGCATGTTTGAGATACTCTAGCACGTTTGAGATACTCTAGCACGTTTGAGATACTCTAGCACATTTGAGATACTCTAGCACGTTTGAGATACTCTAGCACGTTTGAGATACTCTAGCACGTTTGAGATACTCTAGCACGTTTGAGATACTCTAGCACGTTTGAGATACTCTAGCACATTTCAGAGCAGCGTTTGTAAGTGCGCATCTCAGTTAGCATCGTTAGCAATATAAATGGCGTGTCAGCCCGTCTGTATGGATATCATAAATATTACGCTAATTTTCACTTGACTTAGTACACAGGATGCGAAATAAACTAGAAAACTACTATAATGATTTCTGAAATGGGTGTATTTTTTTTTACTTCTGGATAAGTTTGTGTTTGACCACAATCTCAGCATGGTAAGCGATGATGTGGCCGAAGGTGGTAAGCACACAAAGCTTGGATGGGAACTGGCTCTCAAGTGCAGCTGTCGGAACACACCGATAGGAGCCAGCCAGACGAGTACTACAAAGTACCCTACCACCGTGCTGTGATTTCCTCATCATGTTTTCCTTCACCCAAAGCTAAAGCTCATTGTAGGATTCGAACCCACGAAGCCTGTGGTTCTAACCAACCGACTAGTGGCAATATTAGTAATGTTATAGCCCCAGTGTTTCTGTTTCCTTTAGTATTCTGTGACCCACTTATGTAAGTAATAAGTGCTTTAGAAGATATTATAGACTAACTGCTCATCATGTATCGATATTATAACATTTTGTGTACAATTGGTTTTTAAAACATTACGTACATAATAAATATATATATATATATATTAGCGTATATATTTTTTTTTTATACCACTAGTTGGCAAACAAGCTTACGGCCCACCTGATGGTAAGCGGTTACCGTAGCCTATGGACGCTTGCAACACCAGAGGCGTCACGAGCGCGTTGCCGACCTTGCATAAACCTTCTTACTCCTTTTTTGAAGAACCCCATGCTGTAGTCTTTAGGGAACACCTCTACAGGGAGCTCATTCCACAGCCTGATCGTGCGCGGGAGAAAATGCCTCTCAAACCGCACTGTACGCGACCAATTTGGTTCTAAGGTGTGAGGATGAACTCCCTGTCGACGGCGGGAATATACGCTAATTATATTAGGTATTGTAATTTATATATAAGTTATTTTTGTTATATAATTGCACAATATTGTTGGTTAAAAAGGGGTTACCTGTTGGCCTTACTTCTAATTTAAATATTTATGTCAAATCTATTTTGTACGCTGTTGGTTACCTAAAATAAATTAAAAAAAAAACGAATTAATTGAAGTATCGGCCATTATTGCCGGGTTATATTACACGAACAATTTCTTTCCACTTTCGACCCTCATCACTTAAAAGCTATTTAGACTTAAACACTTGCAATTTTACTGTTATTTATTTATTTATGGTCTACCAACGGTTGTTACAAATACAAGGTGACATAATTACGAATACTAACATTTGAATACAATAACCTCTTCTCTTACCATTCATAAGATAATGACTGACAGACTGATGACTGACTGATGACTGATGACTAACTGATGACTGTCTGACAGACTGACTGACTCACTCATCAAACGTTTAGACTACTTAGGTGAGATAGGAAGAAAAAAAACTTGAGAGGTGTCAAGGGACACCCGGATGGAACGAAGTTATATAAGTCGAGAGAGTATATATATATTAAAAAATAAAAAATCTATTTATATATATATAAACAGAAATGAAAAAAAATATCTGGCTTGCTTTCTATAAAAGAGAGAGAGAGAGAGAGAGAGAGAGAGACAGAGAGAGAGAGAGAGGGACAGACAGAGAAACATGCGCACGCCGCACAGCTTACAATAAAGTGACAGTGACACTAAAAAAGTGTCGGACCATTTTTTCATGCAAATTTTTTTCCGTCTAGCCCCCTTTCACAACGCGCGATAAGGAACTTCGTTCCAAAAACCGGACAAGTGCGAGTCGGACTCGCCTACCGAAGAGTTCCGTACAAATTTTTATTACTTGCCAAATTGTATAGTTCTAGGTGAACAGAAAGTACCCTTACCTATACATTTGGATTCCCTTGAGAGTGTCGAAATATACGTGTTTTACAACATACACGGCCGTATCTTTTGTTTACGTTAACTTAGAAGTTTGATTTTGTTCACAGCTTCAAGGGACTGTAGACTTTAGCATATCGTTTTAATTTCAACTCGATACCTCTACGCGTTCCCGAGATAAAGAGTCTTGCATGTTGGACAGACGGACGGACAAAAAGGTGAACGTATGCGGGTTCCGTTTTATTCCTTTTGCGGTACGGAACCCTAAAAATGACGTTAATGTAGGTTATTATATATACCTACAGGAGAAAAATCTGAAAACATAAAAATCTAGATGTTCCTTCACCCGCGTTCCTACAGGGTAGACCCCTACCAAATTTCAAGTATGGAACACTTTTATAGGCATTTATTTATAAGATACATAGATCATTTATCTGGTTTCCGACGATCGTGTGTGAAAAATGTTGCAGGATATTAATTCATTTAAATATTCCATTAAAACTCATATAGAGAAGTGTTGACAGCATATTAAATGATCAAGTCAATAACTCGACGGGACGAGAAATAACGCCTCGGGCTTACATACTGCCTTACATCTCATCTTCTCCCATCCTTACATAAAACGCCTCGTCTATCTGTCTGTCAGGTAGCTTACAACTCCAGAATAACAAACATATCCTCGGACATTTGTCACACACGGCTATCTAATCCCAAACTAAGCAGATCTTGTAATATGGACAACCATAGATCACTGATATACTTTTTTTTTGTAAATAGATAATTACACTTGGACTCAGGACAAACAGACATGTTCATGCACAAAAATGTGTGTCCTGGATGGGAATCGAACCCACGACCTGCGGCGTGGTAGTCCGTAGTTATATTGTTTGAACTTAAATGACCACAGGTAGTCTGAGAACTACTGAGAAGTATAATAGTAATAAGGCAAGGCAAACCCAGAGGAAAATTTTAGTTCTAAATAATTCACAACTGCTTTTAGATTCATTCACATTATGGATATCGCATTTGATATTCTGTTATTAACCTGTTATAATTTATTAACAATTTTAGGAGGGCGGCTTTGAAATTGCAAATAAAAATGATTCTGCTTTTGATTTTTAATTTGATCGACAGGAAGTATTAGTAATACTGTTACCTTTTCACGCCTCAACCGCTGAATCAATTTTTATGCATTTATGGTAAAGAAATAGATAAGATCTTGGAGAAGGACATAGGAGGTACTTTTTTATCCCGAAAAAATATAAGTAAAATGATCTTGTATCGATGTCACGTACCGTAACAGGAATACCCCAATAAGTTATTGCAGAATGTGGATCGATATAAAATCGTTTATTTATTTTTGTCTCCGCTCCCTGAGTGTTAATTATATTAAGATGGCCTCCGATAGCATCTGATAGCATCTGATAGCATCTGATAGCATCTGATAGCATCTGATAGCATCTGATAGCATCTGATAGCATCTGATAGCATCTGATAGCATCTGATAGCATCTGATAGCATCTGATAGCCTCCAGCTGTGCTCAGTCCACGTGGGAACCATCACTATGACGAGGATCTAAACTTGTCAACTCTCTATAAACATTGAGTTAAACGAAAATCAAATTTATCTCACGAGGCTTGGTTTCAAATTCAATTGATAATGCACTATTTACCAAAGAATAGTTTTCTATGTGCTACGTGTAAAAGTAAAGGCGATGATAGCTCAGTAGTAGTGACGTCGGATACCGCGGCGAAGGTCGTGGGCTCGAATCCTACAATGAGCTTGAGCTTTCGGTGAAGGGAAACATCGTGAGGAAAGTCAAAGAGGAACTCGGTGGTAGGGTACTGTTATAGTACCCGACTGGCTGGCTACCACCCTCAAGTTGAACTGTCGCCAAGCACCTATCGGTGTGTTCCGACATCTGCACTTGAGAGCCAGTTCCCATCTAGGCTTTGTGTGCTTACCACCTTCGGATACATCATCACTTACCATAGTGAGATTGTAGTCAAAACACAAGCCTAAACAGAATAAAAAAAAAAGACGTCACAAATCAATATTTCATACAAAACTCCATATAAACTATTTGACATTTAATAAAAAGCTGATTTGATATCGTGGTTATTCAAGATAGTTCATGTCTTCTTGTTGCTCTATGCCCGTCATAGAGTCGATCCAGTTGAAATAGTTGGACATGTCTATGAACCGCGAGGGAACTGCACACCCTGGACCTTTGATGCCGAACCCGATCTGTAGCACACATCACTCGTATTAGGGGCCATCCATTCATTACGTCACACTAATTTAATTCATTATTTTTAGACCCCTTGTCACAGCTGGTCACATTTAGCAAATTTAAATCTAGAAATTATTAAATGAAAACAACAGTTCCTAAACTACTTAGGTTTCTTATAAAATCAAATGTATGTTTGAAACATAACATTTGAAAAATTAAAAGGTTACTGATGCGGGTTATAATTTTTTATGTATTTTTGTATTAGTTTAACAATAAAATTGTTAAACATTTGAAAAAAAAGCCAATATGGTCCAAAAATATTTAAAAAATGTAACCTTGCTGAGTTTCTTGCCGGTTCTTCTCAGTTGAAGGCTGACTTCCGAACCGGTGGTAACTTTTGTAATTCGACCTTCATATGTGCCCTTCTAGGGCCTAAACTGAATAAATGGTTTTGACTTTGACTTAAAAACATACCCAAAATTGATTCGGTAATTATGTAATGCCTAAATTGTTTTTCACTTTTATTTATCTTTTGTGAATGTAACTTGTGTACTTTTTATGTGTAAACAATAAAGAGTATTTGTATTTGAAAGATACAATCTTAATCATCTTCAGTCCATTGACTTTCAACCCACACCTTTAAATATTAGTTTTTGAAATGTGACGTCACGAAACTTCGTCCCCTTGTCACACAATATCTGTGAAATGTTTTTGTGGAACAGCCACCAATTTAACTAAAACCTGAGCTGACTTGTACGAACGAGGACAAAATTTACTATGAATGACATTGGCAGAAATCTCTTAAAGGACTATTGACAGCATTTTTTTTTCTCTATTTTTTGGTTTTTTCAAAGGCTTCTTATAGTTTAGAAAGTAACTCACAATTAACCAAGTGCCAGTAGAGTTGGAAGCGAGCACCATACCGTTGTCCCACTCGCACTCACTCTTGTTGTTGGAAGCGAGAGTGCAATGGTAGAACGTCGGAGCTATTTGTGAGTCTTGTTGTTGCTATATACAGAACACTATCAAGTTTGAAAAAACTATCTAAGAAAACTTCGTGAGGAAACCATAGCACGGTGATAGGGTACTTTGTAGTACCCGACTGGCTGGTTACATCATTCAAGTTGATAATCTGTCACCAACAGCTTCACTTGAGAGTTAATTCCCATCTAGGCTTTGTGTGGTTTCCAACTCTTGGTCAAACACAAACTTATCAAAAAGTAAAAAAATACTTGTGGTATAAAAATCTGTCGCTAGCATCTTGAGAGCCTGTTTTCCTCTGAAGTCCCTTAAATGTAGAATCAGGAGGATTGTCGATGTGTTGATGTCCTTAAAGGGCCCTATTTATGTCATTTTTAAATTACTTGCATCATATCTTTTGTAGAATTCCTCACACATATTGAGGTCTAGATTTTGCATTTTGTAAATCACTTTCTCCAATAGTTTATTTTCTGTAATAAATATTAGAAATATATGAAACTAGGTGTCCACCACAGTTTCACGTCTCCGATGGTTCTTTATTCCTGGATATGTTCTACCCGCGTGCCAAGTTTCATCTACATCGTACAATGAAAAAAAACTTGAGAGGTGTCAAGGGACACCCGGATGGAACGAAGTTATATAAGTTATATAAGTCGAGAGAGTATATATATATATATAAATAGAAATGAAAATATCTGGCTTGCTTTCTATAAGAGAGAGAGAGAGAGAGACAGACAGAGAAACATGTGTCACGGACACAAAAAATCACCGACTAAAGTGTCGGTGTCTAGCCTCCTTTCATATTTCATAACGCGCGATAAAGAACTTCGTTCCAAAATGAATGAAAAATGAAATGAATTGAGGTTGCTGGGGGTAATCCCTGGATCTATAATTGTGAACCTATTTTGAAAATTCTTTTACCAATAGAAAGCCACGTTATTTGTGAGTGTCATTGGCTATATTTTTGTCCCGGGAAAAAAGTAAAATGAAAACTAGATTCTTAAAATGGATTCGGAACTAAAATTGTAATGATAACCTTACCATCAGTGTAACCCACAGCATACAATTCATTCGATGTGTTGAACAGGTACTTGGGCCAGCAGATAGGTAGACCAGGGTCTAAACCTGAAGCATTATCATCAATATTATGAATAATCTTATTAAAAAACGTGTGCGGTCGAGGGACCCCCATTTAGAACGAAGTTGTTTTTAACTAAGTAGGTACCAGGATATCAGAACTTTAAACTTCTAAGACGCCGGTAAATGGTATAACGCTGTTTTTTTACGTGATGATTTCCGCCAGTTCACTCTACTCAGGATGCGCTGTGTACTGTTTCAAACTTACTTAGAACTTACTGGAGTGTTGATCCACGTTGAGTTCCACGAGCGCCACAGTGTTGAGTGTCTCGTACTGGTACTCAGGATGCGCTGTGTACTGTTTCAAACTTACTTAGAACTTACTGGAGTGTTGATCCACGTTGAGTTCCACGAGCGCCACAGTGTTGAGTGTCTCGTACTGGTACTCAGGATGCGCTGTGTACTGTTTCAAACTTACTTAGAACTTACTGGAGTGTTGATCCACGTTGAGTTCCAGGAGCGCCACAGTGTTGAGTGTCTCGTACTGGTACTCAGGATGCGCTGTGTACTGTTTCAAACTTACTTAGAACTTACTGGAGTGTTGATCCACGTTGAGTTCCACGAGCGCCACAGTGTTGAGTGTCTCGTACTGGTACTCAGGATGCGCTGTGTACTGTTTCAAACTTACTTAGAACTTACTGGAGTGTTGATCCACGTTGAGTTCCACGAGCGCCACAGTGTTGAGTGTCTCGTACTGGTACTCAGGATGCGCTGTGTACTGTTTCAAACTTACTTAGAACTTACTGGAGTGTTGATCCACGTTGAGTTCCACGAGCGCCACAGTGTTGAGTGTCTCGTACTGGTACTCAGGATGCGCTATGTACTGTTTCAAACTTACTTAGAACTTACTGGAGTGTTGATCCACGTTGAGTTCCACGAGCGCCACAGTGTTGAGTGTCTCGTACTGGTACTCAGGATGCGCTGTGTACTGTTTCAAACTTACTTAGAACTTACTGGAGTGTTGATCCACGTTGAGTTCCACGAGCGCCACAGTGTTGAGTGTCTCGTACTGGTACTCAGGATGCGCTGTGTACTGTTTCAAACTTACTTAGAACTTACTGGAGTGTTGATCCACGTTGAGTTCCACGAGCGCCACAGTGTTGAGTGTCTCGTACTGGTACTCAGGATGCGCTGTGTACTGTTTCAAACTTACTTAGAACTTACTGGAGTGTTGATCCACGTTGAGTTCCACGAGCGCCACAGTGTTGAGTGTCTCGTACTGGTACTCAGGATGCGCTGTGTACTGTTTCAAACTTACTTAGAACTTACTGAAGTGTTGATCCACGTTGAGTTCCACGAGCGCCACAGTGTTGAGTGTCTCGTACTGGTACTCAGGATGCGCTGTGTACTGTTTCAAACTTACTTAGAACTTACTGGAGTGTTGATCCACGTTGAGTTCCACGAGCGCCACAGTGTTGAGTGTCTCGTACTGGTACTCAGGATGCGCTGTGTACTGTTTCAAACTTACTTAGAACTTACTGGAGTGTTGATCCACGTTGAGTTCCACGAGCGCCACAGTGTTGAGTGTCTCTGGTACTCAGGATGCGCTGTGTACTGTTTCAAACTTACTTAGAACTTACTGGAGTGTTGATCCACGTTGAGTTCCAGGAGCGCCACAGTGTTGAGTGTCTCGTACTGGTACTCAGGATGCGCTGTGTACTGTTTCAAACTTACTTAGAACTTACTGGAGTGTTGATCCACGTTGAGTTCCACGAGCGCCACAGTGTTGAGTGTCTCGTACTGGTACTCAGGATGCGCTGTGTACTGTTTCAAACTTACTTAGAACTTACTGGAGTGTTGATCCACGTTGAGTTCCACGAGCGCCACAGTGTTGAGTGTCTCGTACTGGTACTCAGGATGCGCTGTGTACTGTTTCAAACTTACTTAGAACTTACTGGAGTGTTGATCCACGTTGAGTTCCACGAGCGCCACAGTGTTGAGTGTCTCTGGTACTCAGGATGCGCTGTGTACTGTTTCAAACTTACTTAGAACTTACTGGAGTGTTGATCCACGTTGAGTTCCACGAGCGCCACAGTGTTGAGTGTCTCGTACTGGTACTCAGGATGCGCTGTGTACTGTTTCAAACTTACTTAGAACTTACTGGAGTGTTGATCCACGTTGAGTTCCACGAGCGCCACAGTGTTGAGTGTCTCGTACTGGTACTCAGGATGCGCTGTGTACTGTTTCAAACTTACTTAGAACTTACTGGAGTGTTGATCCACGTTGAGTTCCACGAGCGCCACAGTGTTGAGTGTCTCGTACTGGTACTCAGGATGCGCTATGTACTGTTTCAAACTTACTTAGAACTTACTGGAGTGTTGATCCACGTTGAGTTCCACGAGCGCCACAGTGTTGAGTGTCTCGTACTGGTACTCAGGATGCGCTGTGTACTGTTTCAAACTTACTTAGAACTTACTGGAGTGTTGATCCACGTTGAGTTCCACGAGCGCCACAGTGTTGAGTGTCTCGTACTGGTACTCAGGATGCGCTGTGTACTGTTTCAAACTTACTTAGAACTTACTGGAGTGTTGATCCACGTTGAGTTCCACGAGCGCCACAGTGTTGAGTGTCTCGTACTGGTACTCAGGATGCGCTGTGTACTGTTTCAAACTTACTTAGAACTTACTGGAGTGTTGATCCACGTTGAGTTCCACGAGCGCCACAGTGTTGAGTGTCTCGTACTGGTACTCAGGATGCGCTGTGTACTGTTTCAAACTTACTTAGAACTTACTGGAGTGTTGATCCACGTTGAGTTCCACGAGCGCCACAGTGTTGAGTGTCTCGTACTGGTACTCAGGATGCGCTGTGTACTGTTTCAAACTTACTTAGAACTTACTGGAGTGTTGATCCACGTTGAGTTCCACGAGCGCCACAGTGTTGAGTGTCTCGTACTGGTACTCAGGATGCGCTGTGTACTGTTTCAAACTTACTTAGAACTTACTGGAGTGTTGATCCACGTTGAGTTCCACGAGCGCCACAGTGTTGAGTGTCTCGTACTGGTACTCAGGATGCGCTGTGTACTGTTTCAAACTTACTTAGAACTTACTGGAGTGTTGATCCACGTTGAGTTCCACGAGCGCCACAGTGTTGAGTGTCTCGTACTGGTACTCAGGATGCGCTGTGTACTGTTTCAAACTTACTTAGAACTTACTGGAGTGTTGATCCACGTTGAGTTCCACGAGCGCCACAGTGTTGAGTGTCTCGTACTGGTACTCAGGATGCGCTGTGTACTGTTTCAAACTTACTTAGAACTTACTGGAGTGTTGATCCACGTTGAGTTCCACGAGCGCCACAGTGTTGAGTGTCTCGTACTGGTACTCAGGATGCGCTGTGTACTGTTTCAAACTTACTTAGAACTTACTGGAGTGTTGATCCACGTTGAGTTCCAGGAGCGCCACAGTGTTGAGTGTCTCGTACTGGTACTCAGGATGCGCTGTGTACTGTTTCAAACTTACTTAGAACTTACTGGAGTGTTGATCCACGTTGAGTTCCACGAGCGCCACAGTGTTGAGTGTCTCGTACTGGTACTCAGGATGCGCTGTGTACTGTTTCAAACTTACTTAGAACTTACTGGAGTGTTGATCCACGTTGAGTTCCACGAGCGCCACAGTGTTGAGTGTCTCGTACTGGTACTCAGGATGCGCTGTGTACTGTTTCAAACTTACTTAGAACTTACTGGAGTGTTGATCCACGTTGAGTTCCACGAGCGCCACAGTGTTGAGTGTCTCGTACTGGTACTCAGGATGCGCTGTGTACTGTTTCAAACCGAAGTGAGTCGCTTTGTTGTCATCAAGCACAAACATCGCTTTACTGCGCTCACTGTTTTAGCAAAAGTATTGATCATTAACATAATCTGCTTGATTTGTTCCAATTTGGGGTCGGCGTAATTTGTACTTTTTTCCATGCAGCCCTTTCAGCCGTCATATCGGAGTTCACTCTTTCTTACTCATATCATCTCTCACACAATCCATCCATCTCTTTTCCAGTGTTCCTCTACCTGTATATCCATCCACTTTCATCTTCATACTTGTAAATGTTTTGGCTACATGGTTACCATCCCTCTTCATAACGTCCATATACCATCTTGATTTTACTTCTTGTCAGAATTCTGACAAAACAGATATATGTAGGAAGTGGGTCAGGATAATAATAATTAATTCTTTTTCAGAAATGAACTATCCAACGTGTCAGGGATAAGCCAGTAGCGGAATACAAAAAGTGCACCGTACCACTTCAGAGCCAAAACTGCTCTAACATATTTTTTGTGAGTGACTAAAAGCCTTTGTGGCCATGTACCCTTACGCGGACTGTTCGGCGAGTGCTTAGGGCTCTCAACCGGAATACAAAGCTTTAGATGACTGACCGTTTTAGGCTCCCCAGTTAGGTCACGAACCTCGGCTCAGGGCGTCGCCGGGGGGACGCAAAATTTGTGGTCGGACTTCGCATAAGCGATTTATATGAACGCTCCGACTATTAATACAGGAATCAAAATAAGTTGCAGAGTAGGGGAATCGAATGACGTGCTCGATGTCATCATTTGTTGTTTACAAGATTCTTGCTAGACACGCCAGATGGCGCAGGTTAGGTGAATCTGCATTATTTATTATAAGGTATGTTACTTACAGGAACACATGTCGAGGTATCCTCACTATATCATCAGCGTTGGCGATGACATGGTTCTTCTTGATCATCACTGCGCCTGTCGCCGCCATTTTGTACGTTCTCCCTTCATCTGGAATCAGGGGTTCAATATTACTATCACGCCACGGGTCGCGATTTTGATTGCCATCTAGGACACACGTTTGTGTGCATGACCTGTCAAGCAGGCCATCCAGTCACCTAATAGCATGTTCTCCTATCAAGGGGATTGCTAATCAGCGCACCTTTTACAGTACCTAGAAGACAACTAATGTTATCAAAACGTTTTCTTTGTTTGTAGCTACATTCATTTATCAAATCATTATTGCAGTTTAACAGTATGAACCAAGAAGGTCTACTATAAATGGATAGATGGCGCCAAATTCACATCACTTATAAGACATAGACCCTACATCGCACTATCAAAATATTCCATAATATGCACCACGCTCCTCCAAATATTTTTTTATTCTACTTACACATGTGTACCTTGATGACACCAAGCCAAGGGAATTCCCCCCGCTCCCCAAGAATCCCTTCCCTATACGTCGTTTTAGTCCATCTCACTGAATCACATGCTTCAGGCTCAGATAATGTAACTGTGACTGAGAAAAGCATTTCGAATGATGACAGATACATCAGGGAATACTTTTTTTTTACTTTGGATAAGCTTCATCTCACCATGGTACTGGAACTGGCTCTCAAGTTCAGCTGTCGGAACACACCAACAGGTGCTTGGCGTCAGATTTTCAACTTGAGGGTGGTAGTCAGCCAGTAGAGTACTACAAAGTACCCTACCACCGTGCTGTGGTTTCCTCACGATGTTTTCCTTCACCGAAAGCTCAAGCTCATTGTAGGATTAGAACTCATGATCTTCGCCATGGTATCTGACGTCACTACCACTTCGCTATCATCGCCATCGCGGTTTCACCGGCGTTCCAGAGGGAGCTTAGCTTTTCCCGGGATAAAAGTTACTACATATAGTCGGAACTGACGTTAGCCTATAAAAACTGATCAGAGATATACTTGAGTGAGCGATCGAAGCGTCTCCGTTTCATCTTGGACATAAATGCTTTTGTATGTTTGTTCAGCTGTCCAACTGTTCTTTTGTACAGATGACATGTCTCTACTTTTAGGGTTCCGTACCTCAAAAGGTAAAAAAAGTCTGTCTGTCTGTCTGTCTGTCTGTCCGTGTGTCACCACCGATTAACTCAGGAACGGGTGGACCTAGGAAGTTGAAATTTATACCAGATACTGAAGTCTATAGTCCCTATTAGGTGTATAATAATCAAGGTCCTGAGTCCACACGATAAAAAGATATGGGCAAATTTAGATTTTCGCGAAAACTTGTAAGTACCAAAATTTACCTTAATTTTCAACTTTTTTTATTATTTGGAATTTTTCCTTTACTTGTGTCTAAGGGTGGTGTTTAAGGGTGTCCCCATACATAAATAGTTCCACCAATTAAGATAGACCTCTGAGTTGTATCGGCGCTGATACAACTTAGAGGTCTAGCTTAATTGGCATCAACCTCAATTAAGGTAATCGAAAAAAAATTGAAAAACTCATCGAGACTCCATTACGGACTCCCTCGGTGCGCGAGTCCGACTCGCACTTGACCGGTTTTTTTTTTGTTGGGATGACAAAAAGGTGGAAGCCTGAGGTGCCATAGAGACCCTTACGCGGACTGTTCGGCGAGCGCTTAGGGCTCTCAACCAGGATGCAAACTTTAGACGACTGACCGCTGAGGGCGCCCCAGTTGGGGTACGAACCTCGGCTCAGGGCGTCGTCGCATCTCTCAACCGATTCTCGGGAAATATTTGAGAAGGGTCGATAATAAAGGACTTTTTTGTATCGATAAAAATTTTGGAATTTTTTTTGCCTTTAGTTTTAATAAGTTTTTTTTAACAAAATTGTAATAAATACCATACCAAAGTAAGCAATCCCAATGATTACAATATTTTTTCTACTCAACATAATAAATGAAACAAATCACTAACTAGTATAAGAGCCGTATATCTAATCATAATCGAATCACCCGTCATTTGAGATCGTTGTATAATCAACCGTGTTATTAAAGATATAGGGTTATAATTAGATTACGGTGTACGTATCGCATGATAAAATATTTGAGCAAGTCACGTGCGAAGAAACATGTGAACTTTCTTTTATTGCTAGTGGCAGCCCCGCGGAATTACCCGTGTTTTGAGTTTTCCCGGGATATACAGGGTGTCCGGTAAGTTGTACGATAATCTTAAGGTAGGTGGGCGGGTCACCTACCAACATATACAAAACCGGTCAATGCGAGTCGGACTCACGCACCGAGGGTTCCGTACAAATTTTGTTTTTTTTTTAAATTATGTTATTCTGATTTTTAGTATTTGTTGTCATAGCGGCAACAGAAATACATCATCTGTGAAAATTTCAACTGTCTAGCTATCGCGGGCCTGGTGATGGACAGACAGACGGACAGTAGAGTCATAGTAATAGGATTTCCATTTTTTCCCCTTTGGGTACGGAACCCTAAAAGTGATATCAATAAAAAGATCACCATTTTCGAGATATTTCTGATTTTTATGTAATCATTTTTTGAATTTTCGATATTAAACAGGAAAATGGTGACGCTTTTACTGAGGTCATTTTTTTATAATAATATATGGTAGGTGACCCGCCCACCAATTTCCCCCTTAAAGTCGTACTACTTACCGGACACCCTGTATGTCAACACGCAGAGTAACTGACAGTCATGTGTGGTCATGTATATGTAAAAAAAAGGTAATTTTAAAACCAGTACAATCCTGAGATCCATATAAGAGTGCTAGTTTCAACTCGGTAAGTAATTAAACGAAGTGTAAAAACAAACCTAAAACGAGACAATTGTCGGTAAATCAGCAACATTTGCATGTTGCTTACTGTTGTCTGTGTAGAGTTAGCAGGAACAGTTGAAATAAAATGTTTATTCATCAAAATAATGCTTTATTTCATTTACAAGAACAAATGTACAAAACACTATAATAAAACTTATAATTATATATAATATAATCAATAAAATAAAAATATTTACAAATTATACATACCTTGCTTATTCTATTATACATTTTAAACTCGATATTATATTATAAAATATTATCCAAATAGACTTAGTTTTGAATCTATTCAATATTTCGCTGACTATTCAGTCAGCGCTTAGGGCGTTTTCAACTGATGAACTTGAGGGCGCCCCCCGATAGGTCACGAACTCCGGCTTAGGGCGTCGTGCGTCACTGGGGGGACACTAAATATTTAACTATTTTCAAATGACGAGCGGTCGGATTACTCATTGCACGAGGTTGGATGTGAGTGGGTCGCATCGCAACGATCTCTCGCGAACTATTAGTGACTGAAAACCAGCTTAGACTAGAGGCGTCGCCGGGGGGACAAAAAAGTGCATCCCCACTTTTATATTGTTAACAAATTGCTCTGACATACAGACGGATATGAACTGCACCTTATACATTATTAAAGTGAATTATAAAATAACCTAAAATCCATTGTTGTCTGTCGGTACGCAGTCACAAATTGTCATAACATTGTATGCGCATATTATTATTTCGACCGAGACCCGAGACCCGAGACCCGAGACCCGAGACCCGAGACCCGAGACCCGAGACCCGAGACCCGAGACCCGAGACCCGAGACCCGACGTAATCAGTGAGTGGCTCGCTTAATTATGAGAAAAAATATACAACTTACTTACAAACTATACTGGTTAATAGCCATTTATATATATATAGTAGAAATTTGAAACTACAAAAGTTCAACAAGGAATGCAGTTGCGACGGATCCTCATCAGACTAATTAAAAAAGTAAAATAAAAAAATGCGTTAATTTAAAAATAAGTGCGAGTCGGACTCGCGCACCGAGGGTTCCGTATGAATTTAGTTCATAGTATTTGATGTTATAGCGGCAACAGAAATACATCGAAAATATGGAAACAAGATGACCTATTTCCAATACCTATGCAGCCAGAGGATGCATGGAGACAGAAGAAACGCCACAACACGTACTTATGGAATGCAGGGGCGTGGCAGATCAAGTGGTACGGATCCTCCCAGCATCAGGGTCGCTTCCGGAAGCCTTCAGCAGTCTACAAAGGCTGGTAGCCTTCTGGGATGTCCAGGGTTGAAAATTCTGTATATAGTTAGGTGACCCGCCAACCTATCAGTAATTATAGTGTAAGGCGATGACAGATCAGTAATAGTGACGTCGGATACCGCGGCTAAGGTCGTGGGTTCGAATCCTACAATGAGCTTGAGCTGTGCGCGAAGGAAAACATTGTGAGGAAACCACAGTACGGTGGTAGGGTACTTTGTAGTACTCGACTGGCTGGCTACTACCCTCAAATTGAAAATCTGTCACCAAGCACCTGTTGGTGTGTTCCGGCAGTTATACTTGAGAGCCAGTTTGTCATTAAGACATTGTAATAAGGTGTAAAACACATTAGCAATCTCCCTGGTATTGCTAAAGTCTATAGGCGACAGTAGTCACTTACCATCAGGTGACCCGCCTGCCTCGTTGTGACTTGTGGCATAAAAAAATGTATTTATATACATATAGATAATATTTCTTTGCCAAATCCTCTATACCTTGACTTTTCTTCATACATATTGCAATAATTCAAGGCCCAAATTAAATAGACCTTTATATTCGAAACAAAATCCTCATTTTATATGTAGTTTTCTTGCATTGCGGGGATCATGGGGGCTCAAGTCAAACTGGTTGTTAATGTCATGAAAGTAAGATAGCCTTATCAGATTATCTCTTTAGCTATTCTAAAGTAATGTATGGAAATTTGAACGTTAACTCTGAGAAATAACGTTTATTTTCTTTTGTGGCAGTCGTAGGAAGATTACAGTAGCTGATTGGCGTTAACACAATAGTGTTTCAACTGAAAAATTTACACGACAATTTTTCAAAGAAACTGTATTTAAAATGTTTTTATTTCATAGATAATACTTATTTACTTTAAAAAAATGTCTGACCATTAGAAACCTCAACTCTTTCTCTTTCTAACAAATCATAAAACAAAGCGCTATGTCTTTTTAAATTCGAGTAATTTAAAAAAGTAAAGTACAGTATTTTATAATCTTTGAACACTGTGTTTCTTTGAGGCGACGTTTAAACTGGACAGCATCTTTAGAATACTTTAAGATTTAGTAAAACAACAAACACCATTTGTCATCTGGCTTATAATAAACCGCTTTTCGAAATTAAACGTTAATAAAATCGAACATTCTGAATTCTACCGAGAATATTATAATTTTGAAGTCGTTTTGCGTGAAATAATGTTTTTGAGTGAGAAAGAATTTGTTTTCCTTGTGTTTCTAGTGACCATATTGTTTCTGTTGTTTCTTTATTTGCAAATGTGTGATATAATCATTGGGAGATATGTCTTTCGAGTTTTTAGTGAGTATTTTATAATATTTAAAGGTTACTTTTAAGTAGACACCTACCTATTTAAAAAAAATATAACTATATCAGCGTGTCTACTTTCCATAATACAAGCTCTGCTTAGTTTGGGATCAGATGGCCGATTGTAAATTGTTTCATTGTTCATGGCAATACTAGTTATGACGTTGGTAAGAGAGGACGTGGTAGCGTTCTTTGTAGTACTCGACTGGCTGGCTACCACAAACAAGTTGAACTGTCGACACCCCCTACCGGTGATTCACTTGAGAGCCAGTTCCCTTAGTTTACCTATAAACACCTTAATCTACATCATCACATACCATTGTCAACAAGTATCTAAATAAGGTTTTAAGAAAAAAATGTGTTTATCGAAAACTAACTGTACCCCGCGGTTTCACCCGCGTTCCCGTTCGATCTTATCTTTTTACGGGATATAAATATAGCCTATGACACTCACAAATAACGTGGCTTTCTATTGGTATAAGAATTTTCAAAATCGGTTCAGTAGATCCAGAGATTACCCCCTACAACCACACAACACTTTACCTCTTTGTAATATTAGTATAGATTATTAAATAGAAATCTAATCAAACGACCTAAATGTAGTCCCCCAGCCACCTATGTCCTAAACTGAATAAATGACTTTGTCTTTGACTTTTGTAGACGCTAAGGAAGTCTTAGGTGCCATCTAAATATACTTCCTTAAAAATTATTATAAAAGATATTACAGCAGTAAAAAACGGGCAAATGCGATAAGTCTCGTGCACGGAGGGTTCTTTCATTAAATGTAACGAAACCTTTATTAATAGGGAATTTTCCCTATGAAAATTATTGGTGAACCTGATTATAAAATAATCATCTTTAGCATACGTAATATTTACAAAATTATATTTTAATTTTAGTTGTTTTTAAAATGTTCTTGACTAGAGACAAGACTATATCGCCAAGACGCTTAAGTAGGTATTACCGTTTTTATGCCTTCGATCCACGGATGGGACGGTCGTCCCAAAACACGGTGCACGGTGGTAGGGTACTATGTGGTACTCGACTGGCTGGCTACCACCCTCAAGTTGAAAATCAGTCGCCAAGCACCTGTTGGTGTGTTCCGGCAGTTGCACTTGAGAGCCAGTTGCCCTTGCCCTTAAGGCATTGTAATAAGGTGTACAACACATTGACAATCCCCCTGGTATTGCTAATGTCTATAGGCGACGGTAGTCACTTACCATCAGGTGACCCGCCTGCCTCGTTGTCACTAGTGACATAAAAAAAAATAAAAAAAAAACATCATAGAACAAAATATGGAATTCCAAAAATGCTACTTTTTCAAAACTTCTCTATGTACCTCAATAACTCTAGGGTTAGGTTTATTGTAATTATTACTATTTTTGCATATTATGATCTATACTTTGTGAATATCAAATATAGCTAGAGATAAAGCAACAATCCCGTGACAGACAGACGGCCTACATTTAATTACCCCTTTGGGCACATTTTGTTTACGGAACCCTAAAAACTGACGCACCAAAGTGCTATTAATTAATCCATTGTTATCAATATTGATAACGATTATCTGTACGCCATGATTTGTCGATAAAATCCAAACTTTTGGAATGTGTATAAATTTTGCTAGTTCGCATAATTTCGGTGGGTCGATAGAACGTAAAATGGATTACATGATTCTGTTTATGCCATTTTTTCTTTTGGTCGTCGTTTATTCTGTGACGTGTATATGTTTACATTGCTGTCAGCTGTTTGGTGAGTGATCTTTTTTTTTTTAAATCCTATGAAGTAGTGTCCACGGTTTCACTCGCGTTTCCGATGGACCTTATGTTTTCCCGGGACAACGTATCCCATGTTTTATTCCATCTAGGTGTTTGTTAAGTTTCATCAAAATCCGTTTAGTAGTTTTTGTGTGAGAGTGTAAATATCTTGACACCCTCACATCCTTACAAACTTTCACATTTTATAAGTTTCTAATATGGTCTGTAAGTAAATATAGGTACCCAAATACCCTATTTTTTTTTTTTAAACATCAAACTTTATCAAAAATGTAAGTACTAAGTTTTCATTCTTTATGTAAAATCTTTTATAATAATATGTGTTGTAAATCTTTCCAACAATGGTATGTAGTTCCTATAATAATTGGTGACATGCTTTTATGTATGAATAATTGAAACAAAATATCACAAGTAATTAAATTAAAAAACATTTATTAATCTCGTAATATTTAGTGTGAACGCCATCTAGCGTTGTTTAAACAAACTACGCACGTAATGTTTTAGCGACAAGTTACGCCACCTAGTGTCGAATAGAAATAATATTCTCATTTTGATACATTACAATCGTTACTATAAATGCTACTAGATGGCGTTGTTTTAATAATAATTATCATCAGTGTAATTCCGTTAAAGCATAACTAAGATTTTAAAAACATAAGAAATTGAAATTGTTAAAGATATTACCCATTAGCCTACTAACTTACATTACTGAACTATACCAAACTAATTAGTGCACTTAAATTCATATCTTCCCTACTTAATTTTTTTTTAATTGATTATAGTCTGCGTTTGACCTCAATCTCACTTGATCCTAATAGGTGATGATGTATTCTACAATGTATTTATACCTAAGGGATCCGTTTTTTCCTTTTGAGGTACGGAACCCTAAAAATATTTTGCTACTTTAAATATATTAGATCTAATATTAATAGGTAGGGTACCTAGTAAGTCCTAGTAACTGTCTGGACGCACCATCTTTAAAAAAAAACAATAAAATAAAATTTCAAATCTTGCAATTTTCTGTTTCTTTTTTAATTGTCATGTCTGTTTGTCCTGCGTCTGTGTGTAATTATCTATTTAAGTATGTATTTAGTAGTATATGTAGTAGGTATATCAGTGATCTGGTTTCCATATTACAAGCTCTGCTTAGTTTGGGATCAGATAGCCGTGTGTGAACAAATGTCCGAGGATATTTATTATTATTTAATTATTTTTTTCCATTCGTAAAAACCTTATTTTTTTACTCACTTATTTATACGGAATTTGAAAATTTTCTAACTATGTAGGTACCTACTTCGACGGGAATCTTCGGTAAAAAGTAAAAAAATGCATTATCTGGCTTGTGCTTTTTTCAATATAATAAAATGTTAACAAAAAACAAATAATAATTACTTTGATTCTTTTTAATTAAAATTACACTTCTATGTTATTCCTCACTAGCTGTTCCCCACGGATTCAACCGCGTTCCCGTTATCTTTTCCCAGGATAAAATATAGGCTATGTTCATCGGAAATAATGTAGCTTTCTAATGGTGAAAGAATTTTTCAAATCGGTCCAGTAGTTTCAGAGCCTATTCCATGCAAACAAACATTCAAATCTTTCCTCTTTATAATACATACTAGTATTTAGTATAGATAGAAGTTTAAACCGCATTCCAATGCAGCTGCCTGAATAAGACAAAGACTTTACTGCATTCAAAATAACGCCCAATTTTCGGTGAGCTTAACAATCAACCAGTGGGGATGTACCCTAATAAACTTATCAATGGAGGCCGTAGATAGTACCCAAGTAGTACCGAGTCGCGACGCAACCTGCAAACACTGTTAAAACATTCTTGAGAACGCAGCCTGTGCCTAAGAAATAATAAAAAAAAAACTATGAATAAAAAGTTTGCTTTAAAAATAAGCAATTTATTCTTCATGCGACTGGTGATAGATAGATAAAATAGTTCTTAATTTTAAATCTATATCAATGTGAAAATTTAAAAATGGAACTGTGAACCCGCGAACAATGAGTGTTAAATCTTTTTAGTAATTAAAAAATATTTTTAAAAATGGAACAGAACTCGACTGAACCAAAAGAGGACTTTACAAACACAGTGACTAACAGAAGAGTGATTGGACTTCTGCCTATGTTTTTATTAATTGTTATTGGATTTTTGAGAATATCGTGGACATTGTACAAGAGTTTTGGTGAGTTTGAATCCTCCATCTTTAAACATAAGGTTTATTTTTGATTAACACAAACTCTTGAGTCTTGAGTTTCGACTCTGTAAACCAAACCAAGGAGTTCACGCTCTATTTAACACTTTTTATATGAAGGTTCTTAGAAAGATTTTGTGGTAATTAATTACATTAAAATTTTATCTGTTTTCTTTTGTCAAAAATATTTTAATAAAAACGTTATAAATAAGATAGTTATTTTTTGAAAATAAACCTTATTGTATATCGCTTAAGTATTGTATCAATTGTGTAAGTTTAAGAAGAACAGATCAAAATTTACGTTGCGACTTTGTCAAATTAAATCTTGTTAAGGTTATTTTTTTGGTTAAGGCTTGGATTCTGGTCAAAAAAAAATCTGATTTAATATTTGATCCTGTTAAATCGAGAAATGAATTTTAAAATCCTTTAGTCCCCCTAAAGTACCCCAAGTGCAGTGCACACAACAGGCATGTTGTGCACTCATGTTGTGCACTCGCGAGCTGCACACAGACAGCCAACACACACACATAGACTTTATTATTAGCACAGAATAGATGTTGAACCGGACACAAATAACAATCTGGTTTCTAGTCTCATTTTAAGTCAGCGGACGAATCTTAGGCGATAGTAGTCTGTTCAACCTTTCGCCGAAGTTAATCATGTAACATGTCAAAATTCGGACAGGCCGGCGGGGAACTGACAATGTTTTGACGATCTTTTACAATGCTTAGAAGACTTGCTCTTATAGCAGGAATACAGTCGATTACTATAAAAAAAACCCTACACGGCTATAGTTTCCTTCATTGAAAGATCGAGAAATTCGACGTTTACTATTGAGCTAGCATCGCAAAATTTTTTTTGATATAGCATATCGTTACCAAGGGAAAAATATGTTGCCTGTGTTACTACAGCTGCACTTGTATTCTTTTATTTCTCCTCAATAATAACTACGTACAGACAGACAATAAAACCAAAACCAGCCGTACGTAAAACTCAACGTAATATTGAGTTTACCACTTTATTTTCAATTCATAGAATTCTTATAGGTTTTCCTGTAATCTACAAGCAATGAACTATATTTTGAATTTTTTTTTTCAAAATTTTAGGCTCAGTATTTTCGGAGATCAGGGGTGTCAATTTTCGTCTTCTTTCTAGAATAAAATCAAAATTATTTTTTCTACAATAATAACAAAAAATATATTTGAGATCCTCATAACGAGCCCATTCATTTGATCCAGTATGGTTTGCAAAACTTTTATTTTAATTTCCTAATTTGTCCCCCGAAAATGACTCTTAGTTTAAAAAAAATAATATTATTTTGCATATCTGTATTTGGGTCATAAAATTACACCATCCTACCAAATTTCACCTGATTTGATCCAGTAGATTCGGAGCAAATGTCTGTGACATGACCGGATAGACAGACGCACGAGTGATCATATAAGGGTTCCGTTTGTTTTTGTACGGAACCCTTAAAATTATAGTTAAGAGAGCTGGTGTCTATTGTTGGTGTAGACCTGTATTACAGATCTCCAGGTCACCAGGTCCCTCCTCCACGGTAACTAGCTCTAAGTACATAGTTTGTTCACACCCTTCTCAGACGTGTCTGAAACTAATCAGTAGCACATGCCAGAGTTAGTATTTCTATGCAGGTGCACACAGCGCTATCGTTTGATAATCGGTTATTAACGCATTATTAACTGGTTTCAACTTTCATGTGACGATTTGCTGGTCGCCACTCGCCACTCTACTAATTTATTTATTTTATTTATTAGTTAAACGATACAGGTTACAGCCATATAGCTAGACTTAAGAATAATGACTAATTACTGACGAAACAAATTAAATCCTATTGAATGACACTAGATATTATTATGTCAGAATCTAGAATATTCATGCAAAGGCCTATTTGAAATTTAATAAGTTGAATCGTGATTCTTGTTGTTAGTTCTGGGACGTTCGTCCCACCTGTGAGCCAAGGGGTTTAATCTACCTAGCCTAGTCATTGTCCGAAGGCAGCTTTAACACGGAGAGGCTGGGATTTCTTTTCCCAAGTTTTTTTTTTTTTTTTTTTTTTTATGTCACAAGTGACAACGAGGCAGGCGGGTCACCTGATGGTAAGTGACAACCGTCGCCGATAGACATTGGCAATACCAGGGATTGCTAATGTGTTGTACACCTTATTACAATGCCTTAAAGGCGAACTGGCTCTCAATCGCAATTGTCGGAACTCACCAACAGGTGCTTGGCGACAGATTTTCAACTTGAGGGTGGTAGCCAGCCAGTCGAGTACTACAAAGTACCCTACCACCGTGCTGTGGTTTCCTCACGATGTTTTCCTTCACCGAAAGCTCAAGCTCATTGTAAGGATTCGAACCCACGACCTTCGCCGCGGTATCCGACGTCACTTACCACTGAGTTATCATCGCCTTCCACTGAGCTATCATCGCCAAGTTACTAAAATTACATCGGTGTGCTCCGACAGCTGCACTTGAGAGCCAGTTCCCATCTAGGCTTTGTGTGCTTACCATCTTCGGCCACATTATCATTTACCATGATGAGATTGTGGTCAAACACAAGCCTATCCAGAATTAAAAAAAAACATTAATTTATGTAGCTTGATGTGCGAAATTAAATTACTAACTTATTTAAAATTTCGGTTAGTAACAAACAGTTTATTTTGAGCAGCTTCACGTGAGAGTCTTTCAAGCCTATCCATAAATGAAACAACAACATAACCGCGTAATTATGTCTAACAATTCCTTGCATGCACAACTAGTTTTACTTGAATAGTTTAAAAAAACGTGTACATATTCAAACCATATTCATTTATAATGCAAATATAACAATTAGAAATAATTTGAACGGTTGTCATGTATTTGTATTCGACGTCTAATGGGCATCAATCAAGTAAAGTGTTCAAACATATTTTTCTTTTGTTTATAACTATCAATTCAGAAACGTCTCCAGCCATGTTTGCTGTCTGAGTGTTTCCTGTTCACGATTAGTTTCTGAACATGAATGTAGCAGGTACAATAAATTGGCTAAATACTAGAGATAATTAGTTAAATAATTTATACGTTTTATCGATCTGTCGCCGAGAAAAGGAATTTGTAGGTACTGTGTGTGTTCGTCGCTGTGTGCAGCACACAAGTGCACATCGTGCGTGCTGTGTGTTCCTGCACTAGTGCACTATTAGGAACGTGCGTTGAGATACTTTATACTGACTATAGTATGATATTAGATGTGCTTAGTTTAAGATTAAAAGGTCGTGCGGTACTTTCACCTGGATATTATAATGGAGATGATAGCTCAGTGGTAGTGACGTCGGATGCCGCGGCGAAGGTAGTAGGTTCGACTACAATGAGCTTGAGCTTTCGGTGAAGGAAAACATCGTGAGGAAACCATAGCACGGTGGTAGGGTATTTTGTATTACTCGACTTGCTGGTACCATCCTCAAGATGAAATGTGCCAAGCACCTATCGGTGTGTTCCGAGAGATGCACGGTTTTGTGTGCTTACCACCTTCGGCCACATCATCACTTACCATGGTGAGATTGCAGACAAACACAAGCTTATCCTCTTGTAAACTTGAGAGCGTGCGAATTCATTTTACTTAGAACTACACGGTGGTTATAAATAGAATTAATAACGAGTCAATGAAAAAGTAATTTAGTTTTACTATGTAAAGTTTTTTACAGAGCAAATGCCACAGGATGTGACCAAATATAAACCTTACAAAAACTCACATCAATGATGTAATAAGTAAAAAAGTGTAGATAGGTTACCTACACAGCATTCGCTCTTCAAAATGACGCAAAAATTGCACACATAAATAACGTAATATTACATACAATATCCACACTACATATCTCATAACACACGATAGCTTTTTAAATTTAATTGCACTCGGTACGTGAAGTCAAAGTCAAAACCATTTATTCAGTTTAGGCCCTAGAAGGGCACTTATGAAGGTAGAATTACAGAAGTTACCACCGGTTCGGAAGTCAGCCTTCGACTGAGAAGAACCGACAAGAAGCTCAGCAAGGTTACATTTTTAAAATATTTTTGGACCATCTTTATTTTTCAAATGTTTAACAATTTATCTATTGACACCGGTGACAGCCAGGTTTAGCCAGTTTTTACCTACCGCTTGTCTACACCCTTTACTTATAATATCATTAACTCATATAATTGAATCTAAATTTGATGTTACTTGTGAGGTTATTGCTAATAACCTGTTAGGTTATTACACAAGTAATAACCATTAACTAACGCGCATATTTACTGTCATAATCATAACATAGTAAATTATAGTAGCCTTCATATTTATATATATAAGTACACGATTAAATGCAGCGTTATTTAGAAATTATGTACAATAGTCGAGTCTCCATATTCAATCTAGACACACGGTAGTGCGTCCGCCAAGATCTTTGAAAATAGGTCCATGCACCAGCACTAAACTTCTTCCAGACACAGCCCAGAATTACGTTCAGGAATAATAATACGATACGACAGAAAAAATGTAGGCGAATAAGATCTGCTAGCCGAGCAAAACCGGGGCGAGTCGCTAATAAAATAATCTAAGAACAAATATTATGTACTATAAGAGTTAAACAGACGAGGAATGTCACTTTGACAGCTCAATGTCAAAACCATTTGGGGTGGCACTTATGAAGGTCGAACTTCAGAAGTTTCCACCGGTTCAGAAGTCAGACAACTGAGAAGAACCGGGAAGAAACTTAGCAAGGTTACACTTTATTAATATTACTTGGTAAATTTTACTACAATATATTGATTACTAGCTGTTTCCCGAGGCATCTTATCTTTTCCCGGGATAAAAAGTAGCCTATGTGCTATTCCAGACTATAATATATCTCCATGTCAAATTTCATCCAGATCCGTTCAGCCGTTCTGGCGTAAATGAGTAACAAACATGCATCCATCCAAACTTGAACATTTAAAATATTAGTAAGATTGGCTACCTATATCTTTTAAAAAATAAGTTCAAAACCTAAAACCCGACTACTGAAAAATCCTCTAAAACGCATGAAATATTCACATCTGATATAACCGTGGTCATTTTGATTGAGGTCATAGTTTGTTTGGTGGGCAGGTGAGCTACCCAACTATCTCTTACCGAACACTCCGTATATGTCATTGTGTAATAGTGACAAAAACCAAAGCCTTTATTTTCCGTTGTAAAATATAAGCATATTTCATATTTTCGGCCTGAATTTTAGTACAAAGATTTTTTTTGAAAGGGGGCTAGACGGAAAAAAATCTTACGAAAAACCGACACTTTTAGTGTCAGTTGGTCGGGTGACAGTTGTGTGTAGTAAGCTATTGTAAGCTGTGCGGCGTGCGTATGTTTCTCTGTCTGTCTCTCTCTCTCTCTTATAGAAAGCAAGCCAGAATTTTCATTTCTATTTATATATCTACTAGTGGACCCGGCAGACGTTGTCCTGCCCTGAAATTAAAACAAAACTTAGAACCCGATTCCAGCGCCATCTACCGGGTCCAATTTTGTTTTCAAATCATCGAGGAACCCATTGAAATACACACACAAAATTTCATCCAAATCGGTCCTGTTACCATACTCCTCCGAAACGGCTTGACCGATTACTCAAATTACTAAAATGGCTATTAAAAAATAAGGGTTGATCGTAGAAGGGTGAAAATTGGGGATTGTATGTATTTTTGTATGTTGTATCATAAAAAAATTAGGGGTGGACTACCCCTAACATTTAGGGGGATGAAAAATAGATGTTGGCCGATTCTCATAGATACCGGATAAGCACAAAAAAATTCATCTAAATCGGTCAAGCCGTTTCAGAGGAGTACGGCAACTAAAACTGTGACACGAGAATTTTATATATTAGATATATAATTTTTTTTTTATATACTCTCTCGACTTATATAACTTATATAACTTCGTTCCATCCGGGTGTCCCTTGACACCTCTCAAGTTTTTTTTTTTATGTCGGGTCACCTGATGGTAAGTGACTACCATCGCCTATAGACATTAACAATACCAGGGGGATTGCCAATGTGTTGTACACCTTATTACAATGCCTTAAGAGCAAGGGCAACTGGCTCTCAAGTGTAACTGCCGGAACGCACCAACAGGTGCTTGGCGACAGGTTTTCAACTTGAGGGTGGTAGCCAGCCAGTCGAGTACTACATAGTACCCTACCACCGTGTATGCTTTTTTGTTTGTCAATGTTTTTCATGCCATATAATGACAATAGTTGGCAGTGTTTTTATTACGTAATCAACACATGGTATTCTTTCCATTGTCTAGTTATTTCTCGTTGTATTATGTATTCAAAATCGGACACGGAACTTATAATATAACAGAAATTACACTTTACCAAGCAGTCGGGTACAAATACCTACAGTTGTAGACAATTGTATAATAAACTAGCTGTCCCCCGCGGTTTCACCCGCGTTCCCGTGGTATCTTATCTACACTATGACACTCACAAATAATGTGGCTTTCTATTGGTAAAAGAATTTTCTAAATCGGTTCAGTAGATCCAGAGAGTACTCCCTACAACCTCACAACACTTTACCTCTTTGTAATATTAAGTACTTATAGATAAAAACGCATAGATCCATACTAATATTATAAATTCGAAAGCGTCTCTGTCTGTCTGTCTGTCTGTTACCTCTTCACGCTTAAACCGCTGAACCGATTTAGATGAAATTTGGTATAGAGATAGATGAAACCTTGGAAAAGGACAAAGGATAGATACTTATTTTCCTGGGAAAAGATAAGATCCCTCAGGAACGCGGGTGAAACCACGGGGCGTAATACTAGTAGGTTTCAAGTGCTCCAAAAGCGGGAGGCTAAAGAGTGGGTAATTAGCCTATCTTGACCTGTGTCCCGTCGCCGGCATCATGAGATGCACTTCACGTACCGAGTGCAATTAAATGTTAAAGTGACATTGCCATCGTGTAAATGTAGAGTGGATATTGCAATATTAAGTTATTTATGTGTGCGTTACAGTGACATTTATCGCGCGTTGTGAAAGGGGGCTAGATGGAAAAAAAACTTACGAAAAACTGTCACGACACTTTTAGTGTCAGTGTCACTTTATTGTAAGCTGTGCGGCGTGCGCATGTTTCTCTGTCTGTCTCTCTCTCTCTCTCTTATAGAAAGCAAGCCAGATATTTTTTTCATTTCTATTTAGATATACATATAAATATAAATGTTTTTATTTTTATATATATATACTCTCTCAACTTATATAACTTCGTTCCATCCGGGTGTCCCTTGACACCTCTCAAGTTTTTTTTTTGCGATCGAATGTTGTGTAGGTAACCTATCTACACTTTTTACTTATACTTCATTGGTTGTGGACATAAATCATGTCGTTTGAATGTGTTTGCCGTACAGTATTGCTTTGTTGCGAAACTTGCAAACTGCGTTAAGGGTCGACACTTAAACTATGCATAGTATATGGCTCTGAAGTGTAAGTTGTAACATATTTATAGATCTTCCAGTCATCGTTAAATAATGTGAAGTTATTTGAAAGAAAGAAAGAAAGAAAATACATATATTCGCGACAACACACAACATTACATTACATTACATTAAGCATAACCTACTTACACAAAAACATGAAAATAAAAGGGACAATTGATAATGTAATGTTGCGTGATGCCTGGAATAGGTCCCGACTCAGCATAAAGCCAGGGTTAGCAAAAGCACTAACCCTCGCGCTGGTTTTCAGTCGGGGCCCACGTCCATGACATCACGAACAAAATCAATAAAGACAAATTTAAACTAAAATAAAATATATAAATAAAAAAACCTGAAAATAAAGACGCTGCGGCTGAAAGACTTTGTGCCTATGGTCATGACTGGGATACGCTGCGGCTGAAAGACTTTGCTGCGGCTGAAAGATTTACTTGAACATTTCAACTGTATAACCCTTTGAATATAGATTCGGGAGTGTTTATTTTCTAATAGAAAAATTAGACTTTAGTTTCTTCTGATGTTTTGTTTTTTTTTTCTTTTAGGTAATTGTCATATAACACGAGTTAAGTGAAATGAAATGAAAGCGTGTATCGTGACTTTTCAAGTTGTCCCAAAAAGTCCGTGAAAAGTTTTAGTGGAGCAGCCGCCAATTTAATTAAAACGTGACGTAAACATTACACTCGCGCATGTCGTAACAAGTTTTGCAACAAACCAAAGCAACGGTAGATGGCTAGCTTGCACAATATCTATGTTAGAGACCCTGAACCTTTGTACAGAGGTCGCTCAGAACGCTTGGGCCACAGTCAATATATGTATACGCTAAAGCAGTATGGAAACTACAGTATAAAACTAAAAATTATAAGTAAAAAACTTTTTTAAAAACAAGCTTTGGATTTAGAGTGACGTCACTTTATTTTTCGAGTTATTCTCAGCAAGCCCTTTCATTTGATACCCATATTGTAGGAGTGCATTAAAAAATAATAGTTCGCCATCTTAGGTGTTCCGCCATGTTGTATTTAGAATGACGTCACACAGCTGACCATGCATTGTCATCCAAACTAAACGTGTATACAACATTTCAGCTCAATCGGTTAAAGATGTCTGCTTCAAAATTGAGTTGCAAGATTACACCAACAAACATAGTTACATACATACATTGCAAGTTGAATAAAAGCTTGTAATAACAAATAATTCCTTTACACTCCACAGGTTTTTGTAAGTAAGCCTTTTGTCATATTTTGATGTATTTACAATAGATGTGTCCACTATGGTTTCCGACCTTGTGTAGTGTAGCCCGTACAGAGTGTTGGCACGCAGGCAACATTCTTACTCTGCAGTCGGACTCAACAGCTCATTGTTTGCCAATATAGGATACTAGCGACCACCCCGGCCTCACTCGGCTATAATATCTCTATTGGTTTACGCGGCGCACGCCATTAAACCTCCCAGTCCCACATTTCTTCTGACATGTTCAACAATCATCATAATATTTCAGTCAATAATTATACATCAAAACCTTTCTCATTAATCACTCTATCTATTAATGAAAACCGTATGAAAATCTGTTCAGTCGTTTTTGAGATTATTGCGAATACAGCAAATACAGACAGACAGACGCGATGGTACTTTGTTTTATAATGTAAACATAGACGAAGACAAAAACCTGTTCTGTTCAATGCGGAAAGTCAATATGGTTGAGTTATGTGAAATATTCACGAATTTCATAAAGAGACTTTATCTTTTGGATATCTCCGTGTGTTTGTGTACGCAAAACTCCAAAAATGGCGTGTAATTTTTACACAACCTTGCATTTTAATAGAAAAATGTTTTTATATAGATAGGTACTTATAATTTCAAACCTACGGAAGGAATAACAACAGTTACCATGGTAACGGCTATATTTTAGCTAGCACAATTATGGCAATAATTAGCATTTATAATTACACAAGTTTTAATAAAAATAACAAGAAAATATTTGATATTTTATTTGTAAGTAATTGATGAATTTACAAAATGCTTAATCGATTAAAAAAATCTTTCATCATGTCCTATAGGTATTTTGTTTTTATCCCCCGCGTCTCCTAAATCAAAGATATTTATGGTCTTACAGCACAAGTAAAGGGAAAATTCCGAAAAATAAAATAAGTTGAAAATAATTATATTCTAGCGATGATTTTCATACACCTAATAGGGACTATAAAACTGGTGACACACGGACAGACGGACAAGAGGGTATCTTTCAAGGGTTCCTTTTTTTACCTTTTGAATTTAATAGATGCGAAATAAGATATGTGATGTATATTCAAAAAGTACGCCTGTATTGGTCCAAATTATCAATTTATGCCTTTTGCGGTTGAGACCATGGGTCCGTGGGGGTCTGAAGCTTGTCGTTTCGCAAATATTTTATGTAAAAAATTAATCGAGGCCTCGGGTGACCGGCGGGCGGGGAGCTTTTTCCGCCAACGCATCAGCTTGGCCATCCAAAGAGGAAACGCTGCCAGCCTTCTGGGAACCTTGCCGATCGGCAGCAGCGGCAGCCTCGAAGAAGTTTTTTATGTATTTATAATTGTACATTTGCTTGTATATTTTGTACATTTGTTGTTAATTATTATTGTAGTATGTATTATAATAAATAATAAGATATGTGATTTGAACGTGTCGCGATGTCGTAATCAAATTATATAATGATTTGTGTAGCCTACTTGACTTGATCAGGTTAATAGAATAGTGAGTGACCGTCGAATACATTTAGCAAACTCCATTCGGTACATCTGTCCCGCCCGGCAGACTTTGTTCTGCCCTATTTCTGTAAAACAACCTAACATTGTTTTTAGGGTTCCGTACCCAAAGGGTAAAAACGGGACCCTATTACTAAGACTTCGCTGTCTGTCCGTCTGTCACCAGGCTGTATCTCAAGAACCGCGATAGCTAGACAGTTGAAATTTTCACAATTATGTATTTCTGTTGCCGCTATAACAAAAAATACTAAAAACAAAATAAAATAAATATTTAAGGCTCCCACTTGAAATATTCACAAAATACTCCATTGTATTTTATTATTATACATTAAACAAACGTGTTTTTTTTTTTGCCTTTTTTACGGAACCCTTCGTGCGCGAGTCCGACTCGCACTTGGCCGGTTTTATTTATATATATTTTTTATTTTTATTTTGGATAAGCTTGTGTTTGACCACAATCTCAGCATGGTAAGTGATGATGTGGCCGAAGGTGGTAAGCACACAAAGCCTAGATAGGAACTGGCTCTCAAGTGCAGCTGTTGAAACACACCGATAGGTGCTTGGCGACAGATTTTCAACTTGAAGGTGGTAGCCAGCCAGTCGGGTACTACAAAGTACCCTACAAAGTAGCCTATCCAGAATAAAAAAATATATATTTAAAATCAGAACTATCAAAATATCTCGAAAATGGTGAAACTTTTACTAAGGTCATTGTTACCCTTCAGTTTGTCGTACTACGTAGGTACTCGACACCCTGTATAATTGGCAGGTAAATGACGAATGAATCCTTAGATTAGATAAAGCTTGACCTACAAATAAATGTCAAGATTCTGCAACAATGACTATTAATAAATATCATTTTCCAATGAATCGGCACCTAAAAATAGAAGTATGAAAATCATATGACTAGAGTCACGCTGCCAGATATCTCCGATCATTTGATCATTTTCTCAAGTATCAGCACTTTTATTGAGATTGTTCAGTTCGTTTATCTTGCGTTAATCAGTTTATTCACGTCTTTTATTATCCGACACTCAGAAAGGCGATGATAGCTCAGTGGCAGTGACGTCGGATACCGCGGCGAAGGTCGTGGGTTCGAATCCTACAATGAGCTTGAGCTTTCGGTGAAGGGAAGCACGGTGGTAGGGTACTTTGTAGTACCCGACTGGCTGGCTACCCTCAAGTTGAAAATCTGTCACCAAGCACCTATCGGTGTGTTCCGACAGCCGCACTTGGGAACCAGTTCCCATCTAGACTTTGGCCAGACCACCTTTGGCCACATCATCACTTACCACGGTGAGATAGTGGTCAAACACAAGCTTATACAGAGTGTAAAAAATAAAAATTGAAATTCATTACCAATATTTTGTTATTCTAATAATTCTTACTAAAGCAAGTATTTAACATTAACATTTAGGTTTGCTAAAACCGCCAGAAAATTCATTAATTGCTGATGGGAAGACCGCCCCTTATGATGTCCCCCCGGGCCCCCCGGCGACGCCCTAAGCCGAATTTCATGCCCCACCTCGGGCGCCCTCAGCAGCCAAGGGTGTCGAGGCCACTCTATCCGTTTTTCCGACTATGTTATTTTTTTCTGATGTATCTACAAACGAATTTTGGATTTACTCCTCTACTTGTGCTACATGACATTCTTTCTTGCCTTTTATGATTCTAGGTCACCGGGTAGTTACTAGTTAACCTATAGGCTTTAATTTCCTTACGAGAGTAAAAGTATGCGGCATAAACGGAACATAAACAGTCTGATCTTTTGATCGCGTTCACTTAGAAGTTTAATTTTTTCACTGCTCCTAGTGTTTGCAGACTTGAGTATTTGATATTCATTTCAATTTGATATCTCCACGCGTTCCTGAGAAAAAGATATTGACAGACGGACAGACAGACATACAAACAGTTTTTTCCTTTTTAGGTACGGTACCCTAATGCCCAATTTTTTTGTCATAAAGTGGCTTTTTGATTGTGAAATGATACATGCTGGCTAATTTACCGCAATCTCTATACCTAATGTAGTCATATCACGATGTATCTACAGTGCTGGAAAAATCTGTTATTTGAACAAAACCGATTAGAATGGACGACAATACATGACAATACATTTAAGCAACTAATAGACTGATAAACGTTAATCTGTCTATCTGTAAATACTATGGTATGTACACTAGTGCTGGAACACACAGTGGGTAAGTTCTTGTGGATCTGAATACTGCATACAATGAGAAAGCGAGCAAACTGGACCATGAGGTACAGATATGATGCAAGACGTTGCCAGCCGACGGCCCAGCGGATCAAGTTGATATATAAAGGATGAGAAAAGTATGAATTATAGTTATTAGTGAAATGACGCACACTTGCACTGTAAGGGATTACGAAAAAGAGCCTTACTAGGGCTTAAACTGAATAAATGAGTTAGAGTGGGGCGCACTACAGTCTCCTACAGAGTAGTCGGCTTTACACTTGTTTGTCGCCAAAATCTTAATATCTCTAAAAGTATAACCACGCTAAGGAGTCATATTTGATAAGAAGTCGTCTTTCCTTGCCCCACAGCTTTGTCTCTTTGGTGTAAGTGGCTGTCAAAAGTGTCCTACAATGAAGACTCTAGTTTCCTACAGCGACTGTAATAAGAACGGTACAAAGTCCTGCTACTCCTGTGCTTCACGAGCTCTTGGCTGTACAATTCATTAGTGTATGAGAATTATCGTCAAGTGAGTGGACTTAGATCTATGGTTGCTTTGTGTTTGGCAACATTTTATCTATTTATCTCATTATATCTCTTAGCCCCCTTAGCGACGCCAATTTTTATCGCTTGGGAAAAAAATGACACATTTTTTTAGATGAGCTTGAAACTGAAATGGAAATAGTGAACAAATCCGTCACCGAAGCATAGTTTACCAAATGCAGAGATAAAGTCATAGATAACGAATGATAAACCCGTGACATTATGGTCATTAGTCAAACTACTTTCGTATTAGTTTTACTACTAATATACACGAAACAGTTAAATAACCATTTTTAGAAAAAAAATATTGAAAATTTTTCTTGACTGTGACAAAAATGAAATCGTTCAAAAACTAGATAATCACGTTTAATAACTTTATTCGTGAATCTTAGAATTACTTAATGGGACGACAGTCCCATATGCGAGCCAAGGGTTTAAAAAGGAATTGCTTTTTAAGTTTGAAATTAAAAAAATAATAATTATAAAATGGATTCAGTAGAAGATGACCAGTTGGATGGTACTGTAAGAAGTGTCTGGTTAAAGTTTTTAATAATACCATTAATCGTTACTGTAATACTGCTTTTCTGCTTGGGATGGAAATGCTATAAAACTAATAGGAAAATGTAAGTACCTGACATTTTGTTTTTTAATTTTATATCACGCAATTTAGACTGTAGATGTAACCTCATAATATTTATTAAGTTATTATTCGCTTTGAGTGAGCAATTTTTGATAACTCCTGGAAATTTCTAATTGCAGTGAGATTACTAAATTGCTGTTTCATATTTTTTCTGTGTGCAATGTTTTTTTTATTGTACAGTCACAGAATGAAAAGGTTCGTCACCTTAGAGTCGGTTTTCGCTTGCGCTAGTACTGCAAGAATCAATTATGCCAACATACCAGTGCAAGAAACAGTGCTGCTAACATTTAAATAAATATGACGTTTGCTATCGTATAAGGTTTTGCTTGTTTTTAACACGCTTTTATTAGGTTCACTTGTATGTAATGGGACTTTTTGGCGGGAACTTGCAGAGGGACGTTGCGTTTTCGTTTTATTTTCATTAAATTCGTGTATTTTGAGTTTTATTGAATAATTTCGGTGCACAAGTGAAGTGAAATGAAAACGTGTATCGTGACTTTCCAGGATGTCCCAAAAAGTCCGTGAATGTTTTAGTGGAACAACCGCCAATTTCACTAAAGCTTGACTGGACATGTATGGACGAGGACTGGACATTGCAGTGAGTTTGAGAATGTGACTATAACATAAAAGAAGAAATTAAAACTGAAGAAAATGTATGCGATTGAAAGACTTTGTATTGACTAAAAGTACTAAAACTTATGTAAAAAAAAATTGTGACAAATAGACCAAGACCATTTCAAATACTTTGACATTGGCAGAAATATCCTAAAAGGATGATTGCCAAGCAACAAAAAAAAACTATGTAATGGAATCTATGGTTGCTAATTTAACCATCTTCCAAGGATCGTAGCGTCATGAAAATTGGCAGCTGTATGTAGTTCTGATGACAATACAATAATATGGTACTGTCGAACTGATCTGATGATGGAGCCGGAAGATATGAACTAAAACTTCATGATGGAATATCGTATCATTGCCGTGTTTGACTTGTTAGAAAGGTCTTGTAATGAACTTTGACCACGATTAGATCTCAAGGTCCGATGATGAAGCCAGAAGACAGGAACTGGCATTCCATGATGGAATATCGTATCATAGTTGTGTTTGGACTTGTTAGAAAGGTCTTGTAATGAACTTTGACCACGATTAGGTTTCAAGGTCTGGTGATGGAGTCGGAAGATAGGCACTGGCATTTCATGATGGAATATCGTATCATAGCCGTGTTTAGACTTGTTAGTAAGGTCTTGTAATTGTAAAACTTTGACCACGATCAGATTTAATTAAACCCAGCATCGCTGGCGCATTAAAAGGGGAGAATGTGCCAAATTGAACCTACTTTCATAAAACACGCTTTTGAAAATAACCAAACTAAGAAGTAGAAAATAAAATTAATAGTTTAAAAAAAAATCAATAAATTTAAATTAAGGATAGTGTGATTAGCAAAAAAATTTAAATTTAGTTTACACATTTTTTACTTTTTAGTTAGGTTTTTTATAAAAGTGTGTTTTTTTAGTTTTTTTAAACTATTAATTTTATTTCTATCCCATCAATGCAATGTTACAAAATGTATTAAAACAACAATAAAATGACAACTATAAAATAACAAGCAAAAGTTAATGAAAACTACGAATAAGTTTAATGACATTTATTTTTAATAACGGGTATAACCACCATTAGCTTCAATCACACATTGTAACCTATTTCTCATGGAACCCACTAGACGAGAGCATAGATCCGTGCCTCTAGTGTCTTCCCAAATAATTCGGCAGTGGTTTTCTAAAGCCTCTTTGGTCCTTTCATTTCTATTTTCCCATCGCGGTACCATTAAACCCCATAAGTTTTCTATAGGGTTTAAATCTGCAGATCTTGCCGGCCAGGGTATCACCACTATATCGCTATGCCGGTTGAACCATTGATTCACAATACGAGCAGTGTGCGTGCGAGCATTGACCTGGACATATCTGACCTCAGGTACCTCATCAGCTGGATACACGGTACGGACACTTGGTAGCATACTGTCTTCTAAAACAGACAGATAGTGTGTTGCGTTTGCCCTTGAAGGAAGGAGAACGAGATCGCCTAGTCCATCCGCTGACATCCAGCCCCATATATTGGCCGAGATTCGTCCAGAACTGAAATTGGGCACTACATGGTCTTCTGTATATCTCGTACTATTAAATCTCCACAAAGGAAGCCTTCCATGTTGGCTCGACTTAAAACATTTTTCGTCGGTAAATATAGTGGTACTCCAATCGAAGTTCAAATAAGTCTGAGCAAATCTTAAGCGTGCTTCCTTATGAGCCGTTGTCAGAGCAACTTTTTTTACGTGTCGTCGATAATGTAATCCCATTGAGTGTAATGCGTTTCTTATCACTCTTGGACAAACATTATATATTTGGGCGAAATGACTCGTTGACACAAAGCCGTTTTCTTCAAATTGCCTTCTCATGTCAGATTTTTGTGCAGCGTTAAGAATAGGACGGCGACCAGAATTATTGTGACGATGATCGACTAGTGCACCTTCTTCGCCATGTCTCCTTATCCAGAATCTCACACTATCTCTGGTCACATTTAGACGACGTGATATCTCGGACATGTTGTAGCCAGCTTCATGTTCGGCAATAATTGCTGCTCTTTCTTCAACACTTAAAGGTCTTGGCATTATGAAATAGTTAGGTATTTAGGAGAAATTATGATATTTTGCAATGATGACATTCACCGATTGACAATAGTTTTGAATATTATTGAACTGAAATAATAATGGCAGATTGAACCAACAAGAAGGTTTTAATTTATCTAAGTCTTGTTGAAAAGATAAATAGTCAAACAACTTGATCTGAATAATTTTGAACTTTATTAACGAACAGTTAAACATTATTTTCTATAATTCGAGTCTATTCTATAACATAGTTTCAAAAGGTAGTATGTGCTCGCGATACGTTGAACGAATCAATTTGGAAATTGACGAACCTTTTCATTCCGTCACTGTACATAAGTTCGCGTTGGTTAAATTTATTCTGCATTAGGTAATATCACATAATTATGACCTCGAATTCATAAATGTGAATGGCAAATATGCTAAAAGAATATTGCAAGTTAAATAAAAGCTTGTAAAAATAACAATTTCGTATCACCTTAATAAATAAAATCGGATTAAAAATAATTATTTATTATTATTTTTAGAATTATTTATTATTATTTTATTATGACTACTATTTATTTGAAGGTTTTTTTATCTATCCATTTTTTATTTAAAATCTATGGACTGTTTTTATTAGAATTTATTTTGCTCAATTAAACTCACATTTCCTTAGTTAACGTTTTATCACCTAGATTTTTATCGTCTGTGATGTAACATTATACACATTGCCGTCTGTGTTTACTGCGATAATGACGACGAGGCCTCGTTATTACCACATAGGAAGTTGAGAGAGATTTGAAAATATACAAGAAATTACTTCCATATTCCCAGCTTCCTGAATATCTAAGACTTAGAATATCTATTCAGGAAATTACTTTATTTTTCACGCATATAAGCATACACTAGCCTTCAGCTAGACCCTTATTTACCACCAATCAAGCAAACAATAAACGCCTCACGCCTATTTAATGGAGCCGATCCCTCGTGGCAAAAATCCATAGTCAAAGTTCGCCCTCAGTAATCCGAACACTATAACAGTAGCACAAACCAACGCAAAAGAAACTTGCGCAACCATTACTGAATCGCTTTTCATCCTCGCCGGAGAGAATCGGCGCTAAGCTTCGATACTGTTGCCAGTCAATTTCCAGTCCAATAAAGTTGTCTAATTCGCATGTTAAGAAATGCGCCCCTATTTTAGTGTCCCCCGGCGACGCCTTGAGCCGAGATTCTTGCCCCATTCGGGGGAGCCCCTTGAAAGCGCTCTGTGTGATCGCCGTACAGTCCGCGTAAGGGTGTAACAGCCTGGAAGGCTACTCACCTTATTGTCCGTAAAAAACATATACATATAGGCCAAAGCGATGAGTTTCTTCAAGAAGGATATGAAGTGATTCGAAGTGTTACCCTTGTATTGCTACAGGAACCACTTTCCAATAGGTGGGCTTATTAATTTACCACTGTAGTTGACGAAAAAAAACATGTGGTTATTTTAAAATAATTTGTAACACTAAGTCGCTCAGGTCAGCAATCACAGCACAATAATGAAATAGATTGAAACACAGGCTTGAAACCAAGTTGTATTTAAGAAAACGGTTCTCTTGTTATAGCATTAATGGACAGACAGACAGAATCGTTACGTTTGTGAGAATTATTACATATCATTATGACTTCAATATTTACCGTCAGTTTACGTTATATTTGCTTAACAGCATTTCATTACAATTCAAACAAACTTAATCTCTGTTTAAAAAACCGGCCAAGGCATTTAGGACCATGTCTATAATAGGGTCCCGTAGTATTTTACCTTTTGAATTCGCTGGTCCTACCTTCGTCATCCCACGCTAGGTGTGGTCGGCACAACATGTTTTCTTCCACTCCGCTCTATCACTAGTCGTGTCTGTACTCACACCTTTCATAAACATATAATTCTTCACGCAGTCCATCCATACCTTCTTGCTTCCTTTACCTCTATATCCATCCACACTCATGCTCAATACTCTTCGTTACATGTCTTTCAGTCCTCTTCATGACATGCCCATACCAAGCCAACCTATTTCCTTCCATCTTTGCCCAGGGACTGCCCTGGTACTTTCAAGCTTCCTCTGATATGCTCGATCCTTAACTTGTATATTCTCGTAACACATCCACCTCAGCATTAGCAGTTCTGCCATATCTCTTATCTCTTCTCTTCGGTGCTCCTCCATCACCCACCATGTGAAAGTTTGGATGGATGGATGGATGGATGTTTGTTATTCTTTCAAGCAAAAACGGCTAAACGGATTTTGATGAACCTTGGCACCCAGATTGATCATATTTTGGAATAACACATAGGATACTTTTTATCCCGGCAAAAGATAAGATCTCTCGGGAACGCGGGTGAAACCACGGGGGACAGCTAGTATATTATATTTATAGATACGCAAGTTTAACAGTTTTATTATATGTATAGAAGATCTTATGAGATCTCATTAAAACATTTCGAGATAAAATACCGCAAAAATATTTGTACATAATTATGGGAAATCTTATCTTTTAAAAACAAACACAATGGTCTATGTGCGTTTCTCTGTGTTATGCTTTATCAGTTATTTTCACACTGTTGCAGTGAATATTTTATTATAAATTTTTATAAGAAATGTCAGAAGAGTTCGTGGAATTAATATTCATAGTGTTTGTGCCGATTTTAAGTTATTTTCTATATTTGATCATAAATTTTGTTTGTTACTTGAAGAGAAAATGTAGAGGTAAGTGTTTAAAAAATACTTTTGAATTAGCGCTAAAAAAAATAAAGACACAGAAACTTTAATACAAACGTATTTTAAAGTGAGTGAGAAACTAGCACGTGTTCCATAGACAATTTCAAGTTCAAAAAAAGTGATGAAAAACATATGACGCAATAAAAATATTTTACCTTCCCAAAGTAATTTTAACAATTATTTTTATTCTTTCAAACAGGCATTAACTGCCAAAAGGTTGCTTTTGCTGTGAAGAGCCGGCTAAACTCAGCAATTACTCTTTTCACGACAAACTTAAAATTGTTACATAAGATTATGTCTTGCAAGAGCGAGCGCTACACCCAAGCATTGTCGTCATTTAAATATTCGTTAATATGGTGGTACGCCTTCTGTACTAAAACACTCCTTGTAAGTATAGGCAAATTAAAAAGAGCAGGATGTAATGGCAGCAACCATAAATGTCGTTTCTACCTTTGGCCCCTAGCATAATCCTGTATTACTAATTTCAGAAAAATATATTATCATCTTTATCTAATTATTTTATAACTATTACCTACATAACTACAATTAAGGACGACAATCGCTTGGCATAGTTAATATATCTAATCTTAAATCTGAGATTAATTAAAAAATTAAAAACATAGTAATCGGTTCAGTGTTTACTTCAAATCTGTGATTGAGCGTTGTTTTCAAAATGGATATCATTTTGATTATATCTTGTATTATATTTTTTGGTGTCGTAGTTTATTTGTTGGAGTATACTTGGATAAAAAGTGAGTAGAATACAATAATAATATTATTATCCTGTGACATTCACACGTGGCCATCTCAAAATCTAAATCAAAACGTCATTTATTCAGTTTAGGCCCTGGTAAGGCACTTACGAACGTTACAATTGACTCTACCACCGGTTCAATATACACTTCAACTGAGAAGACTACGGCAAGAGACTCAGCATCTAATCTGAAACTAAGCAGAGCTTGTACCATGGAAAACATATACATTTTACAACTTTATAAATACCTACAAACTTTAATAGAGAATACAGTCAGACTCAGAACAAACAGATATGTTCATGCACACAAATAACTGCCTATAGTGGGTATAGAAGACTTCGATGGTTGTCCAAGCAACTGCCGATGTGTTCCCACACTGCAGATATTTATATTTGAGATCAGCAACTCATTGGGTATGGTATTGCGAACTAGCTTTCGCCTGCGACCTCGTCTGCTTGGAATTCGTTGCTTTTAACAGTAGCACAGATTAAGGCTCGTACAGCCCTCAGAAACAACTCAACACAAAATCGCCCACGCCGGAGAGACTCCTCACGACGTCCCATTCAGACTCAGTCTCGTCCCCCGTAATTAGCGGCCCGAGCTGCACTCAGTAATCCGACCATCCCCTAAAACTCCTCTAAATTGCAAATGCGAATTCCGCCCCCACTTTTTGTGTCCCCCCGGCGACGCCCTGAGCCGAGGTTCGTGCCCCACCTGGCGCGCCCTCAGCGGTCAGTCATCTGAAATTATTAAGTCCGGTTGAGAGTGCCCTAAGCGCTCGCCGAACAGTCCGCGTAAGGGTGTCGTGGCCCCTCAGGCTAACAGTTGCGAAGGCGAAGGTCGTGGGTTTGAATCCTACAATGAGCTTGAGCTTTCGGTGAAGGAAAACATCGTGAGGAAACCATAGCACGGTGGTAGGGTATTTTGTAGTACCTGACTAGCTGGCTACCACCCTCATGTTGAAAATCTGTCGTCAAGCACCTATCGGTGTGTTCCGACAGCTGCACTTGAGAGCCAGTTCCCATCTAGGCTTTGTGTGCTTACCACCTTCGGCCACATCATCACTTACCATGGTGAGATTGTGGTCAAACACAAGCTTAACCAAAGTTAAAAAAAAATCTATTTTCTTCCCGCATTTGAGAGGCAATTTTTTTGATTTTGAGTGGTTACCACTTTCATCTAGGCAACTTTCCATGATGAAATTACGGTCAAAGATTAATATGGTTCATGTAATATAAATAAATAATTGAATGATGTTTTGAAGAATCATTGAATCAGATAAACGATGACAGAACGTTTACTACGAACTATGATGATTCATTGTTGCACATATTTTTGTACGAGTGACTTTGCTCACGTATTTCGTTTACCTTAAATTGATGGTGTTTTTTTAGGGTTCCGTACCCAAAGGGTAAAAACGGAAACCTTATTACTAAGACTCTGCTGTCTCTTGAAATGTCAGTTGAAATTTCACAGATGATGTATTTCTGTTGCCGCTATAACAACAAATACTAAAAAACTTATAAAATGCTATTTAACTAAAAATACTTTCAAATGTTCACGTAATATAACGTCACATTATCGATATGACTAACTACTTAATCTGTGTTTTGAAACTAGTGTTGCCCAAATGCAAGAACAAGACGAGACTTAGCCAGTCTTGGTCTTGGTCTCGCGCCAATACACCTGGTCTTGGTCTTGGTCTTGGTCTTGCGCTCCCAGTCTTGGTCTTGGTCTTGGTCTTGCAGCAAGAGTCTTGCAAGTCTTGCAATTACCTATTAGTCTATTACTATTTATTAAAGTTTACTTTAAATCTTAGAAAAACGTATTAGAATTGGAACATTGTGAGCTTGAATTAACATAGCCATAGTAAAGATCAAGCAGATTAATAAATAACTGAAGATTTGATAAGAAATTCGAAAAATCAACTGACCTATATGTCGTTTTCCATGGAAGTAACTGTTTCTTAATAAACATTTATGATTTATAAGCTTACATTTGCTAAAACATGTAAAAAAACAAATTAATTGCAATAACTTGACTGTATTTTAAAGAACAATACTTATCTGTCTAGAAAGAGATTGAACCCTCAACTTTTTTGCTATTTTTTCTTGTAAAAACTTAAGAAATATAATGACTAAATGTACAATAATAGTACCTAAGTAATTAGTTTAAAACCATATAAGTAATCAATATTATAATATATACTTACTAGAATGAATTAATATGACATCTACTACCTATCCTTACCATTTTATCCTAATCATAATACTACTTGCGTGATCAGTATAATGTATTCATTTTCATTCTAAGCACTCTGAAACTTATTTATTCTTTGGAACACCTGTAGGTACTCTTAAAAAAATTCGAAATTATTTTGCATGAGTATACCTACGCCCTATGGCGGCAATCAAATAGTGTCACAAATGTTATGATTTCGGCGTGGCGGCAACGATTGTTTTAGATTTCAAAAGAAGCCGCCGGCGCGTGTATCATAACCATGTACCTACTTCCGAAAAGCGGCAAATTTCTTTGAGAAGTAAGTACAAAACCTTTGATGCCGCATTATCAAAGTGCCGATGGTTAAAACAAAACTATGCATGCACTCAGTTTGATTTTAATAGATATTTTTTTATTCGCTATGTTTATGGTATTAGTCGTAATGCGCATAGGTCCAGTTTTTCATATTCTTTGATACAGTTTTTTGCGTCTCATAGAATTCCTAAGCGTACCTACCTATACACCGAACTGTTACACCTAACTACTCAGTGAAATAGCGCTAAGTCCTAGCTGCAAGACGCAAGAGTCTTGCAGGCTATGTCTTGTTCTTGCTCAAGTCTTGCACGGTCAGTCTTGGTCTTGGTCTTGCTAAAAATACGCGGTCTTGTTCTTGGTCTTGGTCTTGCAAAAACGCAAGAACAAGACCAAGACTGCAAGACCAAGACTGAATTTGGGCAACACTATTTGAAACACCGACTAGAATAGAGTATTTTAAGTTTTTATCTGTCTGTGTAGGTATCTGTCTGCATAATTTTGATGAACGGATGAACCGATTTTTGTTTAGTTTTTTTCATTTGAAAGTTGCCTTTATCGAGAGTGTTATCAGCTATGCTTTTTTTAGCTATTTATATTTCATACTGTTGTTTTTTTATATTACAAAGCCATAGTAGATAAATCTCAATAATCTGCCTAGCGACCTAAAGATTTTTGATGATATTAGGTATGAATATTGATCGCTATTTCATACAGCCTAGATAAAAACTATGGTTACATACTTAATGCTTTGTGTGCCAGCGTCGGTTTATTTTTAATCTATATTGTTATGATTTAGTTTTTTTTTAATATCATAAATGGATTAGGGTCGCAATTTACGTCATTCACTTTTATATTATTGTGTTCTAACTAGAGCAATACCCGATTAAATAATGCCTCAATATTAATTGTTTATTGATAATGTATATTAGAATGATGTGAATAAGTGCGAAAATCGATTGGTGTCCCATTTTCCAGCAATTTTTCTTAAATTCTGTAGAAATTTTATCTAATCATTATTTATGTTATGACAAATAATTGGTTCTAGTTACATTCATATTAATTCAGTATTAGGATGTATTTGCTTGAGTTACAACCTAGTGTTGTAAAATAAAAAAAATACAATTAATATTTTAAAATTAGAAAACAAAACATTGAAAAGACGTTCCAAAAAGCTTGAATATTTTAGTGCGGATTTTGAATAAAGAACAATTATTTTTGTTCACCGTGACGTTACGTGTTTAGTGTTAACAGTAAATAAAATTGCCAAGTTATTTTTATCTTGCTAACAATATGTATAAAATCCAGGATATCATATTGATTTTGTGTGCAGTTGTATTAGTTATTCTAATGTATACAATCCAGTGTTTTTGGTCAAGCAGTAAGTATCATTTTTTATACAAGTAAAAAAACCGACTTCAAAACTTTAACCTATACCTATGTACAAACATAAACTAAAAAGTGAAGAATAATATTTTAATTTCAAAGCAAGAGCCTTAAAGGACAATCAACAAAATTATTGATATTTATATATATCTATTTAATATTTATAAACAGTTCTTTTTGGAGTCGGTGCCAGCCAAGAAGAAGGACAGTTTTGAAAGGGCACGAAGTGTTTATACGAGAAAACGTCTTACGACACCTCTCCTTACGGTAATGTTCCTTAGGTCTGCGCCATCGCTCCCCTACCGTTCGAAAGTTTGTTGCAAAGGCAGAATTAAACTGTCCTTCTTGGCTGGCACCGACTCCAAAAAGAACTGTTTATAAATATTAAATAGATATATAAATATCAATAATTTTGTTGATTGTCCTTTAAGGCTCTTGCTTTGAAATTAAAATATTATTCTTTACTTTTTAGTTTATGTTTGTACATAGGTATAGGTTACAGTTTTGAAGTCGGTTTTTGTTTTTTATTTTTAAAAATAATTTTATTTTTCAAATTTTAAAGTTTATTCCTTATTATATGTCATCCTACGCAAAACTAGTTTGTCTTGAAATCGGGTCTGGCCGGTAAAATATAATATATAAGTAGCGGGCCCGGCGGTCGTCGTCCTGCCCTGAAATTAAAACAAATCTTGGAACTCGATTCAAGCGCCACCTACCGGGTCCAATTGTATTTTAAAACCATCGAAGAACCCATTGAAGTATACACACAAAATTTCATCCAAATCCAAAAAGTCATGCTCAACGACTCAGTTTGATTCACTAAGGTTTATCGAGATAACGAGATATAAAAATTTTTGTTTTTGTCGATTTTCTCAAAAAGTGATAATTGGCAGAGTAATCGCGTAACAAACATACTCCTCCTTTTTTGAAGTCAGTTAAAAATAACAACCAAAAAATTAAATTCTTGTCACGAATAAAAATACTGCTCGTGCTACCTAGCGTCAGATAGTGTCACTTAATCACCTTACAACGTGTTTATGTCGTTTCATAATACTCAATAGATGGCACTGTAATCGTACATTATATAAAATACTACTAGCTCCACCTAGTGGCAGATAGCGGTATTATTATTACTAAATTAATTATTTTCTTTAAATTCGTATAGATGTCACTAAACGATAAAAGTACACCGTGTTGTGGTTTCCTCACAATTCCTTCGACAATATTTTAAAATCAGTTGTGTTGTATTGTTGGATGTCAACACTTACGTACAAGGTGCTAGATAAATCATTATGAAATCATATTAAGTAGGTATTGATAATTAATTACTTTAATCAGAAAAATGACTCAAAAAATACAAAGCAGATTAAACCATTAATTAGATATAGGTAGCCATTTATATTTACCTAGGTAGCAACGTCATCAAGCACCTTTATAAGAGCTTTCCAATTTCCGATAAAATTGATAAGATATCGTTTATCTATTAGTACATAATATATGAAAGGTTTTTAATATTTATATATTTTTAGACGTACTTAGTCACTAAAGTCATATAGCCACTGATTGGCATTGCAATTTAAACAAAAATAATAAAAAAAGAACTCAGCGGGAAAAAGTGACATATTTTTTTTATATTCCTTATCTGTGGTAAGGAACAAATAATGAGTAATATTTTGACATTTGTTATTTTTCCGGCGATATTTGGTGGATTGTTATTAGGTATTATCTTGAGATATTGGATATGGATTATGCGTAAGTACCTACCTTTTATATTTCGTGTGTTTTTTACCCTAAAATGCTTTAGTTTGTTATTCTAACACTGGCTGACGAAAACCTAGTCCAGATACAAGTGGCGCCCCTAGTGACAACTATGATAAGCTTAATAGGTGAATTAGCTATTAGAAATACGGTATGCAGTAACGCACTATGATGCAATAGGTATCTTTTGTCATACTGCTAGGGCTGTCACTAAAAACTAATGATAAAATTTTATAAATTTTGTTATTAATGGTAGCTATTAGTGGTAACTTTACCTTTTTTGGGTATAATTTAAATACTTTGAATTGGACATTGAAACGGCCGCATTGGGATTAGCCATGGTGATCAGTACCTCTACCATGAGTTTACTATGGTATCGTAATCGATACTCGCTAGCGTATTTCGCAACAAACTTTGTATGAAAAACTGAGTTGCCATAACAGCCCGCTAGAGGCGCTGCATAAATCTTCATACTAAATGTTTACCGTAGTCGCTAGCGAGTATCGATTACGATACCATAGTAAACTCATGGTAGAGCTACTGTGTTAGAAAAGTCGCGATATAGGTACGGACCGCGAACTTTGGCACAACTGTATGTCTAATCGGATTATAAAATACCGTGATATCTTATCTTTTCCCGGGATAAAAATATAGCCTATGTTACTCAGGAATAATGTAGCTTTCTAATGGTGAAATAATTTTTTAAATAGTTCTTGTAGTTTTTGATTTAAATCTTAACAAACAAACAATTCTCTTCTTTATAATATTAGTTAAGATAGCTGTCCCCCGCGGCTTCACCCGACTTCCAAATATACTGTGATTTTATATAGCCTATTACAGCTTTCCTTGATAAATGAGCTATGCAACACTAAAATAATTTTACAATTCGAACCAGCAGTTCCTGAGATTAGCGCGTTCAAACAAAGAAACTCTGCAGCTTTATAATTAAAAAAAATGTAGTATAGATTAAATTGTTAAACTGTTATGTTGACAACCCTATAACTTTGAACTGAGTGGAGTCAGATGTCAATGGTATAATTGTATCCTGTCTCTGTTTCTCTCTGTTTACTTGTTTCAGTACATTATTTACTTAGCATCTGACATTATTATAAATTGGTATCTTTTGAAAAAAATACGATATTGTTTTCTATTTCGATACCTACTTTTGTTATTCACCTTTAGGATTCCGTAGCTAAAAGGAACTCGGCTAAAATTAAAAAATAAATTCGTCATTGGTCCGTATGTAATAAATTGCCTTTTAAAATGACATGATAGAGAAGTGAAATTACTATCAGATGGGCAGTAAGAATGATTGCCAATGCCCACGTGTCATTACATAAAAAAAATATAGATGTCACTCAATAAAATCACAGACCTATACAAAATAAAACGTTTAAAAAAGTTAGTTATTGACAAATAGCTAATAGACAATTTATTTGTTTATAATTTAATGATTTTTAAAGATAATTCATAACTTTGGAAAATGACATTGTTTCTTTGAACAGGAGAAAGTACCTACAATTTTTTTAAATATTAAACCTACTTTTTTTATAATAATGAATGTGCAACTTCATTAAATTGTTTTTTTTTTAAGTATTACATGTCTTTTGTGATTGGTATATGAGTTAATTAATATAATATTCATTTACACATTACTTTAATGACACATACTGCATAATAAATTAGTAGCGACATCTATAAACCCACAGATTAAGCTTACACTACTCCAAGATAGATGGCGCTACTCGGAGAAAAAGCTCAGTCAATCTCTTATGTAATTTCCTGTATTGAGCTGAATAAAAGTTTTTATATTCTATTCTAGTCAAAGTCTTCAATTGGTCTGGTTTTGATGCCTGCGTTTGAAACCAGACGTTTCCACTTCTCTCCTACAAAGATTTAATTAAATTTTCGATGGGATGAGATAATTCCCGAGTGCTGAGTGCGAGTTTACTATTACCACGTATTTTGTATGGAAGAAATTAGTTCCATTCGTATTCCGCAAGAGGCGCTGTTCCAACTCTTACATCTTGATGGTGGTTCTTAATGTTTATTTATAAAATCTAAATAAAAAAAATCTCTTTATTATGTGTTTGATATATTTTGTTACTCTAATACACGGTTCGAAACACAGGTTCGAAAGGTTGCTTTTGCTGAGCGCCGGTGAAAAGCCGGCAATAAACTCAGCAACATTTATAATATTAGTACTTGCATTTACTGATGATATCATAAAAAAATATCAATTGGGTTTTAAGTGTTACTCAATTCTGTTGACTGCGTCAAGGAAACAAAGGATTGTATTGTTTTCCTTAATTAAAACCAGAGTTAAGGGTTACTAGTTAAGGATTCATGGAAACGACATTATTTCATACAAGTTATGAACTTCACTAATTAATATTTAAAATCGGCACAACCTTCTTAGTTTAGGTGTTTAAATATAGGTTTAATACATATGTTTTCAGATAAAAGTATGTAAATATGTGTTAGGTATAAGAGTTTGTTACGATTTAAGTCAAGAACTACTGGACCGATTTTAAAAAATCTTTCACCATTAGAAAGGCCATTTTTAAGGCGATGATAGCTCAGTGGCAAGTGACGTCGGATACCGCGGCGAAGGTCGTGGGTTCGAATCCTTACAATGAGCTTGAGCTTTCGGTGAAGGAAAACATCGTGAGGAAACCACAGCACGGTGGTAGGGTACTTTGTAGTACTCGACTGGCTGGCTACCACCCTCAAGTTGAAAATCTGTCGCCAAGCACCTGTTGGTGTGTTCCGGCAGTTGCACTTGAGAGCCAGTTCGCCTTTAATGCATTGTAATAAGGTGTACAACACATTAGCAATCCCCTGGTATTGCCAATGTCTATAGGCGACGTATCACTTACCATCTGGTGACCCGCCTGCCTCGTTGTCACTTGTGACATAAAAAAAAAGAAAAAAAAAGAAAGCTACATTATCCCTGAGTAACATAAGTACATAGGCTATGTTTTAATCCCGGTAAAAGATTAGATCCCACGGGAACGTGGGTGAAACCGCGGAGGATAGCTAGTAATTGAAATAATTATGTACTTACCAACATCGCTCTCGGACTATATGACTGTGAGTGAGGGCGACCATTGTCTGTGGATTAAAATGTTGTTTTCCATTGTCAACATTAATGTCGGATGTCGACTTTTGTCGTATTCCTATTTAAAAAAAACTGATACGATATTTAATTTTGGATTACGATTTTATCTATTAGTGATTAAAATTAAAATAATTAAAAATTATTTTTTTTTTATTTATTTAACCATAAACTTACATCTATCTTACAGGCAAACCTAATGCGACAGAATAGTTGATTTTATATCTATATCTATACCTACTATACCTAATGTTACATGTTACTGCAGAGTGCAGAGGCAATAAGCAGCCTTTGTGAGTTCGTTCAGTGTACATGAGAATATATCAACCCGTTCAGACAGTGTGTTGAGCACACGCAGCGCCCGCACGAGCGGCGCGCGCTGCAGCAGGTTGGTGCGCGCGCGAGGCACCGTGCACCGCCAGCAGCGGCGGCCGCCGGCGACGCCCTACGTACTCATTCGGAACGCATAACTGAACCGCCTCTAAGATACCCGGGTTGTGAATTTTACCGCGTACTACCCTGAATATGTAGGTGGCAAGAGCTACCTCCCTTCTTACTTCGAGTCTATAATATCCCACCATACCCAAAACAAACAGAGTAGGATAGAGCAATGGGTACCCCGGGAACACGCCATACTGCTTCATATATAAAAACCTAAGAAATTTGTTTTGTATGCGTTCTTTATTAAAATAAGGTTTTGATTCATTTATAATTTAACAAAATAAAATAAAGTTGTGTAAAACATAAGTTACCAATGTAGGTAGGTGTATGTAAATAAAAACTTTTTTTTGTAGAAAATGCAAAAAAATATAGAAAATCTTTTATTTTATTCTATATTTAAGTGATTTTAGGAATTACTTATTTTTAATCAAGATGGTTTTTGTATTTGACCTCAATCTCACCGAGGTAAGTGAATAGCCGAATTTGGAAACGGGCAGCTAACTTGAAAGTAGCTAGCTAGGCAGGTAGTACCCTACCAGCATGCTAAGGTTTCCTCACGATGTTTTTCTTCGTTCAAATACACTACCACTGAGCTATCACCGTCTGGGAATTATTACGCCTGTAAAGCTAGGGTTAATAACATTTAATAAAACATATATTTTCAACATCGACATTATAATGTACTCTGCATTCAGCACAAAAGAACGATTATAAACACTTATCGGTCAACTTGATAAAAAAAAAAGAATTTCTCAACCCTATTTTTCTTCATTTAGTAAATAAATATCGGATGTTGAGTTAACTTGTGAAATAGTTTCTTCAATTTAAAATGAGTTCTTTATCTGAATTAGTGATGATAATTTTGATTCCTGTTTGTGTGACATTTATGACGTTTATATTGGTTTTGATTGGTGTATCTATAGTTTATTGTTTGAGTAAGTGTTCATTTGGTTTTCAGTTTAAAAAGACTCATCAATTAACACTAAGTTGGAAATCTTCACGGAGTATTTTTTTGTTCTTTTCCAACGCTTGAGATAGAGATGGCAAGCTCTTATACCCTATTGTACTGACATATTATTTTAGCTACGTATACATATACAAACACTCGTAATTAATTTTTGTCAAAGCTTTAACCAGAGGCATCCAATACCGAAAAACGCTCTTTTTTAGGTTTCCGTACCCAAAGGGTAAAAACGGGACCCTATTACTAAGACTTCGCTGTCTGTCTGTCATCAGGCTGTATCTCAAGAACCGCGATAGCTAGACAGTTGAAATTTTCACAGAATATGATGTATTTCTGTTTTGGCTAAAACAACAAATACTAAAAACAGAATAAAATAAATATTTAAGGGGGCTCCCATACAACAAACGTGATTTTTTTGCCATTTTTACGGAACTTTTCGTGCGCGAGTCCGACACGCACTTGGCCGGTTTTTATTAATATAATCTACACGTATCAAAAATCAAAATCTTATTTATTCAGTTTAGGCCCTGGTAAGGCACTTATGAACTTTACAATTGACTCTACTACCGGTTCAACATACACTTACACTGACGAACACTCCGCCAAGAAACTCAGCAAGGCATTTTTTTAAAAATAAAAGTACTAACCATCCCCCACGGTTTCATCCGCGTTCCTGACAAATCCTGATATGGTCTACAGGGTCTACTTGTGTGCTAGGTTTCATCAAAATCAGTTTTTGTTTAAGAATTTCTACTACCTATTTTTCTTATAGGTACTACCGTTTATATCCTTATTCTTAAGACACTACAATTTTTTTGTATTTATTTGGACCACGTATCTTATTTTTGGTCTTCTATGTCATTTTATATCTTTGTCGTATCTCTGAAGGTATATCGAGCATCTTCTCTATTGTCTGTTTTCTTCCCCCTACTTCCCCCTACTTCCTGTAATACAAAATTTTGTTTTAGATATCACTATCATATTTCCAATATTAATATTTCAAGAATCACGATGAATCGTAGAGTTTAATTTCAATTATACGATCAGATAAAATAAATGAATCATATCAAAGATATGTCTACTGTATTCATAGCGTGGTTTGATTATACATATGTATTATAAATTTGGTTGGTTCGTAATTGTGAAAAACAAACCCATATTCTCTTTGGAATTTCTGGAACCCGACTAAAATTGCGGCAATGCCTGGATGTAACTCTCGCAGGACATATGTAAAAAAGTTATTTTGAAAAGAGTATTTCACCGAGTTTATTGCCGTGCGTTAGAGTCTGAAAATTCATTAGTGCCTATAAATGTCCATATAGATGAATAAAAATATTTCATACAGTTACAGCGCATTATATTAATTGCGATCTAATGTACTCAAAACTGATAAAATACTTCTTATCTAATTTGAGTTCAATTCATAGATATAATGAGTGCAATGATTCATTCTACCGCACGTATTATTTTGCCTAAGCACACTATTAACGTGTTAAATAAAATTATTGGTAATGTTACCTGACTTATTTCTACCGTTAGTACTGCCTTCAGTTGGCTTCTCTTTAATATCTTTGATAATCTTATGTGGAATATTCTACAAATTAAGTGAGTAATTGTTTTCAACCATAAATTTTTGTGCTTCGTGCTGCAGTCATCATTGCTCCTCCTACTCTTGCCACGATTTCTCTCTATCTTCTTTTTGTATATCTCCAACTGTTGCAGACAATTTGTCTTCATTTCGTTTCTCAGTGATTAATTAAGCTGTAGTGAAATCAGTTGGCGTGTTATGTTGCAATTTTTCTTGCAAACAACTCAATTTTTTGTTTATCTTATTGATATAAAGGATTGTAAGAGAAATAAAAATTGCTCGTTACTTAAAGTTTAAATATAAAACAGTAAATATTTTTAGTAATAACTCCAACTATTAATATCTATATCTTTAATATCTATATCTTTAATATCTATATCTTTCATATTTATAATATTGTATCATCAATTCACAGATAATTCCTTCGGCCCTTCTATTCCTTCTTTTCCATGTTGCCGTCCATTTCGTCTTCATCCTATTATCTCTTATATGTCAACAGACATTTTTTTTGGGGCTCTCAACCGAGTTGCAAATTCTAGACGACTGACCGCTGAGGGCGCCCCAGTTGGAGCACGAATCTCGGCTCAGGGCGTCGTCGTGGGGACACAAAAGTGGGACGGACTTCGCCTAAGCAATTTAGAGGAGTTTTAGGGCACGATCGTAATAATGGCATGAAACGCGCTTAATGAGTTGTTTAACTGTGGGCAGATTGTGTCAACAGCCAAGTAGAGGGCACGTTTTATATCTGGCGTCACTCTCAATATCTCCATCTATTGTAATTTTTCTAAACCTTAATTCTATTGTGATTCAAATAGATGGCGCCTAAAACTAAACGAGAATCGAATGAATTAACACAGAGACCCATAGTACCACAGCAAGACCAGATAAGCCTCTTATCTATTCCGATTTCAATATATAGATTACAAACACTCCAATGTTTTCACCGCACGCGGGATGTTACACAGTTTACTTTACAAATGGCTAAGTAAAAATCGTGAATAAAATGGCGTCTGATTTGTTATTATCTATATTACTGCCTGTGATTGGCGTTTCGTTAATAGCTGTAGTATTCACGTGTGGAATATTCCTCAGATTAAGTGAGTAATTAATTTCCATTCTAGTAATATAGTAATCTAGCAGCTGTCCCCCGTTGTTTCACGCTTTCTCGACGGATTTTCACAAATCCTTTCTTCCTGCCTTTCAAGTTTGTAGCATTTATAATTTCTGATATTTCGTGATTAATCAGTTCAAAAACAATTAAAATGGTGAAAAATTTGATCCCTCAGGGACACGGGTGAAGCCACGATGCAGAAACTAGTGCATAATCACAATAATAGTATAACCTACATACCTATTGTTATATAACTACTACTTGTAAATATTTACTTAGTTATTTACCTAGAAGGAGGAAAATCGGACATATTAATTCATACACACGAATGTTTGACGTGAAATCGAACCTGCGGCCTGTAGCGTAGTAGATAGAATAATACCTACTCATCTATTTAGAAAAAGAACTTATAATGTGGTTTACTAATTGAAATAATAATCTTTTATTTGTACCTATCTGTAAAAAATAAAAATAAATTATATTGACCACGCTATTCCAAAACTTGTTCCAGTCACTCTTTGTCGCATTTTTTGACATTATCTAATTTATGTTTCTAACTAAGATATCAAGTAAGAAACCCACAACATAATTCATATCATTTCCGACACGGTAATTTACAATGGAAAACAACAAGCCACGCGTCCATTCGCTCATTCATTCTTATTCGTTCATTCGCTCATTGGCGCTCGTTCCATTTCAAATGACGTTTCATCCTTCAAAGATAATGTATGCCACAATTTTATTTTTTATTCGCGAATAAGATTGGACGTTTTTGATTGTTTTTAATGAGTGTTCGATTTAAATATACAAAATGGATTTAATATCATCGGTGATGATTGGTGTGATTTTAATGATGTGTTTGTATTTATTTTGGTTTTGGTTCTGTTTCGGAAACTACGCCAATAAACGTGAGTAAATATTGTGTACCTGATTTCAAAAACTTTTCGAGTCAAATCAGCAACTTTTTAGTAAATGTCAAAACGATAGTTTATTTTAAATACCTACTGTCATACATATACACCATCAAAAGATTTACTCTTTGTTGTTAAATTGGTAATTCAAAATCATAAAAAGGTTGAATATTTTTAGATGTTTTATACATTTAGTATTTAATTTTTCTTGAATATATGAAACATCACTTGGGAATGGGAATGAACTGAACGATTTACCCGCATAGATAAAAATCTCTATGACAAAAAAAAAACACTAACTCAAAGAGCTATAGCTTAAAGGGAACTCTTGATATTTAAGCAGAAATGGAGCTTAAATCTCACCCAATTAAGCCATAATCATCCCATCCCATCTAGGCTTTGTGTGCTTACCACCTTCGGCCACATCATCACTTACCATGGTGAGATTGTGGTCAAACACAAGCTTATCCAGAATAAAAAAAAAAAAATCATCTATTCCAAAATAGATGGATAAAATTTGAGAAATAAGCATCAAGCCTCCTTCAAGATGATGAGATTTAGAGGGTGAGCACCTCGCGGTAACCGCTTACCATCAGATCATATGCTTGATTAACTGGCCACATCATCATATATAACAAATAATTTTATTGTATCGATAATAATATATTTGCTATCGATATGTATACGATAATATTTATCTCTGTTCAGACACTATTGGTTCTCAAAAATGTAAGTTTATCGAGGGACTTTTTGGCGGGAACTTACGAAGTGACGTTGTGTTTTCGTTTTGTTTTCATTAAATTCGTGTATTTTGAGTTTTATTGAATAATTTCGGTGGTGTTTTGTCCAATAAAGATCAATTTAAGTGCACAAGTGAAGTGAAATGAAATTAAAGCGTGTATCGTGACTGTCCAGGTTGTCCTAAAAAGTCCATGAAATGTTTTAGTGGAATAGCCGCCAATTTCACTAAAATTAGACCGTGACAGTGAAAGTGATAATAAAACGTGACTTAACATAAAACATGAATATTTAAAATAAACGAATGGCTTAAAGGTCTCGATACCAAGCCAAAAACATTGAAAAAAAAATAGTTTATCGACTCGAATCATATCGCGATAAGTGACTTATTACCTACTACCGGCGGCGCATGTAGGTAGTCGGATACCGCGGCGAAGGTCGTGGGTTCGAATCCTACAATGAACTTGAGCTTTCGGTGAAGGAAAACATCGTGAGGAAACCTTAGCACGGTGGTAGGGTACTTTGTAGTACCCGCCTGGCTGGCTACCACTCTGGCTTTAAGGCACTGTAATAAGGTTACAACACATTGGTAATCCCCTTGATATTGCTAATGTCTATAGGCGACGGTAGTCACTTACCATCAGGTGACCCGCCTAAACTATAAATCTACCTACGTATTCTCTGTTGTTTTTCCTCAAACCATAGATAATAAAGATATAACGGCTTAAGATTATGTTATAAAGATAAATCGAGTTCTCGAGTTAAGAGCTTAACGACGGACATACACAACGTAAATCAATTTAAATGAAATGATTGGTTGCGAAGGTCATGTTATGAATAATAAAGTGTCCTGTTTAAAGAATACCCTAACTCCACTCATTGATAAACAAAATTGGTCTCAAAATCTTTGGAAGATGACTGTAAATTGATTAACATTATTTATATTTAAAACAAGTCTGGCTGTAACGCGATAAACTCAAAAACTACCGAACGGATTTTCATACGGTTTTCACCAATGGATGGAGTGATTCACGAGGAATATTTTGGTGTATAATTCATTAAGGTTTTGTATATATTGGCTGAAATATGACGATGATTTTTATTTTTTTTTATTCTGGATAGGCTTGTGTTTGACCACAATCTCACCATGGTAAGTGATGATGTGGCCGAACATGGTAAACACACATAGCTTAGATGGGAACTGGCTCTCAAGTGCATCTGTCGGAACACACCGATAGGTGTTTTGACGACAGATTTTCAACTTGAGGGTGGTAGCCAGCCAGTCGGGTACTACAAAGTACCCTACCACCGTGCTATGGTTTCCTCACGATGTTTTCCTTCACCGAAAGCTCAAGCTCATTGTAGGATTCGAACCCACGACCTTCGCCGCGGTATTCGACATCACTTACCACTGAGCTATCATCGCCTTAAAATTGATTGTTGAAAATGTTGGAAAAAGAGATGGATGGTGTGAGAGATGATATGAGTAAGAAAGGAGTGAATACCGATATGACGGATAGAAGGACCCCACAAATACCTAATTTGGGAACAGAGCAGGCAAATAATGAGTAAATTGTGTTTAAACTGTCATCGAAGTGTATACTATATATACTCAATGTTTAAATAGGGTATTTGACTACAATGAAAATATAAATTAAAACAGCTTAACAGTAAACATTTTTATAAACTTGAAAATATGTGTGACTAGTTTTCCGCCCCGCGGTTTCACCCGCGTTCCCCAGGGATCTCATCTTTTCCCGGGATAAAAAAGTATCCTATGTGTTATTCCAGGATATGAACTACCTGGGTGCCAAGTTCAGCCGTTTTTGCGTGAAAGAGTAAAACACATCTTCACACCAAACGTAGTTTCACATTTATAATATTACTAGGCTGTTTATAAGAAATCATAAATTAAATGATTAAATTTTCATGATTGACCACGTGATTGAAAATGCTTGGTGCTGGCCGAGTCTGAGTGTGACGTCACCTGCTTGTAAACACCAAAATGGAAACTGTAAAGTTATGAAAGATATTTTGACAGCTAAAAGTAATATGTCCGCCATGTTTTGCACCAAGTTACCTATGCGAAAATTATTAATAAATAATTTATCTATGTAGGTACCTAAAGATAACGATTTATCATTAAATTCACATGTTATATACAAACGAATTATTAGGCTGTACCTTTGATAAACTTTCGTCAATAATCGATCACGTTACATTGGCAGTGGTATTTTTTTATTTTTCCTTTTGTTAAAATGTCGACGAATATAGTGGGGGTCTTAGTATTTATGATTCTTAATATATTGCTGTTCTGGATTATTTATGGTTTGATGGTCAAGTGTTGTGGTGAGTCATTTTCCTTACTTTCCACCTGTTTGATGATATTGTTTTTTTTTTAATGTTTTTGGCTTGGTATCTAGACTTTTAAGCCATTTCTTTATTTTAAATATTCTTCTTTTATGTTATAGTCACGTTATATTGCCACATTCACTGTAGTCTAGTACTCGTCCATACAAGTCCGGTCAGGTTTTAGTGAAATTGGCGGCTGTTCAACTAAAACTTTTCACGGACTTTTTGGGACAGCCTGAAAAGTCACATTTCCTTTCACTTCACTTGTGCACTTAGATTGATCTTTATTGGACAAAACACCACCGATATTATTCAATAAAACTCAAAATACACGAATTTAATGAAAATAAAATGACGTCACTTCGCAATTTCCCGCCAAAAAGTTTGATATTGTTTTTGATAATCTTATGCAATGATATTAAAAGTAAAAAAGTGTAGATAGGTTACCTACACAACATTCGATCTCAAAAAATGGCCGAGAAAAGGCACTCTAATGCAATATCCACTCTACATTACGATATCCCCACAAGATGACATTTTTGGTTGTTTCATATTTACTTTAAATTGCACTCGGTACGTGAAATGCATCCGTTGATGGCGGCGCGCGGCGACGCGACACAGGTCAAAGCTTTTAACCCTATCTACAACTTTTTACTTATTCTTAATATCATTGTAGCCAGTTAATCTAATTCTAAACTAATATTATAAAGGGGAATGATTTGATTTTTTATTAATTTGTTCGATTTAACTCAAAAACTACTTGACTCGTTTAAAAATTGTTTCACCATTAGAAAGCTACATTATCAATGAGTAACATAGGCTATATTTTTATCCCGGGATAAGATCCACGGGAACGCGAGTGAAACCGCGGGGGCCAGTTAGTTTTTAATAAATAAAGTCAATTGTAAATACCACGGGGACCCAGGGCAAGGGCAAGATGGAATATTCACACAATATGTTTAATGATTGCCCTTAATCCTAACAACTAGCGCCATCTTTATAATTTGTCGCGCACTTATTTTATTTGACAATCACGAATTGTCATAAAAATATCCGTCAACCGAATACAATTTTTAAAGCGATGCAATAAGATTTAAAGTCGAATATCACATTGTGTCCTCATTTTAAACTGATAAATTTTCATTACGGATTTTCTTGTAAGGTAAATTTTGCTACTTATTTAATAAACTAAAGCGAATAATGCCCTTAAGGTGATACGTAAAAAACGTAAAAAAGCTTGATGGCAGGCCGACTGGGCGGAGCTACGAAAGTGAAAGAGTTATTGACTTCCATATGCGAAGAATATGGATATGGGGAAATTCTCTGCAATTGCCGCAGCGTCGCCAATTGCAGAGAATTTCCCCAATTTATGGGCAATCGGGAGTTAGTGCGGGGAGAGCTCGGGAAATGATTAAAATGTGGGATGGTCGAAGTATTCAGGTCAACTACCGACGTAGTCGCGGACAAAAGCTAGTGCAATTATAATTTGTACTTAATCTTATCTCATAAAATTTTATCTTTTATCGGCTATCGATCAATTTTTTATAAAGTACACGTGTTTTAGCTCGTGAATTTATCGTCGCATTTCTTATAGCGAGATACTAAACTACAATCTTGTAAAAAATGTAATCAATTATTAATTTTCTGTTGATAATTCAGTAATGAGATAGGATTTATCTTCGCGATATTCATTATATCTTATCACATTATATATTATTTTCGCGACAGTTGCGATTTAGTGTAATTTTTGTACGGTTTGAATTGCAATTTTTTTTAATTATTTGATTAAATATGTATATCCAGTCTAACGCGTTTTCATTTGGGGTGGTATTACTTATTATAATGCTGCTGATCATATTCTACAGATCAATAAGTAAGTTTATTGTGATTTAATCTTTATTTTAATGTAGCTGTGTTTTTGTCTTATAGGATCAGTCGCCCTTGTCAATAATCATCCTTTATTCTTTACTAAGTATTCTGCTTTGTTTGTTTAAATTGCACAGTACCCACCTTTGGCTATCACCATCTCAACTATCGTGTTTCCATTGGTGATTTTAGTCGCTTACCATCAGGTAGATTTTCTACCTTTGTTTTAGTTAATGTCAAAACAAAGCTTGGGTATGACGTTTTGTGGGGCACTTTACACTTATTGCTATCTCTTTTGAGTGAAATGAAAGCGTGTTTCGTAACTTTTCAAGTTGTCCGAAAAAGTCCGTGAAAAGTTTTTGAGGAATTGCCATTTTCACTAAAACCTGACCGGACTTGTACGGACGAGGTCTAGACTTTACAGTGAATGTGACAACACAACTTGACTATAACATAAAAGAAGAATATTAAAACTGAAAATGTAAGCGACTGAAAGACTTTGTATCTATGGTCATGAATAAACATTAATAAAAATGATCTTTTAAGGGTTCCTTTTTTTACCTTTTGAGGTACGGAACCCTAAAAATGGGCAGTCACCAAGAATTATGTATAGGTACTACCTGGATAGGAAGCTCTCCATACCTATTTGAATCAAATACCTATCAATTGCGAAAAAGAGTAAGATAACATTTACATTGGGACAACTTCTCTTTCTTTCATTCAGGGTAAGTAGGGTTAGAAAGAGAGATTATCCCAACGTAGTTGTTAACTTTCTCTTTTTCGCAATTGATAGTAGTATTTGCTTCAAGTAGGTATGGAGAGTTACCTATCCAGGTAGTATACATCATTCTTGATCCTACCTCTCTCCTACTACAACGTGCCTACTTTATCACCGTGCTTGTTAAATCCAAGCCACCACCGGTTATTACGTCATTAATTACTCTTAAGTTATCATCGCTGGATGACTTCTGGGGTTTTTCGTCTGATTCATAATAGGTACGGTAAATATTTATATGTTTATCACAATGTTATTAATAAATTCCAATTTGTTTTACCTAAATAATTAACTAGCTGTCCTCCGCGGTTTCACCCGCGTTCCCGTGGGCGCATCTTTTCCCGGGATAAAAATAAGCCTATGACACTCACAAATAACGTGGCTATCTATTGGTAGAATAATTTTCTAAATCGGTTCAGTAGATCCAGAGATTACAACCTCACAACACTTTACCTCTTTATAATATTAGTATAGATTTATGTTATTTCTTTTCCTTATCCCACGCTAGGTGGGGTCGGCACAACATGTTTTCTTCCACTCCGCTCTATCACTAGTCGTGTCTGTACTCACACCTTTCATATGCTTATCATTCTTCACGCAGTCCATCCATACCTTCTTCGGCCTTCCTCTACCTCTATATCCATCCACACTCATGCTCAATACTCTTCGTTACATGTCTTTCATCCCTCCTCATGACATGCCCATACCAAGCCAACCTATTTCCTTCCATCTTTTCAGTCCCTGGTACTTTCAAGCTTCCTCTGATATACTTATCTTTTTTAGGGTTCTGTACCCAAAGGGTAAAAACGGGACCCTGTTAATAAGACTTCGCTGTCTGTCCGTCTTTCCGTCCGTCTGACTGTCACCAGGCTGTATCTCAAGAACCGCGATAGCTAGACAGTTGCAATTTTCACAAATTATGTATTTCTGTTGCCGCTATAACAACAAATACTAAAAAATTTGCTCGATATCAATAATGGCAACAGTTAGGCACTTGAAATATTCACAAAATACTCAGTTGTATTTTTACTTTAATAATAAATAATAATCTGTATCCGACGTCACTACCACTGAGCTATCATCGCCTTATCTTGTCTATTCGCCTTCACGACTAGGCGTACTCGACTGGCTGGCTACCACCCTCAAGTTCAAAACTTGTCAGCGTCTCTCCTTGACAATGATAATTTCATTAGCTTGCCTTGATTAACTAATGTTTTATTGAATTAATCAGTAGGTATTACACACGTCACTGATAACAATCCAGGAAAACCTTCAACTTAACAGATTTATATATTATCTATATCTATACTAATACTAGCTGTCCCGGCAGACCTTGTTCTGTCCTATTTCTCTAAAACGCGTCTTTGTTTTGTTTCGATTGACGTCAAATGTTTGACAGCTGGGGGTTTGTTTGGGAAAAAGAAAAGGGCTGTTTTTAGGGTTTTCCCGGCAATTATTCGATTTTTTCTCGCCTTAAAAACCATCCTTGGACAACAACGAACATTTAAAAAAAAGAATTGGCCAAATTGGTCCAGGCGTTGTTGAGTTATGCGCTTACCAACACATTTTGCGATTCATTTTTATATTATAGATTATAAAGAGGAAAGATTTGTATGTAAGTATGTTTGTAACGAATTGGCTCAAAAAGTACTGGACCAATTTTAAAAATTCTTTCACCATTTGAATGCTACATTATTCCAGATTAACATAGACTATATTTTATCCCGGGATAAGATAAGATCCCACGAGAACGCGGGTGAAACCGCGCGGAACAGCTAGTTCATTGATAAAGAAAAACAGGTAAGCGTAGCTATATTCAAAGAACTGTTTATATTTGACAAGATTGGATTCAACTTGCAATGTATGTATGTAACCATGTTTGTTAGGGTGGAATCTTGCAACTCAATTTTGAAGCAGATATCTTTAACCGATTGAGCTGAAATGTTGTATACACGTTTAGTTTGAATGACAATGCATGGTTAGCTGTGTGACGTCATTCTAAATACAACATGGCGGAACACCTAAGATGGCGGACTATTATTTTTTAATGCACTCCTACAATATGGGTTTCAAATGAAAGGGCTTGCTGAGAATAAAGAAACTCGAAAAATAAAGTGACGTCACTCTAAATCCAAAGCTTGTTTTTAAAAAAGTTTTTATTTTACTTATAATTTATTTCATGTTGCATTGATGATTAGAAATCATTTTTTTAAAGTAATCATTCAAATTTAATCGACATCTGTCTTGTATTCACAAGATTATGATATCTTTACTGATAGTGACAGAAACTGAAGAAGAAAAAGTCTTTGTTCCGTTCAAAATAGAATACAAAATTCAATAACAATAATTTTAAGAAACTATTTGACGCTAGGTATCCAACGACATGATCAATATTTTCTCATTTTTCAAGGAGTAAGCTCAACTTTAGCGCGTGCTTAAAATTAAATAACTAAGACAGATCATCATTTGCTTGTTTAAAACAAGTGACATTGCATGATCAAACATTTGTGAAGTCGATCCAAACATTTTGGCCAACAAAACGTTTTGGTATGATAATTTAAGTGTGAAGTGTATTATTTAAAATGGCACCGGTGATAGAAGATGCAGTGGAAATAGACACGATTTCGATTGGCTATATTGTTTATATTTCTATTCTGACAACAATGCTGGTCATGTCATTTATGATTTTATGTGTGAAACTATCACATTTAGGTATGTATATATATTTTTTTAAATCCCTAGTGGGTTTAGACATCTCATCTCACTAATCTAACTAATATTATAAATGTGAAAGTTTGGATGGATGGATGTTTGTTACTCATTTACGCCAGAACGGCTGAACGGATCTGGATGAAATTTGGCATAGAGATAGATTATAGTCTGGAATAGCACATAGGCTACTTTTTATTCCGGAAAAGATAAGATCCCACGGGAACGCGGGTGAAACCGCGGAGGACAGCTAGTAATAAATAATACATTAATAAATCAATAAGAAAATGTTTGTGAATTTACCTGCAATAGTAAATTGTTATACAAGGAGCTAAAATGACCCATTATATACGAGGTAGTAAATAGAAACCGAGTTTTAATGGGTTTTAGCGCCGTGTGTTACACTATACTTTTCACTACGATTGCGTGAAAATAAAACAATCCAATACAATATGAAATATGTAGTTTATAATGTCTTTTTTTTATTTCTTCTGTAGCCGCAACACATTGCATGCATTCTACCAGAGATCACCGATTTTAGTTCCATTTTCAAAATTAAAATGAAGTTCTTTTTTTATGAAACAGTAATAAGTCGAGTCTTTATTCATGATTATTCTACTTATGACTAAAGACTTTTTCGTTTATGAAGGCTCATTGTCATTTGACACACAAAAATTAAAAAAAAAACTTTTTCCCCTAGAGGAAGAATTGCTATTTTTTCAACGCTCTGGTACTCCGCTCTGAAGAAAAAGTATTAAAAAAAATACTTTTTCCCCAGAGCGGAGTAAGTATTAAAAAAAAAAATGTATTGGATTGTTTTATTTTTTCGCAATCGTAGTGAAAAGTTTAGTGTAACACACAGCGCTAAAACCCATTAAAACTCGGTTTCTATTTAGTCCCTCGCTAAAGCTCGGGAGTAAAACTACCTCGTATATAATGGGTCATTTTAGCCCCTTGTATAACAATCTACTATTAATTAATCCAGATAGATAAATGATAATATCACTTTAAAAACCTTTCTTTCGGAATCACTGATAGACACTTAAGATTGTTTTATAGATATCTAAATAATACTTTTAAAAGTACATGTAGGTATTTAAAGCTTTCCTTTCTTTTATTATGTAATCTCTAATAACGTGAGATTACCAAAATATTAGTGATATCCTCCAGGACAACTTATCTGCGATCATGACCTGTAATCATGATGATGACTAATTGAATAAACTCTTGCACAGTTATATTTCTATTTATGTTATCTTGAGAACATGTCGTTCCAGCTTCATAATATGTATGTGTGTATGTGTGTGTGTGTGTGTGTGTGTGTGTTCGTGTGTTTATTATAAATCATTATTATTTTAATATTCGGCCTTTGAATGTTCTCTTTTCGTTGTTATTGCTCCTATTTAAGCCAAAAAGGATAAAATCTAAGACAACATTTATATGGATCTAAAATTGCATCCCAACAAACCGGTCAAGTGTGAGTCGGACGCGCGCATCGAGGGTTCCGTACAAATAAAAAAAATTGTTTTTAGTATTTGTTGTTATAGCGGCAACAGAAATAAACCATCTGTGAAAATTTCAACTGTATAGATCACGGTTCAAGAGATACATACAGCCTGGTGACAGACAGACGGACAGCAGAGTATTTGTAATAGAGATCCCGTTTTTACCCTTTGGGTACGGAACCCTAAAAAATAATTAAATTTATAAAAGTGAAACAGTGTCCATAGAATTGGAGTTTGCAAGATCTCAATGGGTTTTTCCTAATCTAAAAATGATACTGTCAATACATCACCAGATAAATGATATGCTATCAAAACCTGCCCACAGAACTGTTCGCATTTTCATCGAGTTTCCATAAACTATGATACGTTTTAGTGATTTTCAATTCAAAATGATCGATAAATATAATCTGTGATCAATCAATTAAAAGTGCTGAAAACAAGTGACGTCATTCTATCAATTTGTTAGATCAAATTTTTGTGATTGGCATACCTAAGTGAAATACAGATTTTCTGTACTGAAATAACGCATCAAGGAACGGTTTCCTTTATATAATCAAAGGATACAGTGTTCTACTTTAAAAAAAAATGGCTCCAATGTACGGAACCCCCAACTATGACTTCATTGTATCAACAGAAGATTCCAAAGAAAACGATCGTTTAGAAGATTATAATGTAGAGCCAAATAATTGGTCTCATATGGCGTTTTGGTATTTGATCGTTTTGATTCTGATGTTACTCATCTGGCTGCTAGTGTTCTTCTGTCTGAGGATCGTGGCGCTGCGTACGTACTATCTACATGTATTATCACATGATACTCACTTATCGATTTATTGAAAAATTGATAAAGGCATATGTAGTTGTTTTTTTACTGATATTTTTTTTTGCGTGAATTACAGTTGAATAATTCTGGACTCAATCCGGTTTGGTTATAATTTTTAGGGTTCCGTACCCAAAAGGTAAAAACGGAAACCCTATTACTAAAACTCTACTGCCCGTCTGTCTGTCTGTCACCAGGCTAAGCTGTATCTCATGAACCGTGATAGTTAGACGGTTGAAATTTTCACAGATGATGTATTTCTGTTGCCGCTATAACAATAAATACTAAAATCAGAATAAAATAATAAAAGAAAAAAACTGCAAAATTTGTACGGAACCCTCGGTACGCGAGTTCGACTTGCAATTGGCTGTTTTTTTTCTTTTTGTTACATTAATAAAATGTATGTACCTAGTTCAGGTCGTTATGTTTTGTTAAACATTTTTATTTGCGTTTATAATGTAACCTTGCTGAGTTTCTTGCCGGTTCTTCTCAGTTGTTGCTTTACCTTACTTCTGTAGCTCGACCTTCATAAGTGTCCTAGGGCCTCAAATAAATGGTTTTGTCTTTGAGTACTTTACCTCCATTTCACAGCTACGTCCCATTAACAAAATAAATAAAGCCATTAAATTTTATACTTAATTAAAAGAGAATCACCATTATCATCATAAAACAATTAACGACACTTAAAATGGTTCAGAAGTGACGAAATTACTTCTCGTCTAAAAACACCAAGAATAATATTTATTTTTGTCAGTATATTTACACCATTATATACGCACGCGTGTACGTGTGTGTTATATGTATATAACTTTATCGGATAATAATACAAAAGGATTATTATATCAATAGCTAGGTGGTAGTTATAAAAAAAAAAGACAATTCGTGCAATAAAATTTATCTTTACGATAAAATAACATTACACAATATAAGTTATTTTACAGCTGTTTATTAGGGAGTGCAGTCGCTGTTGGTTTTCAAAAAAAAGCGTGTTAAAAATAAAGCGTTTTTAACGTTATAGCGCGCTATAATGTTGTGCTATTTTTCGTTATAATTTATTTTGAATATGGAATCTAATTCCACGGATAATCTTGTCAATGGTGATGTTGTGATGAAAAACTCATTCAGTGATATTGTTTGGTCTGTTTTAAGTACGACCGCGTTTTTTGTTGTTATCATATTTTTTGTGACGTGTATAAGAGTGTTGATAGGTAAAATTCTTTTTTACTACTATATGTATGTTAAATGGTATATAGAATTACTTAAAATGGTGGGTGGTTGGTTAAACTAAGTTAATGAACAAAGCCTACTATAAGGTGGCTCATTATATGGAAGACAGAAATATATGGTTGAAGTAGCTTCTCTCTGTACCTGCATCCCCCTGGCGTAGTGTAAAATATTTGAAAATGTATCTAAATGTACTTATAAAAATGTAAATAAATGTAAGAAAGATCCATTGCTAAAAACACAATTGCCTTGCTGAGTTTCTTGCCGGAGTCTTCTCAGTTTAAGTGTATTCCGAACCAGTGGTAGAGTCAATTGTAACGTTCATAAGTGCCTTTACCAGGGCCTAAACTGAAAAAATGAGTTTTGAGTTTGAAACACACTACTTATCACAGGTCGCAGGTTCGATTCCCATCCAGGATAAACACTTGTATACAAAAGTTATGTGGTTTCTATAGTACAAGCTCTGCTTGCGTATTTATCCTAAACTAAGGATAAATACAGATTGCTTTATTATCGTTTTTCCAAACAAATGAGGCGTTTATCCAATAACAAAGATATTAGAAATGCGAGATTGTTTGAAAAACTTACTATCTAATATTATAGCTATTAAAATGATAAAGAAAATATAAAAACGGATCGTGAGTCATGACACCACTGTATCTACATTAACTTTATACCTACCTACGACACTTTTAATGACATTTGCCAATGATATTATAAGTAAGAAGGTGTTGATAGATACAAAACATTCGATCTTAAAAAATTAAAATAGCATTTAGCTGTGCTACAACGATATATTAAAACAAATTACCACATGACTATAAACATCAAAAAAGGACAGAGCCCTGTGTAGTCAAAAGAGAAGCAATACTAAAGTCAGTTCAGTTACATTTGAGGCTAGTTCTTAGTGTCAATATTGACATCTCGATAACCGACCGGCATACTATGGTGCATATATGTATGAGACTTGTAACACCGACCAATAAACTACTTGAGACCGGCTTACTTTGGGTGCATCACTCGCTTAGTAGGCGAAACTCCAACGTAAAATATTTTGTGCAATGACTGGCTATTTTTTTTATAAAACATCAGCTGGGACTCTGGTAAACCCTGCAAAATACTTTGGCCCAAATTCGTAGATAGTTATACCGGGTCTATTCGCGCACAGAATATTATCAAATTATAATTTTGAAAGTTTTAAAAGTACTTTGGCCCAACTCGTATACACTAACTCGTACACCACAATACATTGTCTATCGCGTCTTGTTATCGATAAGGATCTATGGAGGAGAGATGTGTTAGACTCCTCCATTGAGACTGCGGTCCAACTGTACATGTTGGAAGCTTGTATATATGCAGATTGTTTGGAAAACACCGTAAGCGCGATGTAGATTATTGTGGCGCCATCTATCTCTAGTCGTGCGTAATTATATCTATGTTGTAGATAGATGTGACTACAGATCTAATCCCAAAAGATCCCTGTAAGTAAAGTAAGTAGATTATCATGCTAAAATTATTTTCCTTTCGTTTCCAGGACAAAAGACGCGCAATCCGCAGCAGAGGCGGATGTACGTGGGGTCCAGGGAACGCCCATCGTTAGACCAGGCCGAGCCAACTATCTATGTCAGCCCAGCCAATTTGCCCCCACCGCCCAAATATGGTAAGATTTCATCATTTAAAATCAAATGCCCAATGGAAATTACCCTGATTTTGCAAATGGCATCATCTCGTTCTTTATATTAGCAATACCAGGAGAATATCCAAATATTTTGAAAGCAACTGGCTCTCAAGTGCAACTGCCGGAATAGAATAGTTTTTTTATTTGACAGTATTATAATAATAATCTAAAACTATTGCACGATAATACTAAAATTATTTAAATATACTGCCAAAAAAAAAGGCAACCGCTCAGCAATATAGTTGCGGAATAAACCGGCAACGCTGATTTTCAGCGGCAACCTTAGTTGGTACGCTAATACATAAATAGGTGCTTGGCGACAGATTTTCAACATGGCTGGCTTTAGCTGGCTACCATCCTAGCCAACCAGTCAAGTACTACAAAGCACCCTACCATCGTGCTGTGGTATGAATAGGCAACCCTTTGGAAACTGAGCAGGCAGATGTACCTACTATTTATTTTGTTATTGCTGGTTAGGCGCGTCGCTCACAGGTAAGTCAAGGCGACGTCGAGACGCGGGTATCTCTGTTTCTCTATGAAAATCGCTGCCGCCCCGCCACCTTCACTTACCAGAGAGCGACGCGCCTGAGAATACCGGGGTACAAAATAAAACACGAATGTTCTGAATAAAAGTGACACCATTTTCGATTTAATTGTTTGATTTTTTATTCAGAACATTTTTGTATTATTTTAGTACACTTGTGACAGTTTTACTAAGATCATTGTTTGTATATTTGTTAGGTGACCCGCCCACCTATCTTCCCCGAAAGTTTGTCCTTCTAGATACAGAACACTCTTCTTGGTAGAACATGGGGATTACCACCAACTCTTATTGCGATTCATCTCGGAATCTTCTTTATGTTGAAGTTAGATAGAATGTATGGACAAAAGTGTCAATTGACAGAAAAACAATCAAGTTTAGGTAAAGTCGCAATAACAGTTGGTGATAGGGACCCATGTAGTCCAAATAAACCAATTACTGTTATTTTTCAAATACCTAGATATGTCCTATTTATTTCCGTCTTTAAAAGACGAATAGTTCGATAATATAATTCTATGATAGTTATTATCTTTTACAACAAAATGTATGATAGATAACGAATGACTTATTTAATTTATTACTAAATAAACGTATAATTTAACTTATCTTAATGATCGACAATGATTCTTATACACTCGAAGTGTTATTTAATCGATTCTAAAAAATACTGAAAAAGACGTAGTTGATACTTGTTAATTCATATGTGATGGAAAGAGAGCTTTATTTATACCCCTACTACTACCACACAACGAGGCAGGCGGGTCACCTGATGGTAAGTGACTACCGTCGCCTATAGACATTAGCAATACCAGCAGGATTGCAAATGTATTGTACACCTTATTACAATGCCTTAAAGGCAACTGGCTCTCAAGTGCAACCGGAACGACGACGGCTTGGCGACGGTTCAACTTGTGTGTGGTAGCCAGCAAGTCGAGTACTACAAAGTACCCCACCACCGTGCTATAGTTTCCACACGATGTTTACCTTCACCAAAAGCTCAAGATCATTGTAGGACGACGTCACTCTCACTGAGTTATCATCGCCTTAAATCACTTTGTTGTATTGGCCTTACTTCATATCACACTTTATATTAAATGTTAAATACTTAAAAACTGATAATTGTTATTTTCAAATTACAGAAGCAATGGCTCCACCGAGCTACGAAGAGGTAGTCGGAATTCACTACCCCAACTATCAAATCCAGCCAATAACTCACCCGATAAGCGCAGCTTTAGCAAATAGCGCATCAAATAGCACAGCACAAGCTAGCAGCACTGCTACTAACAACGAAGCACCCGCCGTCGTAACAGTCACAAATGAAGAGAGAAGAACGTCAGTAGCTAGGTCATGAAACCGCTATAACGTTATAATTGAAATGCTATTTATAACGTATCGTTGTTGTTATTTATTTGGTCTTCCAGTTGAGCTGGCGGGTATAGGCTATGCATTTATATAACTAGTCCATTGGTTCCGTAGTTGTTTTTAATATTTTAATTTAATTATGTTAATTTAAAATATTGATTACAACTATATGTTAACATGTTAAAATACACCAAAGTTATATAATTAGGACGGTTCCAGGGAAATAAACTAACTTTGTTATGCAAAAGGCTGAAAATGCCGCCTTTGTAAAAGAATAAAAATATTTTTATAGTATGTTCTTTATTTACATCAGTATTTGACTGTATTTTGGCGATTAATATCTGTGTTATTTAATGGATTAAATAAAATAGCTATCATCTTAAAAATATAATGAAATGACGTTATTTGTAAAATAACTTTTATAGCACTTAAGCTGTTATATAATTTTGTTGGTTCAAATCGATGCAATGAACAAAGGACTTAAATCACGTTAAAATAATAATAAACCTTATGAAATTGTTGATAATGGTTAATATTCAATGTAGGTATATTAATGTGATAATTTTTGCTTCACATAATCCGTCTTTATTTAGAGGACGTAAGACTGATTATAGTTTGGTAAAAGTTACTAAATGTGACAAATAGTTTGGCAAATATTTGCCCGAGAAATTGAGAATAATGGTACTGGCAAATATTTGACAAAAACGCGCGATGAATGTAAATATATATTTTATGTAAGTAATCTTTAATGTATTTGTAATAAAAATAATTAGACTAAGAAACTGAGTTTCTTTTTAAAATACAAGGCTTGCTGTCTATATTCAAGAAAATTTCTATGATGTTTATAAGAAATCATAAAGATATTTTGATGGTGTATATTTATGACGTCACAAGCTAGTATTTCACATAAAAATCGTTTTGACATCATTAGATTAAAAAAGAAGCAAATTTTATATGTCGTTTAACATCCCTATTTCCAGAAATCCTTATTTTATCAAAAAATGTCCCCATTAGATCACTAAAGGCGCATATATTCCGGTCAAGTAAGAGCCCAACTCGTACAAAGAGGGTTCCGGACAATAATAGCAATACCAACGTAACTGTATGGCGCTGCAACTCAACTTTGCTATGAAAGATCAGTAGGCATTCATAATAAAATATTTACTATGTTACTTAGGTAGTTATCTGTACTAATATTATAAAAAGTGAGTTTGTGAGGTTGTAGGGGGTAATCTCTGGATTTACTGAACCGATTTTGAAAGTTATTTTACCAATAGAAAGCCACGTTATTTGTGAGTGTCATAGGCTATATTTTTATATCTTGAAAAGATAAGATCCCACGCGAACGCGGGTGAAACCGCAGGGACAGCTAGAATAACATAAAATAAGATAATACTAACACGACACTGGCAGAAATGTCCTGAAGGCTGCAAATTGCAATATATTCACTCCAGTTCCTGTAAATAGCTCTCTATTAATATGGTACAATTCACTATAAACATAAAATGCCGATCACCTTTGCTATTTAAGACCATATTTTTTCACTCAATGTCTACCTAGTACTTACTTCAATTACAATAATAGCCATTAGTCTTTTTAGATCGATACTACGATATGAGCGCGATTACAAAGTATTTAAAACTTTGTAAAACTTGTTGAACGCCTTTATGCTAGTTGAAATAAGGAGTATAATTGGGTTTTTAAGCATAAACTAACTGTAACCAGCGGTTTCAACCGCGTCCTATTTGAATCGGATGTTGTTCTAAATTTTTTTGCGGAACCCTAATCCAACTAATATGTGTGTGAACATGTTCGTAACACTATGATTAATGTTCCACTATATTACTCTACTAGCTCTCCCCCGTGTTCCCGTGAGATCTTATCTTATCCCGGGATAAAAATATAGCCTATGACACTCACAAATCACGTGGCTTTCTATTGGTAAAATAATTTTCAAAATCGGTTCAGTAGATCCGGAGATTACCCATACAACCTCACAAACCCCTACAACCTACTTTACCTCTTTATAATATTCTTATAGATGTAAAAATCCACTATTATATTCTAAAACTAATCTAACTCCATTTCCTTCTAAAATTTTAAAAAATCAACTTTAATTTCAATCTAGATAAGTCACTAAATTAATTTTTCAAAACAGCTATCTAAGCATTAAATAATTACTGAGTTTGGTACAACATAGTTTGCAATAATCTAATTATAAATTAAAGTACATAATAACTTGAGCATGTTCACATAGAGTAAGTTAATATATTGAAAACGGATTATAACCTTCATACATATTATATTATGTCACAGTACATGTGAGAACAAAGCCAGTAGAAAAAACCAGCGAGTCACTACTTCAAAGAAACACATCATTTGTGAAAATTTCAACTGTCTAGCTATCACGGTTCATGAGATACAGCCTGGTGACAGACAGACAGCAGAGTCTTAGTAATAGGGTTACCATTTTTACCCTTAGGGTACGGAACCCTAAAAAGTAACTACTGTTGCCTATGGACCTTTTGCAATGCCTCAAAAGCAACTGTCTCTTAAGTCCAACTGTCGGAACGTACAGATTTTCAACTTGAGTGTGGTAGATAGCTCCTCCTACAAAGTACTCTACCACCGTGCTATGGTTTCCTCACAATATTTTCCGAACGAACGCTCCAGCTCATTCAAGGATTCAAAATCCACGACCACAGTATTAGACATAACCACAGACCTAACAGCATCATGTCAGCCGGAAGACGTCCACGGCTGGACAAAGGCCTCTCCCAAGGGTCTCTACAATGGCCGGTCTTGCGCTACTCGCATCCAGTGGCTTCCCGCGACCCTCACAAGATCTATAAACGCTTATAAAAGCGTTCCTAGGCGTTGCAAAAAAGGAGGCCGACATTCGCAAAAGTATCGTTAATATCTAGAGGACGGTAGACTGTAGTCGAGTATTTAGCAAAGAACGCACCTTTTACTAAGTCTCAATGGCTTAAGGGTTTAGATACCAAGTCAGAAACCTAAGAAAAAAAGTTAAGTCACGCTACTGTATATGAAACAAACGAGACTGTGGTCAATAAATAAGGTGTGTACAAACATGTAGTGACAATATAATTTGCTGATCCGTTTCGCACGCGATCATGTGTTAGGATAGTTTCTGAAGGTGACACCTGTTCTACGGTACACGCATTTATGTTTGGTCCTAATAATAAAAGCGTGTATTTTGTTTAAAGAAATCGCTGCTTCACAAGACAAAGGACCGCTCTTACGTAATTGTTGTACATTTAACCAAAGAGAATGTAAAGTTTTACATTTACATTTGAAAAATGACATCTCAAAAATTTTATGGTCTTTTTTTTCCTTTTTCTCTGGTACGCAATGGTTCTAAGCTCATGCAGCCTCTGTATCTGCTTCTCAAGTCTTCATAGTTGAGATTGATATTGTGTACAGTCATAGACAAAGCCCTCACTCATAATCTGTATTGAGCAAAGATTTATTTCCTTTTGGCTGGTGGGACGTCGTTTCAGAAATACCTACATAAAAGTTTAAAATCTTTGATTGGCAGAATGTCCTAGGAACGTTTGCCAGCAAAAAAAAACATACGTAATAGAATAGCAATTGAATCTGTCATTCTGTCAATAATAATTACTAAGTGAGCTGTGATCGGCTCTGTAACACTTCTATGTGTTACGAGGTTGTATATAATCCTTATAACACGACAATGTCACTTAGACAATGTCAAAGTCGAAATCGATTTGCTCCAAGATTCCGTTGGAGGCAATTTCTATATATGTGACTACCATCGTCAATAGAAATTAGCAATACCAGAGGAATAGGGCGGCAGTTTCGTGCGGCGCCAAAATCATAATCCAAAATGTTTTAAAAAAAAAAAGATCGGCAGCAGCGGCAGCCTCGAAGAAGTTTTTTATGTATTGTAATTGTACATTTGCTTGTATATTTTGTACATTTGTTGTAAATAAATAATATATGTTTAATGTTTAATTAATATCGAACTAAAAAAAAAGTTCGAATTTATCTGAAATGCAGGAGAGAGAGGGCGCCGCTATCAAGATTTTGCCCCCGTTCAAAATAAGCGTAGATTCAGGTTGGCTTTATTCAGGAAAAAATATCTATTACTAACCAAGTGTTTAAAACATGTAAAAAATACTCAAAAATTGTACCTATTATACGATATCTAAAAAATACTCATGCGCTTTAAGTTTTTTTCATAGTTTTTACGTTAAATACATCTTATTTATTATTTAGGTACCAATTTCATGACAAAGCGTTGATCTTTTGACGGTACATATTTATGACGTCACAAGGCAATATTTCATACAAAACTCCATAAGTATATTGAGATTTAAAAAGAAGCTGATTTCATGTCACTCAACGTCGAATGAGTGTTAATATTTAAAACTGCTGAGAGATGGAGACAATAAAAGCGCTGAACAAAGTCAGTAGCCGCATTCAATTCTGAACAAAAAACCATTCAATACCATTGTTAATTGTCTCATTATAATTTTTCATGGAGATGGCCTGTTCTTTTTTCTATCGGTCACGCAATATTCACAAGAAGGTCAGTGTTCAGTTCTGTCTTCCGAAATGATTCATTTAAATTCAAATAGACTAGTAGTTCGTATATTTTTTTTAATCTTACTTATATTATAAATGTGAAAGTTTGGATGGATGCATGTTTGTTACTCATTTACGCCAGAACGGCTGAACGGATCTGGATGAAATTTGACATGGAGATATATTATAGTCTGGAATAGCACATAGGCTACTTTTTATCCCGGGAAAAGATAAGATCCCTCGGGAACGCGGGTGAAACCGCGCGGAACAGCTAGTAATATATAAAATCTTGTTCGAGGCTGCCGCTGGTGCCGATCGGCAAGGTTCCCAGAAGGCTGGCAGCGTTTCCTCTTTGGATGGCCAGGCTGATGCGTTGGCGGAAAAAGATAGCCGCCCGCCGGTCACCCGAGGCAGAGATTAGATTATACAGAATGTAATGTAAAACGGCATTCAAAGATTTTCGAAAATTTGCTTGCCACACCCGGGAATCGAACCGACTAAAATCTGTAAAAATTACACCCTGTACTTTTATTGCTTAAATCGTTAAGGTCAATTATAAGGATGAAATCTCTCTAACCTACTTTATAAATTAAGTTTTAAATTATTTAAATTACATTTTAGATTTTTTTTGTAGGGATATGTAAAAAATAAAATTTACATTAAATCATATGCGAATTTCATCGACTTGAGAGTTGAAGTTCAGGATACGATTTATAATATATATATTTATTTATTTATTTTCATAAATTATTGCCATTATTGATATCGAGCAAAAAAGGGCAAAAAATAGCGTTTTTTGTATGGGAGCCCCCCTTAAATATATATTTTATTTTGTTTTTAGTATTTGTTGTTATAGCGGCAACAGAAATACATAATTTGTGAAAATTTCAACTGTCTAGCTATCGCGGTTCTTGAGTTACAGCCTGGTAACAGACAAACGGATGGACAGACAGACAGACGGACAGACAGCGAAGTCTTTTTACCCTTTGGGTACGGAACCCTAAAAAGGAGCCCATTTCAAGCAACTAATTAGTTAGTTTACCATTTTTTGTAAATAATTAAAGATTTCAAGGTTTTCCTTTATTTTAATTTATCAAGTTTGTTAGAGAGATTTCATTCTTATAATTGACCTTAACGATCGATGCAATAAAAGCACAGGGTGTCATTTTTATAGATTTTAGTCGGTTCGATTCCCGGGTGTGGCAAGTGAATTTTCGAAAATCTCTGAATGCAGTTTTGTTTCTTTTCAAAAATAAAGGAATGTTTTCTTTGAGTAAAATTTTCTATCTATAGTATTAAGAGTACTTTCCCTTCAGGTGGCAACAAAATTCCACCCTGTATAGGTACTTGTGAAACGACGAGCTTCAGACCCATGGTGCCCATGGTCTCGACCGCGAAAGGCATAAATTAATAATTTTGACCAATACATTTTTTGGAAAATTAAGTAGGTACATGAATTTACATTTAAAGGTGGAAAGTACAGAACCCTCAATGTTCCAATCGGACTGGTACTTGACCGATATTTTTAACAGTTACGTCAATCAATTGTCATCAATGAATGAGTTTTTATAGCACAGTATCTGATTGTCAATTGACCATTTTGGCAATAAAGAGTTTATCAATTTGATACTTTGTGTCGCAGAGCATTCAGTGCAGTCTGGCTTATCAATTGATTGTAATATTCGTGCAACTATTTAGAATAGGTTAGTAGACTTCACCATCAGATTTCTGATGAAGGTTACTAATATTTTCTGTATGGACAAAGTTATGATAGCTCAGTGGTAAGTGACGTCGGATACCGCGGCGAAGGTCGTGGATTCGAATCCCACAATGAGCTTGAGCTTTCGGTGAAGGAAAACATCGTGAGGAAACCACAGCACGGTGGTAGGGTACTTTGTAGTACTCGACTGGCTGGCTACCACCCTCAAGTTGAAAATCTGTCGCCAAGCACCTGTTGGTGTGTTCCGGCTGTTGCACTTGAGAGCCAGGTGCCTTTAAGGCATTGTAATAAGGTGTACAACACATTGGCAATCCCCCTGGTATTGCTAATGTCTATAGGCGACGGTAGTCACTTACCAGCAGGAGATTCGTCAGCTTCGTCACTTGTGGTATAAAAAAAACTCAGATCTGCATAGAGCAGTGAAAATATCAAACTTCTAAGGCAACGCAATTAAAAGATACGGCCGTATGCTATAAATAAATAAATATCGTCGGACATTTGTTCACACACGGCTATCTGATCCCAAACTAAGCAGAGCTTGTAATATGGACAAACCAGATGACTGATATAATACATAGACAACTTTTATTTTGTAATATGCATAGATCTATCTATCTTCCCTTTGGTAAGACGAATGTTGTGACCTCAGGAGTAAGTATGTTTTATTTATAAAAACGCTCTTGTAAAATCTTAACCTTTCCCGAGATAAAAAGTACCTATCTTATGTTCTATTCCAGGATATGGTCTACCTGTGTGCAAAGTTTCATCAAAATCCGTTGGGTAATTTTTGCGTGAGAGTAACAAACATCTTCAAACACATAAACATACTTTCACATTAATAATATTAACATAAAATAAGATCAATAAGTGTGGTTTTAAATATTGATAATGTTTTTTTTCCCTCGAAATTAACTATACAGTAAAATCAATTGATTGAATAACTCAACTCAGTACAAATGTTGCACGCGCGTCGAACGGACGTGTTTCGAATAAAAGTTTTAGTTTCTTATCCAGTTTTCGCGGCAATAATAATGATATTATTTATTCCTCTATAGACATTAATTTATTAGTGTGTGTGTATTTTAATGTGATTTTATTGTTATAATTATGTAAAAAGTGTCGTTGATTATTATTGTGTTTTGGATTAATTGAGTTTGAGGGTAAGTCGTAGACTGATAATCTATAGATACTAATATTATGAAGAGTTTTTCGTCCCACAGTTTCCCTGCCTTCCCGAGGTCATAAAAATAATAATAACTATAGTTAATTTAGCTTTTTATAAGAGAAATAATTTTAAAAATCGGTTTAGTATTTCTTTGAGTACCTATATCCAATCATCATCATGTCAGCCAGAAGACGTCCACTGTTGAACAAAGACCTCCCCAAGGATCTCCACCATTCCGTGGGATCTTTTCTTTTCCCGGGATAAAAATATAGCCTATGTTACTCAGGGATAATGTAGCTTTCCAATGGTGAAAGAATTATCAAAATCGGTTCAGTCGATCCAGAGATTACCCCTACAACTTCACAAGCTTTACCTCTTTATAATACTACTTACTTTTCTATTAACGCCAAGACTCATGAAGCGGACTTATTTTTTCCCGGGATAAAATTATGCTTTGTTTTATTCCAGGATATGAACTACCTGTGTGCCAAGTTTCATCAAAATCCGTTAAGCAGTTGTTGCGTGAAAGTGTAACAAACATCTTCACATATACAAATTGTAATAAATATTTGTCCTACACGGGAATGGACCGCTCGTTCGTGTGAAGTAATGTATCAAAATACAGAATGTACGCAATCAGGTGAAAGTCTAACGATTAATGCATTCTTCCGGATCCAATGAACTGCACTACATCTACTATTAACTCGTAACATTATGATAGCTAAGAGAAAACGTAACATTACCCAAGTTAATCTACACTGATAGTTCTATGATGGTAAGTGACTACTATATGGAGAGTATCTCAAGGTAAAAGAAAGAGAGGAAGACCCTCTACCCGATGGGAGGATGAAATAAAAAAAGTCGCTGGCCCAAAGTGGTGGCAAATAGCACGGGATAGAGTGAAGTGGGCATCAATGCAAGTTATAATTTTTTTATGTATTTTTAAATTGTTAAACATTTGAAAAAAAAGCCAATTTAGTCAGATGGTCCAAAAATATTTTAAAAATGTAACCTTGCTGAGTTTCTTGCCGGTTCTTCTCAGTTGTTGTCTGACTTCCGAACCGGTGGTAACTTCACAGCTCGACCTTCATAAGTGCCCTTCTAGGGCCTAAACTGAATAAATGTTTTTTTGAATGGAGAAGGCCTTTACCCAACCTGGGGACACGGCTTAATAAATCAAGTACCAATTTAATAATAGTAAAAGTTAAATATATATTTACAAAAACTAGTAATAATAATATTAGCTAAGAGGAAATGTAGCATGGTCAAATAAAAAGATTTTTTATTTTTATAAGTGACTAATCTCGCTTATAGACATTAGCAATACCCACAGCAATACCAGAGGGATTGCTAATGTATTGTACACCTTATTACAATGCCTTAAAGGCAACTGACTCTCAAGTGCAACTGTCGGAACACACTGATAGATGCTTGGCGACAGATTTTCAACTTGAGTATGGTAGGCAGCCAGTCGAGTACTACAAAGTACCCTACCACCGTGCTGTGGTTTCCTCACGATGTTTTCCTTTGTAGCGACATCTATCTACAAATAGATATAGTTCGCACGACTCCTAGATAGATGTCGCTCCAATAATCTACATCGCGCTATCGAAGTTTTTTATGCGATCTGCACGATGGCACGGTGACCTAGCCTGGCGGAAGATCTTCCCTTTTCAATGGAGGAGTCTAACACCTTCATACCTTCACCGAATGCTCAAATTCATTGTAGAACTAGAACTCGAACCCATGACCTTCGCTGCGGTATCCAACGTCACTACCTCAAAGCTATCATCTCCTTTTTGTTTTGTGAATCACGTGTTTAGATTTTAGTACCAGCAAATATGGTGTAAATTGTGATTATACAGATTCTAACGGACTCGGCAGCCAGTGAGGCAGTGAGGCAGTGAAATGTCGTCGAATACTTTCAAGGCTTCTTTATAAGTAACCGTGACAGTAATTATTCTAATTGAATTGAAAATAATATTATTTTGCTGCCCGAACTAATTGCTCAATTTTATATAATAACCGTGTAATTTAAAAAAAATTAAAATTATTTCAAAGGAAAATTTGCGTTCACAGCTCACAACGGTCTTACTCGTTTTTCATAGCCCTATCCCTTTCTGTTATCATCATCGTCATCAGCATTATTGTCAACTGCTGGACATAAGTTTCCTCCAAGGCGCTCCATTTCTCCCAGTTTTCAGCCTTCCACGTGACTGTTACACACACACACACACACACATACACACACACACACACACACACACACACACACACAATTACAGCCCCTGCCTAGGGAAATGATCTCCAATTTTACCCGCTTAGTGGTGGCGCAGGTCGTCGTGTTTGTTTTTTATTTGTTATCTGGTTTCTATAGTACAGCAAATCGTTGTGTATCATCATAATATTACTAGATTGGTTATTAAGCACCCACCTCCCCGAGGGATCTCTTCTTTAACCTGGATAAAAAGTATCCTATATTTTATTCCAGGATATATTCTATTTGTGTGCCAAGTTTTATCAAGATCGGTTTATTAGTTTCGGTTTATTTAGATACAGGAATCTAAACTAATATTATAAAGAGGAAAGATTTGATTTTGGAACGAAGTTCCTTATCGCGCGTTGTGAAAGGGGGCTAGACGGAATAAATGCTCACGAAAAATTGTCACCGACACTTTTAGTGTCAGTATCACTTTATTGTAAGCTGTGCGGCGTGCGCATGTTTCTCTGTCTGTCTCTCTCTCTGTCTCTCTCTTATAGAAAGCAAGCCAGATATATATATATATTTTATATATATATATATATATATATATATATTTTATATATATATATATTCTCTCGACTTATATAACTTCGTTCCATCCGGGTGTCCCTTGACATCTCTCAAGTTTTTTTCTTTCGATTTAACTCAAAAACTATCGAACCGATTTTAAATATTCTTTCACCAAAAAGCTACATTATCGCTGAGTAATATAGACTATATTTTATCTCGGGAACGCACGGGAACGCAGGTGAAACCGCGGAGGACAGCTAGTGACAAATATTAAGATAAACGGATGATGTTGATCACGTGATGCAAATGATTTATCATCATCACGGGTGAGAGCGGAGAGTAGCGAGATGAGTCATCAAGTCATCCATCATCAGGCACATGTCTCTAGTTAATTGTTCGATTTGTTATGATTGACCTGCGCATTAGTGAGCATGCGCGTGGAAAATGGATCGTGCTTTTTAGGGTTCTGTACCCAAAGTGTAAAAGCGGTAACCCTATTAGGTACGAATACTCTACTGTCCGTCTATCTGTCTGTCTGTCACCAGGCTGTATCTCATGAACCGTGATAGCTAGACAGTTGAAATTTTCACAGATTATGTATTTCTGTTGCCGCTATATAACAACAAATACTAAGAACAGAATAAAATATTTAAAAAAAAAACCTATATTTGTATGGATCCCTCGGAGCGCGAGTCCGACTCGCACTTGACCGTTTTTTATTGTGGTTTTGTTCATTGTTGTTATACTTCATTATGATTAATTAAACGACTTAAAAAAAACGTAAGTAGTAAAATATAGATAGTGCCATCCAAGAAGACACAAGGATGTACACTTGCACTGTAAGGGGTTAGGAAAAAGTAAGGGGTTAGGAAAAAGTAAGGGGTTAGGAAAAAGTAAGGGGTTAGGAAAAAGTAAGGGGTTAGGAAAAAGTAAGGGGTTAGGAAAAAGTAAGGGGTTAGGAAAAGTAAGGGGTTAGACAAAGTAAGGGGTTAGGAAAAGTAAGGGGTTAGGAAAAAGTAAGGGGTTAGGAAAACTTAAGGGGTAAGGAAAACTTAAGGGGTTAGGAAAAAGTAAGGGGTTAGGAAAAGTAAGGGGTTAGACAAAGTAAGGGGTTAGGAAAAAGTAAGGGGTTAAGAAAAGTAAGGGGTTAGGAAAAAGTTAGGGGTTAAGAAAAAGTAAGGGTTTAGGAAAACTTAAGGAGTATGGAAAACTTAAGGGGTTAGGAAAAAGATTGGGGTTAGGAAAAAGTAAGGGGTTAGGAAAAAGTTAGGCGTTAGGAAAAAGTAAGGGGTTAGGAAAAAGAAAGAGGTTAGGAAAAAGAGTGGGGCGAATCTTTGTGGATGGCACTAGGTAGGTACTATAGACCTAATGAGTTTTATTTTTTCCAAATTCATAGTTAAAGTGCTTACACGGCTTTGAACGGTGATAGTTCAGTGGTAGTGACGTCGGATACCATGGCTAACAACCTTAGCCGCGGGTTCGAATCTACAATGAACTTGAGCTTGAGGAAAACATCGTGAGGAAACCACAGCACGGTGGTAGGGTACTTTGTAGTATCCGACTGGCTGGCTACCACCCTTAACTTGAAAGTCTGTCGCCAAACTCCGGTTGGTGTGTTCTAGCAGTTGCACTTGAGAGCCAGTTCACATCTAAGCTTTGTGTGCTTACCACCTTCGGCCACATCATCACTTACCACGGTGATATGATGCTAACTTGGTGTATTGACAACTCTAAGTCGAGGACATAAGAGTGAATGTCAAATAGTATAACAGATCTCTATAAAACGTTGGACTGGCTTAAAATTTTACATTTAATAATATGATATTTGACTACAATGAAAATATAGATAAAACTGTTGTTAGCTTAACAGTAAACATTTTTATAAATCGTAATATTTGAAAATATGTATGATGTTTATAAGAAATCATAAATATAATGATTAAATTTTCATGTTTGACCGCGTCATTGAAAACGCAAGGTACTGGCCGATTCTGGAGTGAGGGAGTTTTATTTAATACTATTGTTACCACCATTTCCCAAAAAAAAAACCTGTCAGGAAAAGAAACGGTAAAGTTATGAAAGATCTAGCGTAATACGTTACGATTAGGGAATGCAATCTCGAGACGAGATCGCCAGGTCGAGATCTCGAGGGATTAGAAATTCGATCTCGGCGAGATCTCGAATGGTTTTCAAAAAGTATTGTTTTACTTAGATAAGTGAAATAATAGTTTATTTTAGATAGTTTTTAGATTAGATTAGTTTTTTTAATTGTAGTTATAATAATGTAAATATCTATGTTAGTTTAAAATTCAGATATCTATAATAATAAACTAAATCATCTATATTGATAATATTCGGTATCAATTATAATACTGAATTATCTAAATACTTTAGAAATGTATTTAATATATTTATAAAATAGGTTTGAAAAAAGATCCGCAAAGAATTACTAAATACAAATAAAGAGTCCAAAAAATATAAAAATAAAGTGAAACATGATTGAACATTAAATTATTGAAAAAAAGTCTTTATTTTTATAATTATTTAGTTATGTTAATGAACACACAAATCACAATTCAGAAAGTGAGACAAGCAAGAAACAAACGGTTTTAGGAGTGATTTTGGAAATAGCTCCTTACAAACAAAGTGCTTTTTAAAGTGCTGTCGGATGAACGGCATCTTATGTCAGTCGCTATGTAGTCAACGGCTGAAGACGCCCTCTCAGATTCAACACTAGTTGTTATCAGCGTGAGCAAGCTGTTAATTAAGTAAGCAAATTGCAAAAAAACCCCTCGATCCTCCACACTCATAGAGATACCGACTCTAGCCTGTCTGTAGTCGTAGTAACCCACGTGAATGGACTTTTACATGCTTTCAAAGTGTCTTCTCTCGATCTCGTCAATCTCGGCCGAGATCTCGTAATTTTATGCTTCGAGATTGATCTCGAAAAATGAGGCGAGATCTCGCGAGATCGAGATTGCATTCTCTAGTTACGATATTTTGACAGCTAAAAGTTTGTTTACGAGCAGGTGACGTCATGATATCACGTGACCTAGTCATTATGCATTTTTTTGGGTGGTTTCGAACACATATAGAAAGACAAGTGTTGTATAGAAACATTAGGCGCCGGAGGATTTAGACCAGCCCTCCGGAATACTGGCTTACTGTGTAGATCAGGACCACCTGTGTAAATAGGGACCACCTTATTATGCTATCATCGCTTTTAATATTTTATCGATATTTCAATCATTGACAAAACTGTATTTTAGTTGAAGAGCGCTTCATGCCCCTTTGAGTTGAATCCAGTCCTACGTATATAAGAGATCAATGTCAGCATTCAGTTTTAATTTGGTATTTATCTATTGGTTACGTTTAATTGGATACCAGCTTACAGTTAAGGCGTATAATATAAATTATTATAGACTTTGGTATTTTTTTCCGGTCGTTACGGCTTGTTTAGAAATAATTACTGTGCTAGAGCTAGAACGATCGATCGAGTGACCTTTGTGAAGGTATTAAAAACTTGTAAGGGCGTTTCTGCACCGCTTTAATAGGGTTCCGTTACAATAAAATTAAAAATAAGTAAATATTATGTTTTTACAAAAACATATCTTTTTTGTTTTTGTTTTAACGTGGGTATTGCAGTGCGTATACTCTCACTTGATCGCGAGACGCGGAGCGGTGTAGACGTGCTAAAATAGTAACTGTCTCTAAGAGCTGTAGCCCACTCGAAAGTTTTGTGACATTTTTGAAAATTTCAAAATTGATGTTGCCTATATTCACAAAAAATGATCTAACACAACCAGTATTAAATTAAAACAAAAAAATACTGGTAAATAGCGAACACTTTTTAAAATTCAACCATTCTATAATGTGTAGATCGTTTTGATGGTGTATACTTATTGATGACGTCTAATGGCAGTATTACGTACACACCTCCATATAAACGTATCGTTTTGACATAAAAAGAAGCAGATTTTGATATGTCATCAACATTTTGGCGATGATAGCTCAGTGGTAAGTGACGTCGAATACCGCGACGAAGGTCGTGGGTTCGAATCCTACAATGAGCTTGAGCTTTCGGTGAAGGAAAACATCGTGAGGAAACCATAGCACGGTGGTAGGGTACTTTGTACCCGACTGGCTGGCTACCACCCTCAAGTTGAAAACCTGTCGCCAAGCACCTATCGGTGTGTTCCGACAGCTACACTTGAGAGCCAGTTCCCATCTAGGCTTTGTGTGCTTACCACCTTCGGCCACATCATCACTTACCATGGTGAGATTGTGGTCAAACACAAGCTTATCCAGAATAAAAAAAAAAAAAAAAAAAAAAAAACCCTACTCCCGTAGCTCCGCCATTTTGAAAAAAATCCAGAAAATGGAGAAACTCAATATTACCTAATTGAGAAATGCGGCCGGACATTTTGCCAAAACTTGCCAAAACTGCCAAAACGTAGACACTTCGCTCGTGCGGTCATTAATGTAATAAATGTTTATTACAGTTGATCTCCATATTTCCATATTCATGTAAAACGGATCACCCACGATATTCCCAGAACAATTAGTCCTAAACAATCGCATACTAACGTAGATTATGAAACCAAACTGCATCAGTTTAGTTGTTGTTTATTTTTAAGTTATTTAGGTTTTTAGTTTTAATAAATCAATTCAATTACTTTTATAAGAAATAAATGATTAGTGTCTATCATATTATTATTATTTTATTATTTACAACAAATGTACAAAATATACATGCAAATGTACAATTACAATACATAAAAAACTTCTTCGAGGCTGCCGCTGCTGCCGATCGGCAAGGTTCCCAGAAGGCTGGCAGCGTTTCCTCTTTGGATGGCCAAGCTGATGCGTTGGCGGAAAAAGCTCCCCGCCCGCCGGTCACCCGTGGCCTCGATTAATTTTTTACATAAAATATTTGCGAAACGACGAGCTTCAGACCCCCATGGACCCATGGTCTCAACCGCAAAAGGCATAAATTGATAATTTGGACCAATACAGGCGTACTTTTTGAATTTTGAATAGTTAGTTTTTTATACAATTATAATATAGTATATCAGTGCTTGAAATGATATTTAACTGCATCATGTATTATAATTTTATTATAGTAATGACACTGAACTTTTTTTTTGTAAATCCCGACCGAGGTTAGACCTTATTCAGCCTTTTACCTTGACTTTGGCTCTTAATTACCGCAACGTTTCCCCATTATTAATGGCCGGGAAGTTGATAAAGACTTTTGTAAACAAAAAGATGCTTATAAATTAAAACTGTAGACTATGTAGTCATAATAAAGGCACCTATTTAATTTCTCCTTTTTTTATACCACAAGTGAGAACTAGGTCACCTGATGGTAAGTGACTACCGTCGCCTATAGACATTAGCAATACTAAAGGGATTACCAATGTGTTGTACACCTTATTACAATGCAACTGGCTCTCAAGTGCAACTGCCGGAACACACCAACAGGTGCTTAGCGACAGATTTACAACTTGAGGGTGGTAGCAATCAGTCGGGTATTACAAAGTACCCTACCACCGTGCTGTGGTTTCCTCACGATGTTTTCCTTCACCGAAAGCTCAAGCTCATTGTAGGATTCGAACCCACGACCTTCGCCGCGGTATCCGACGTCCCTACCACTGAGCTATCTTCGCCTTAATGCATGTACTATGTAGTCATAATAAAGGTAATCGCACTAAAAACATTTCATGTAAAATTGGTGGCCAAGATTCACAAGCTCTAACGCTTTCGCTGTAAAAAAAAGTTATCAGATCCCAGGAAAAGCCAACTTTTAATCTTCTTTTCAGTTTTCTAGGACATCGGGAAGTACCCTAGTTTTACTAGTTCTGTATACAGACCTGAATATTATGATAAATAGTGAATAATTTAAGGTGTTTCCTGGTTACAAAACTGTGTCCTAGTGTGAACAATAATAGGCTATCGACACCGTATCGGAGTGGCCGCGGCTCCGGTGCCGGTGCGGTGCCGGTGCGGTGCCGGTGCCTGTGCAGCGGTATTGCGAGACACCTCAACGCCCTTGGCGAACTATGCTATGTATCAATACTTGATAGGCTGTCGATGGACGGACCAAGTATTAGCTGCCGTCAATTTAAAATTGATTTTTTTTATCGTGGATAAGCTTGTGTTTGACTACAATCTCACTATGGTAAGTGCACACAAAGCCTAGATGGGAACTGGCTCTCAAGTGCAACTGTCAGAACACACCGATAGGTGCTTGACAGATTTTCATCTTGTGGGTGGTAGCCAGCCAGTCGGGTACTACAAAGTACCCTACCACCGTGCTGTGGTTTCCTCACGATGTTTTCCTACAAACTTAAAGAGAATAGAATTAAAGTGTTTGTTGATTTCTTAAAATATAATTCTTAAATTATCTATATTAATATTATGAAAAGGTAATGTCAGTGAGTTTGTGAGGTTGTATCTACTGAACCGATTTTGAAAATTCTTTCACCAATAGAAAGCCACGTTATTTGTGAGTGTCAAAGAGTTTTTAAATTAAAAAAAAAGTATGGCACAAGTTGCATCGTCAAACAGCCTAATACATCAGCCAATACAATTCAATTCTGCAATAACTTACATGTACTTAGATTGACAGACGTCAACACCTTGTGCCGACCAGTGCCGACCTGTGCCGACCTGTGCCGACCTGTGCCGATCTCACCTTGCACCTTATTTGTATGACGGTAGATTACAAAATAGATTGAATCAGTTTGCATGATTTTTCATAACCTTATCGGGATTGAGAGCGAATGAAATAAATGGGTGAGTTAATTGATGTTATATGGAATAATATTGTATTGTCTATTTTTAGGGTTCCGTAGATAGATATTGGGTTAAAGTTACGTAGTAACTATTTAGTAATCTGTGGTTAAAGATAGGTAAGTACTTCATTGAAGATTAAAATCTTGACACAATCTATATCTATAGGTAACTCCAAAACTACGAAACCGATCTTGATGAAACTTGGCACAAAAATATATTATTGAAGATCGAATGTTGTGTAGGTAACCTATCTACACTTTTTTAATAATATCTCTGCTTATATTATACAAAAATTGCCATCGACGCGCCATAAGTACGCGCGAGCAATGAGTCACTTGGTTCAATAAATATTTGGACAATTTTCCATATTTGTTATTAACAAGTTAATTTGTCAATCAACACATGTATTAGTTAGTTATTTACATAAATCAGCAACACGGAATTATTAAAACCAGTTTTTAATAAAATGTATAAAATATCTAGTTGATTCACGCGGTTTCACCCGCGTTCCCGAGGGATCTTATCTTTTCCCGGTAATAAAAAAGTATCCTATGTAATTCTCCAAAGTTTCATCTATCTTTATACCAAATTTCATCTAAATCGGTTTGCCAGTTTAAGCGTGAAGAGGTAACAGCACACTCTTGCATTTATAATATTATATTATGGATGACATTCACAAATAACGTGGCATTCGATTTTCTAAGAATTTCAGTTTCAAAAGAGGTTCAGTAGATCCACAGATTACCCCCTACAACCTCACAACCTCACAAACTCACTAACTTTACGACTTTATAATATTAGTATAGACGCATAGATTAGTAATTTTAGATCAGAACAGCAAAGTTTCCACATTAACAGCTTCTCCAGAAGTAAAAAAAATCGATTGATATTGTCACATTTTTTAAAATTTAATTATTTGAAATGATTAATTTATTAAATAACTCAAAATCAGTTAATAAATACAACGTTATTAGTGAACAACAGTCCAATGCCGGATTGTTTGTTACGCAGTCGATCATTTTAATATTGCTAATAAATTGTACGTTTCAAGTGAAGGGCGCTGGGCGGTTTTAAAGTCGTACCTCACTTCACTTACACGACTCCGCTCCCACCCCACAAATAAAATATCATTCAAATATGGGCTTCAGGTCGTGCTCTTTAGATCTAGTTTATATTGGCAACATAAATTAGGACACAGCTCGCTGTCAGTTGACTCTTAGTATAGGGCGGTGTTGGAGCAGAGTCGTTTAAATGGGCTATGACATGTTTAACAAATTTGACACACCTTGTTACAATGCCTTAAGGGCAACTGGCTCTCAAGGCAATTGTCGGAACGTTGATCGAAGGTTCGGAACACACCAACAGGTGCTTGGCGATAGATTTTTAACATGTCAACAGTCGGGTACTACAAAGTATCCTACCGCCGTGCTGTGGTTTCCTCACGATGTTTTCCTTCATCGAAAGCTCAAGCTCATTGCAGTGATTCGAACCGCGGTATCCGACGTCACTACCACTGAGCTATCATCGCCTTAGATGTGTGTGAAAAATGTCCCAGGACATTTATGGCCTTATCTATATATATGTATAAAAGGATAAGTCCTGACTGATCTATCAACGCCCAGCCTAAAACCCTTAGACCTAGAAAGCTGATTTTTTCCCAGGTGTTGTTTTTAAAACTTGATCGATGAATAAGAACGGATTTTTCGAAATTGAACCTTTAAGGGGGTGAAAAAGGGGTTGAAAGTTTGTATGAAAGTCGGCTACTTTTGAAGCTAGAATCATGAAACTTTGTTTTTAGACTATCAATTAAAAATAAAGAAACACGTGTATTAGCGTTTTTTAAATTTCTACCTCTGAGGGGGTAAAACGGGGGTTGAAAGTTTGTATGGAAGTCCGCCATTTTTTGAAGCTAGAACCATGAAACTTTGTTTTTAGGCTAACAATTTAAAATAAACAAACACGTATTTTAGCGATTTTTTTAAAACCCCTGAGGGGGTGAAAAAGGGGTTGAAAGTTTGTTTGAAAAATGAGAAAACCTGACTCATCAACACCCAGTCTACAGTTTACAACCTTGGACCTAGAAAGCTGAATATTTTCACAGGTATTGTTTTTATGATGTAGACGAAGAATAAAAATGTTGTATTAATATATAAAAAAAATAAAAAAATAAGAGAGGATTTTTTGAAATTCAATCTCTAAATGGGTAAAAAAGGGATATGTGGGTGAAACCGGGGGCGGAAAGCTAGTTCATAATATAATCGACGATGTGTAGCAACTGCTTAGCAGATTCTTAATTCAAATTTTCTATATAGAATTTGAATTTAGAATCTGCTAAGGACTTACTAAACACCGTCGATTTTATTATGAACTAGTGGGCCCGGCAGACGTTGTCCTGCCCTGAAAATAAAACTTAGAACCCGATTCCAGCGCCACCAATTGTGAAACTAAACCATCTGTCAGTCCGATCTCGAGACATGTCAAAACGTCGTTCTATACATAATAATAATAATTTTCTTCATTTTTCTTTTTTTTTGTGAATTTTTCCTGAATTTGAACGAATGCAAAACCGTGGAAATCGGTTCGTGCGTTCTGGAGTTATAGCGTCAGGAAGGAAAACCCGACTTATTTTTATATAGTCGATAAGGCCATTAGTATTTAGTATTGAGCGTATAATGTTAAGGATGAATAACCGCTAATCGCTCCCGCTACCCGCTCATCACTCCCGCCGCGTCTAAACCCGGTGATTCGTGAATGATTCACGTCGCTCGCTACTCTCAGCACGTACTCAGTTTCACTACGCCCGCCGGGTAATGTACTCGCGTTATATTTTTTATCGAGTTGTGATTGTTGCGAATAAAATTTGTATTCGATTTGAATAGATTCCAAATTCAAATTATTGTTCTGCCTTATTAACTAAGGTTTTTTATTGGTGATTTAAAAACGAGTTTTGTTTTTTTAATATTGTGGGATTTCGTGATGTGTTTTTGTGTTGTTATTTTTTAAATATTGGATTATTTGAGGTAAGTTATTAGTTTTATTATGGTAGGTACATCTAAAAACTATTTTGTTGAGTATATTTTAATGTTTATAATCATTATTTAAGATTATAGTGGTTTTAAAATATGGTTTTAAAGAATAAGTACATGAATAGGTAGGTACCTATATTCTGTTCTACAACACAAGTTTTTTAGAGATTATTACTTAGCCTACGCTTTCTGTCAGTCTATTACTTGAATGGGGACACCATTTGATATTCTCATAGTTTCTTATTGTGTCTCTATTTTAAAACGCTATTTATTTAGAAGCTGTTATTTGAACCAAATATCATATACCTACTGTTCTAGAACAAACAAATTTTTTTAATTTTTCAAGTGGGCGTGGAAGGCTAAATCCTTAACTAAAGGGAATACCGAAAATTGCGGAGTGGAGTCGCAACATTAGATTAAAAAAACGGGAAATTATTCGAATTTAAAAAAAAACAGGATACATCTTCATCAACTTCTGATTTCTTTCTTGACTATACGTAAGTACGGTACCTGCCTATCTAGGTACGTGTGATGTATGCAAATACAAACATATTAATAAAATTAACATAACAGATCCATAAAAGTATGTTGGTATTATCATTATTATGCGGAACCCTCCGTATTCTTATCGAACTCGTACCTGGCTGGTTTACTTCTCAATTCACGGCCAAAAATACAGACGCAACAAAAAAATTATTTACCTGCCGAACAGAATCAGGATTTTAGTTTGACTACATACAAATATTGTAACTGGTCTCGTAGACGTTTTAAGTAGCTACTTAAGTGCTTGTTGGGCACCAATGTTTGACCAATAATTTGCCAACTACCATGGTATTATTATTATAACTTAAAAAAGCAATTCTTGTTTCTGAATAGGTATATAAAATTCTCGTATCACGATTTTAGACCGCTATGAACTCCGTAACTACCAAACCGATCTTAATGAAACTTGGCACACAAATAGATTATATCTTGGAATAAGAGATAGGATACTTTTTATGCCGGGAAAAAGATAAGATCCCACGGGAACGCGGGTGAAACCGCGGTGGACAACTAGTATTAAATTTTTCGTATATCTCAGAAAAAGCTCTAACGATTTGAATCTAATTTTGCATTTGTATAAGGTTTTTCAAGTTTATTTATATGTATAGGCGTCATTCCTATCATTTTTTTTAAATAGTATATAAAAAAACCGTGTGGTGTTATGGGACACCAGATAGGAACGAAGTTCAAGTTTATTTTTTTTGCAAATACATACTTAAATTATTGTCACAGGAAAAACAGACCTCTTCATACAAACATGTCTGTCCTGGATAGGAATCGAACCCACGACCCCTTAAGGAAAAAAATAAATCCAAACAGAAACAAACTTTCACATTTAGTTAAGTATAGTATTGTAGGATTAAAATCTATCATATAAATTGTGTCTATTTATCTATTATATTTTTAATATCGATATATAATATCTGTTATCTTTATTGTAATTAAAATCTCTGTAAGCATTTTTTGAGTATAAATAATTTCCTTAATTGACGGAAAGTTACGGCAAAACCTGACGGTTACAAAATTAAACTAGTGATTTTAGTTAGAGGACTAGATGGTTTCTTCACTAGCCAGGTAGCGACGTCTGTCAGCACTAGACAAAATAACAAAGCACGTCACCATAGCAACGTAAAATACGTCACACAAAGACGTTTTTTGCCGGCTAGGGTACCCTTCCGCAACGCCCAAAAAAGTATTGTGCGGTCGGGAGATCCCCGTCAGGAACGATATTTCCATTTTTTATAATTTACTTTTTTTTTTTTACATTAGTGATGATGTGGCCGAAGGTGGTAAGCACACAAAGCCTAGATGGGAACTGGCTCTCAAGTGCAACTGTCGGAACACACCGATAGGTGCTTGGCGACAGATTTTCAACTTGAGGGTGGTAGCCAGCCAGTCGGGTACTACAAAGTACCCTACCACCGTGCTATGGTTTCCTCACGATGTTTTCCTTCACCGAAAGCTCAAGCTCATTGTAGGATTCGAACCCACGACCTTCGCCGCGGTATCCGATGTCACCTACCACTAAGAACTTGTTTGTGGGCATAACGCTTCTTTCTTACGTGACGATTTCTGCCAGTTAACTCTACTGTAAGCCGCGTAAAAGAACTTCGTTGCAAAAAAGACTTGAGAGGTGTCAAGGGACACCCGGATGGAACGAAGTTATATAAGTCGAGAGAGTATATATATATATATATATATAAACATTTCTATTTATACATATATATAATATAAATAGAAATGAAAATATCAGGCTTGCTTTCTATAAGAGAGAGAGAGAGAGAGAGAGAGACAGACAGAGAAACATGCGCCCGCCGCACAGCTCACAATAAAGTGACACTGACACAAAGTGTCGGACAATTTTTCGTAAGATTTTTTTCCGTCTAGCCCCCTTTCACAACGCGCGATAAGGAACTTCGTTCCAAAAATACCTTACGCCGGTCGCCTGGTGATTTAAGAGTCAAATTCAAATATCATTTATTTAGTTTAAACACTTATGGACGTTACAATTGACTCTACTACCAGTTCGGAATACAATACGGTCTATATACATGTGTTAGGGTCCTATGGACGTTAAAATGAAATAAAATAGCGGACTGTAATTTCTGTAGGGCTCGTTTATTGCCAGCCAAAATTATCGATATGGTCGTCCGTGTCCGATGGTGTCCAGAAACGCGAGTGCGTGTGTGGCGGCTCGCTGCTGCGTTGTCGTCGCACGGAGATGGTGGGGAGCGCGGCGACGGTGACGGTGTTCCCCGCCCGCGCGTCTCCTCCCGTGCGTTTGTTAAGTTCTTAACATGCTGCCCGGGTTGAAGTGTTACACTTCAAAATCTGGAAGGATACAGATGTTATTGAAGGCCCTCCTTATGGTCCCCTTTTTGGTCTTTATTTCCACAACTCTAGTGACGCCGTCGCTGCCTGGGTAGACGTTGGTGATTCGCCCCAACGACCAGAGAAGGGGAGGTAGAGATTTGTCTTTGATAAGGACAAGAGATCCCATTTTTAAATTATTATTTGTAGAAGTCTGCCACTTAAGTTTCTGTTGCAGAGATGTGACATACTCCAACGAAAAGCGTCTCCAAAATTGCTGCTTCATTATTTCGATCCTCTTGAACCGCTCCAGTCGATTGACATTTAAGTCTTCAGCCATCTGTGGATGAGGTATAGACAAAAGTGGCCGTCCAATTAAAAAGTGAGCAGGAGTGAGGACAGAGAAGTCAGAGGGATCAGAGGAAAGTTGAGTAAGAGGACGGGAGTTCAAAACTGCCTCTATTTGAGTGAGGCAGGTAACCATTTCCTCGTAAGTTAAGTGAGTGGATTGTAAGATTTTTTTTAGATGATCTTTGACGGACCGAACAGCAGCCTCTGCCAAGCCATTAAAATGAGGAGTGTAAGCCGGTACAAACTTAAAATCAATACCTTCCTGAGCAATTTGACTCTCGAGATCAGATGTAACTAGGTATTTGGCTAGCTCGTTGAAGGCACCGACAAAGTTTGTACCATTGTCAGATGTGATGCTTTGGGGTTTCCCACGACGGGACACAAAACGGTTTAAAGCAGCTATGTAAGCTTCACTAGACAGAGCCGTTACAAGTTCGAGATGGCAGGCCTTTACAGAGTTGCAAACGAAAATTGCCAAAAAAGATTTAATAAATTTGCAGCCTCGACCTTTTCGGTCTGCTATCATCACTGGCCCAGCATAGTCAACACTGCAATGTAAGAAAGGGAACTCTAAATTAGTTCGGGATGCAGGTAGCTGTCCCATAATAGGCTGAACAGTCTCGGCTTTGTACCTACAGCATCGGACACATTTATTTACAGTAACTTTTGATAAGTTTCTGCCACCTAAGGGCCAGTAAGTTTGTCTAATATTTGATAAAAGAAGTTGAGGTCCAGCATGAATATATTTTAAATGAAAATATTCGAAAATAATTTTAGTTAAATGATGTTTGCTACAAAGTAAGATGGGGTGCTTGGTATCATAACTATAGGGAGAATTATCAAGTCTGCCGCCTACACGAATAATACCATGGGAGTCTAAGAAAGGGGATAAGGAAACAAGTCTATTCTTCTTTGGAAGAGGATTTTTACCTTTAAGAATAGCATATTCGTCAGGAAACATCGAACGAACTGAGAGCGAACATGAGAACGAACTCACAAAATGTCCAAACCATCCAATTTTGAATAGAAAATCCACAATTTCGTCCTTGCTTGACAACTAAGATGACTCGACGTTTTCGTTGTACCGATGTCCGTTGACCGTTGTCCGTTGACCTTCAAATGACTTTTTTCTCGGGCGTGTGCGGTTGCTTCGCGAAACTTCCTTGACAGAACGATGATGAAGAATCCTGTAGGTGGTTTTTTCGCAGCTGAAGACCACAACTGAAGAGCTTCGAGATTTGAAGTGGTCGTTGTATCGTTGAAACAATGACGACGATTTCTTGAAATTAAGGACGGCGAATCCTGAAGGACCAATGTTAGGGTCCTATGGACGTTAAAATGAAAATAAAATAGCGGACTGTAATTTCTGTAGGGCTCGTTTATTGCCAGCCAAAATTATCGATATGGTCGTCCGTGTCCGATGGTGTCCAGAAACGCGAGTGCGTGTGTGGCGGCTCGCTGCTGCGTTGTCGTCGCACGGAGATGGTGGGGAGCGCGGCGACGGTGACGGTGTTCCCCGCCCGCGCGTCTCCTCCCGTGCGTTTGTTAAGTTCTTAACACATGATTAAAAACAATAGTCAAGATTGAATTTGAATCGTGGAACTATGATGCAGAGTTCAATTTAGAATGACAAGATCATTTATTTTATGTCGACATATTACCTATTGTTTTAATTTCCATTCTAAATTAGGTCTGGATTAGAAATAAGTATGATTATTTTTCCGACCCAAATATCGACCAATAGAATTGCACCATTCGACGTCACGTGGTACAACCTACATGGTATTATACTGATAATTTTTTGAAATTTTTCTCTGGTCGTTGCTATACAAAACATGATCCAGTCAAATTAACCTTTTCGTATTTGTTAACTGTACATTTCGTCTCATGGTGCAATTCTATTGGCCGACATTTGGGACGGAAAAATAATCCCCCGAATACCACACGAGCTTCAAAATTATCTGGCATTTCCCTCAAGGTTCCCTGCAAACAAATAAAGTCGTCAAGTTTTTCAGGAAAAACTTGACTCCTTCATTTGTTTGCAACGAACCTATCGGGAAATAAATACCCGATAATTTTGAAGCTCTTGTGGTATTATAAGTGATAATTTTGACTTTGACTTATACTCCATAATAACTAGTAACTATTATAAATGCGAAAGTGTGTCTGTCTGTCTGTCACCGCTTCACGATTAAACCGTTGAACTCATTTAGAATTTGGTGTAGAGACAGTTTTAGCCCCCAGAAAGGACATAGGATAGTTTTTAGCCCAGAAATCATCCTTTAAGGGGGTGAAGGTCTCAGGTCGCATTATTATTTTATCAATGAGACTACATAAATGATTATTGTATGTAAATAGGTGTAAATTGTTTTTGAAAAGAGTAATTGCTGAGTTTATGGCCGGCTCTTCTCAGCAAAAGCAACCTTCCAAAAAAAGTCTAGACTAGACTATTCATAAGTGGTTTGAAATGGCTATTTGTTTCATTATATTTTAATTTTTCATCATCGCCAATAGCTTTTTATCGATATCTGATTAAGTATGGGGGATTCTGAATATCCGTGTCTGACTGACGTCAAACTTAACAGATAGCTCCGTGGTAGTGACGTTGAACGCCCGTGGCGAAGGTCGTGGGTTCGATAGAGGCTGACTTCCGAACCGGTGGTAACTTCTGTAATTCGACCTTCATAAGTGCCCTTCTAGGGCCTAAACTGAATAAATGGTTTTGACTTTGACTTTGACTTTGATATTTAACTTCACTTGAACTTTTGATGAAAACCAATTACATTATAAGTGAAAATGTATAGATAGGTAATAAGCTATAGAGTTGCTAATTAGCCTACTTTAACCAGTGTCGCGTCGCCGACATCACAGGATGCACTTCATGTACCGAGTGCAATAAAAAGTAAGTGACCAAAAACAATCAAAAATGCCATCGTGTGTTATAAGATATCGTATTGTAATATTCAGTTATTTATGCACTGTCAATGTCACTCTTGACATTTGTCGGTATTTTTTTAAGATCAAACGTTTTTAATTACAATGCGCTTAGTCTAAATAGCAAATAATTAATCGATCTGTAGGTACCTAAAAACATCGTGTTTCGCATCAAATAAAGCCGGTCAAGTGCGAGTCGGACTCGGGCATCGAGGGTTCCGTACAAACTTGCAGGTATGTAAATAGTTCATTCATCACGGAAATCGCGTCTCGAAGATTTTTCGTATATTTTCGATTATGTTGTTTTTTTTCGGATGTAATTGAAAATTTACCGATTTCGGGATTTATTCCTTTACTTGTGCTACATGACATTGCTTCTTGCATTGCAATTTAATGGTTCTAGGTCAACGGGAAGTACCCTATAGGTTTTGATTTCCTTGTCATAACGGCCGTGTCTTTTGATTGTGTTGACTTTAGAAGTTCGATTTTTTCACTGCTCCTAGGGTTTTCAGACCTGAGTATTTGATATTAATTTCAACATGATACTTCCACGCGTTCCTAAGAAAGAGGGTCTTGACAGACGGACAACAAGGTGATCCTATAAGGTTCTTGCTTTCCTTTTGAGGTACGGCACCCTAAAAACGTAATTTAAAAACCTTAAACAATGTGGTTTACAGCAAATCTTGTGATACAGGTTTTAAAATAGCCTATCTTTTTTAGGGTACTGTACCCAAAGGGTAAAAACGGAAACCTTATTACTAAGACTCTGCTATCCATCTTTCGTTCCTTACCATCAACGAAGCCAGTTTTTTTTTAATATATATATACTCTCTCGACTTATATAACTTATATAACTTCGTTCCATCCGGGTGTCCCTTGACACCTCTCAAGTTTTTATTTTTTAATTCTGGATAAGCTTGTATTTGACCACAATCTCACCATGGTAAGTGATGATGTGGCCGAAGGTGGTAAGCACGCTAAGCCTAGATGGGAGTCGGTCACCAGGCTGTATCTCAAGAACCGCGATAGCTAGACAGTTGAAATTTTCACAGATGATGTATTTCTGTTGCCGCTATAACAACAAATACTTCTAAGAACGGAATAAAATAATTATTAAAAACAAACGATTCCGACCCGCACTTGACCGGTTTTTTCTATGACGTTAGAAAAAGGCGAACTTGTTTTGGTCCTGACTTAGGTTTTTTTTTAAATATATTTGATACAAGGAAAACAATCTATTTAATAAATTGTAATTTTTTTAGCAAACAGGTTTCATTTTTCTTATTCATAAATTGTTTAAGATGACATAACTATGTCTACGACAGACATATATTTTGTTTATAAATTAAGAAAAAACTTTGTACCCCTTTTTACGATAATTACGCGGACGGAGGAGTATGAAATTTGGCACGGTTAAAGTTTATATGGAGAAGGAGTGCAGAAAGCTAATATATTTTATAAAATATTCTTTAGAAATAAATAAAATTACACACACTACCATGCGTTTGACACACACACACACACACACACATATATCATTATCCTCCTGTTTGTCAACTGACATATTTTATTTTAAATTCATTCTGTATTTTGAAATAGATACATTGTTATACTTTGGCTTCCACAACACTTGTTATATTTTTTTATGTCACAAGTGACAACGAGGCAGGCGGGTCACCTGATGGTAAGTGACTACCGCCGCATGTCTCTATAGAGACATTGTACACGTTATTACAATGCCTTAAAGACAAACCGGCTCTCAAGTGCAATTGCCGGAACACACCAACAGGTGCTTGGCGGCAGATTACAGAGAAGCCAGTCGAGTACTACAAAGTACCCTACCACCGAACTATGATATTTTCTTTCACCGAAAGCTCAAGCTCATTGTAGGATTCGAACCCACGACCTTCGCCGCGGTATCCGACGTCACCACAGCTATCACCGCCTTAAATCAAGCTAAAAATCTATTGACAAGCCCCTAATTGTAAGTCCCGACTGTTGCACTTGAGAGCGAGTTCTTCTTAGTGTTTTACCCCCTTACACATAATTAATCACGGTGACATTATGACGCAACGAGTGCAACTATTGTAATACCCTTTTACAGTGAGGTGAATTGTATGACGTCATTAGTAGTGAAAATGATTCATAGAGAATGACGTGTGCGTTCATAATGTTGTACAATTATATGTACTAAGGGTAAGGGTAAGTACTTTATTTAATGCGTCCACTGCTTGAAATTTGATCGTAACATTTTTTTAAAGAAAATATTATTAGAGTAGTTTTCCGGCCCGCGGTTTCACCCGCGTTCCCGAGGGATCTTATCTTTTCCCGGGATAAAAATATAGCTTATGACACTAACAAATAATGTGGCTTTGTATTGGTGAAAGAATTTTCAAAATTGGTTCTGTAGATCCAGAGATTACGCCCTCCAACCACACAAAATTACTAATTTTCAAAATCCCGAAAAACATACAAAGGTACTAAACTTTACATATCAGTGTAGAATGAACTCACTCATATATTTCCGAGAAATAAATTATTTTCATCACAAAACGAGTCGGCGCTAAAAGCACGACTTCCTTCGGAAATTGTCGGAGAAAGGTCAACGTACGATCTTGGTATTTTGATTGCAGAGTTATTTATTAACTTGAGATGAGAGTGACTTAAGTTTTAGGATACCGTATGAAAATTGTAAAACCATTATCTATACTATTTCTACTAAGATATCTGGATCTACTGGACCGATTTTGAAAATTCTTTTACCAATAGAAAGCCACGTTATTTGTGAGTATCAAAGGCTATATTTTTATCCCGGGAAAAGATAAGATACCACGGGAACGCGGGTGAAACCGCAGAGGACAGCTAGTATCTCTATAATCTTAGAACTGGTTACTAAATAATGCTAAAAAATAAATTGAAAACACAGTATCTACCGGTACTTTCTAGTACTTACACTTCAGATGCAGTTTCAAGTGAATCCTCCTGGTATAGCTAATGTCTATAGGCGACGATATTCACTTACCATCAGGCGACCCGTCTGTATATCACTTCTGACATAACAAAGTTGCTTGGTCCCATGTGATGAGTTTTACGAATCATCATCTCAGTCGATTGACGTTCACTGCTGGACATAGCCCTCCCCCAAAGATTTCCACATTGATCGATCTTGAGCCGCTTGCAACTAGCGGTTTCCCGCTACCCTCATCAGGTCGTCGGTCCACCTTGCGTCTTCCGGTGCGTGGTCGCCACTCCAGAACCTTTCAGCCCCACCCATCGGCCAGCGCTTCTTTTTTGTTTTATCTTTTCTTATGTCACAAGTGACAACGAGGCAGGCGGGTCACCTGATGGTAAGTGACAACCGTCGCCTATAGACATTGGCAATACCAGGGATTGCTAATGTGTTGTACACCTTATTACAATGCCTTATAGGCGAACTGGCTCTCAAGTGCAATTGCCGGAACACACCAACAGGTGCTTGGCGACAGATTTTCAACTTGAGGGTGGTAGCCAGCCAGTGGAGTACTACAATGTACCCTACCACCGTGCTATGGTTTCCTCACGATGTTTTCCTTCATCGAAAGCTCAAGCTCATTGTAGGATTCGAACCCACGATCTTCGCCGCGGTATTCGACGTCACTTACCACTGAGCTATCATCGCCTCTTCCCACTTCCACTTCAGTCTAATAATCCGTAGTGGTAGGGGAGGCGAATAGGGGATTTCGGGATTTACTCGAGCGCGGCAGATTAACATAAGGGGGCAACCTTGCACCTTGTGAAGTACTCTCACCAAATCTGAGCCCTCTATGTAGTGTCGAACGTCTAGGGTAGCCCGTCAGATTAGTAAAAAAAATCGATGGTTTGAAATACTCGAGCGCGTCAGATTAAGGTAAGGTAAGTTAGTTACATGCAAAATAGTGTACATTTCAATAATCTGACAATTTGGGCGTGACGAAAGAAAATTGGAGACTCGCAAAGTTGCAAAAAAAAACGTCATCTGGATTTTCTCGAGCGCGATTCGTTTTTTTTTTATTTTGAAGGAAATTAGTCACGAATCACGGAAATATCTTAATCTGCCGATTTGCACAAGCCGAAGTAGCTAAAATCATTATTAAGTGTATAGTCCAGGAATATTATGAGTTTCACCTCAGAATGAGAGATAGTCACCTATTAACTTGTATAAACCTTTATTTTGACACCCTAAAACTTGTCTCAAAAGCTACTTACTTATCTTAGGGTGCCCGCGACTACTGATTTTTCAAGGTCAAAGGTCAAAAAATCATTTATTGCAAATATCTCGTTTCCTATGGGTTTTTTGGTATATGTATTCGTAGTAAATATTGTAGAAGATTAAATTTTCTACAACTTTTGTGCAGAAATTTTTTCGATATCTTGAACCATTTTCGAGATTTCGATATTTTTTATATATTTTTTTTTCAAACCGTCAGATTAAGGAAATCCCTCAACACAATTGTCAGATTATGGGTCAGTACAACAAGGCCATCAAGAAGAACCGCCTGTATAAAATCTGACGCGCTCGAGTAAATCAAGGTCACGATTTTTTTTTGCATTTTCAAAAATCGGCCCTGACTGATGGTCGCGTCCAAATCGTCAGTTTTTAAAATAAGAGCTACTAGAGGGTTCACTTAACATCTCTTATCAATGTCTGACGCGCTCGAGTAAATTTTTTTTTAAAATATTTTCGACCCCTTCGTACGGCCACCCCCACCACGCAAAACGGCAGATTATTATTTTTCCGTTATCAGACAGACGTGGCGCGACTACCCTATTAATATCTGACGCGCTTGAGTATTTCTTGGTGACAGATTTTTTTTACATTATTGAAACCCTGTAGACGCTCCCCCCACCGCTGAAGGGGAAAATATCACATAACCTTATTTTCTTTATTCCACCTAATCTTCAAATTCCAGTAGGTCCCAAAGACGCTCGAGTAACTACAAATTTAGCATCATTGCCTCCCCTACCATAGGGATATATCGGTGACTTTTGTTCATCTACGGTTCTCTTAATTTCGTAATAAAATGAAATGATTTATTTATACAAATAGGCTTTTACAAGCACTTATGAATAGTCTAGACAACATTGCTTTTGCTGAGAAAAGCCGGCAATAAACTCAGCAATTACTCTTTTCAAAAATAACTTACACCTATTACATTTAATCATTATTTATCTAGTCTCACTGATAATATTTGCGTGTTAAGGCGGCAAAATAATAATAAATAGAATTTAATTATGACTGACTTAGTAAATAACAAACTATGGAAGATTATTCGTACGAGTCGAGTATAACGTATTCGATTTCTTAGCGAAACTCCGAGCGCCGAACTTTTACGAATCAATCCGCATGTAAAAATGTAATCCCATAAATCGGTCACGTTGCAGTCACGTTTGATGAGTAACTTCCAATATTTTAACTAAATTAAAAACTAAAACATATGTTTTAAATAAACATTATGATATGATGAATATTTTACAATGTTTCCTTGGTAATTAATTATTAATATTGTTCGCTCTCTGATTGAAATTCGACCGTAAAGTTTTTAGGAAAAACGTCTCGTCAATATTTTTCGACTTTTTGACGGCAGCTTACGAAGTGACGTTGCTTTTTCGTTTTATTTTTCATTAAATCGTGAGTTTTGAGGTATAATATCGGCGGTGTTTTGTCCAATAAAGATCAATCTAAGTGCACAAGTGAAATGAAAGCGTGTATTGTGATTTTTCAAAAAGTCCCTGAAAAGTTTTAGCGGAACAGCCGCCATTTTCTCTAATCCTGACCGGACTTGTACGGACGAGGACTAGACTTTACAGTGAATGTGATATAACGTGACTGTAACATTAAAGAAGAATATCAAAACTGAAAACGTATGCGACTGAAAGATTGTATCACCTCTCAGAACCACTAGTGTTAAATTTCTTAAATATATTGAGAATGAAAATGTTTTTATTGAAATAGGCCTTTACCTACACACACTTATGAATAGTCTAGCCTCTAACGCTCGGTTCGGAAGGTTGCTTTTGCTGAGAAAAGCCGGCAATAAACTCAGCAATTACTCTTTTCAAAATTAACGCCATTTTACGCATTTCTATATACTTTACGTATAAGTTTCGCTGAAAAATACTGTTTACTGTACGGTAGAATAACAGGAAAATTAAATGAAAAAGCATTATTATGTGTTAATATCACAGATAATAATTAGTCTATGGTATTATCAACGCTAATTAAAAATAATAAAATTGTGCCTCATTAGGGACTGCCGACAGAAGCGACGATTTAAAACTATAAAAATATACTTAAGTTTTTTTTTGTATATTAGTCAGGTTTCACATCTATCTGCACTCACGAGCTAAAATTATATACATTTTTATATGATTTATTTATCTACTAAATTATAATTATTTATTAAGTGTGTTATCTATGTGATAAAGTACTTATAAAGTTAATTATCATATCAATATCATCACATCGGCCATCAGCGAGTGACTGCAGGTCTATACGACAAGGTCGTACCTATATTCAAATTAAAGTGTTAGCTGTGAGTTCATAGGTTTATTGCGAAATCTATGTTGTTTTATGTGTTTTATTTTGCTTACAATAAAATGTATGTATTTAATCATTTATTGACCAAGCGTTTGTCTGTCTGTCTGTCCGTCTGTTCTCCTCTACAGGTCGCATTTCTCAACCGATTCTCGTGAAATGTTGTGAGCAGATTCTATATTACTAATATAGGTTTTCTTTATCATTCAGATTTAGGATTTTTTTCAAAATAGCGAAGCCGTAAAAAATTAAAGAAATCTTTCGCGAGGTCTACGCAATGCTATTCTTTTAAATACGAACTCGATGTCGAGTCTCACTCAGACGAGCGAGCGAACTCACACCTTCATTTGACATCCTATAGACATTTGGTTCATACTTGCGAAGTGAAGTGTCATTCCAAGTTTACAGAATGACAAATTGATATCTGACCTGACTTTCAGCTTTCGATATAGGTACACGTTCTTACAGAATAGCATTGCAGCTCTCAGAGCTATAAATAAAAGTTTTGTGGTCCAAAAACTAAGCTAAAATTCAGGAAAAAAGTCCCTTCGATAAAAAAAGTTTATCGGTTGACGAACAGAAGAGGATAATGATATGTGTGTGTGTGTGTGTGTGTGTGTGTGTGTGTGTGTGTGTGTGTGTGTGTGTCAAACGCATGGTAGTGTGTGTAATGTTTTAATTATTTTATTTATGTCTAAAGCGTATTTTATAAAAATATTAGCTTTCTGCACCCCTTTTTTTTTATTCACGATAGGCTTGTGTTTGACCACAATCCCACCATGGTAAGTGATGATGTGGCCGAAGATGGTAAGCACACAAAGCTTACATGGGAACTGGCTCTCAAGTGCAGCTGTCGGAACACACCGATAGGTGTTTGGCGACAGATTTTCAACTTGAGGGTGGTAGCCAGCCAGTCGGGTACTACAAAGTACCCTACCACCGTGCTATGGTTTCCTCACGATGTTTTCCTTCACCGAAAGCTCAAGCTCATTGTTGGATTCGAACCCACGACCTTCGCCGCGGTATTCGACGTCACTTACCACTGAGCTATCATCGCCTTACACACTTACCCCTTCTACATATAAACTGCCAAATTTTTTGCTTATTATAATGATTATGATTAATTCATTACAAGTATTCTTAATCGTCAATTCGTCTTGACATGTGAACATCAAGTCTAGATGTCTATGGTAGAAATTATTACAAATTCCCATAACACTGTCACCTACAAGGTAATTATTTTATTAAACACAACAATATTTAATAAATCTTATCATAAAACATTACATGCACTTGCGCTGAACAATGGGTCATTACGATAAGTTGACTTCCCCCAGATAAATTATCTGATACAATATGATAATATAATTGTATAACTTTATACTCTTATCTACTGGTTACATATTATATTGCTCGTCCAAGGTTATTATGGATAATCACGAGATTTTCTCTTATATGTATTTTGTCACTAGCTGTCCCCCGCGGTTTCACCCGCGTTCCCGTGGGATCTTATCTTTTCACCGGACAAAAATATTGCCTACTAGCTGTCCCGGCAGACCTTGTTCTGCCCTATATCTCTAAAACGCGTCTTTGTTTTGTTTCGATTGACGTCAAATGTTTGACAGCTGGGGGTTTGTATGGGAAAAAGAAAAGGGCTGTTTTTAGGGTTTTCCCGGCAATTATTAGATTTTTTTCTCGCCGTAAAAACCATCCTTGGACTTCAACAAAAAAAGAATTGGCCAAATTGGTCCAGGCGTTGTTGAGTTATGCGCTTACCAACACATTTTGCGATTCATTTTTATATTATAGATGTTCATCAGGGATAATGTGGCTTTCTAATGGAAGAATTTATGTGAAGATGTTTGTTACTCTTTCACGCAAAAAGTACTGAACGGATTTTGATGAAACTTGCCATACAGGTTGATCATATCCTGGAATAAGACATGGAATATTTTTTATCCCGGCAAAATATAACCTCTCTAATACTGTGCGGGACAGCTATTCGAACAAATAATACCCAGATCTGAATATTTAAATTTAATTAATTCAGTTTTAATGTCAAGCGTTTCATGACGAAATCTATTGTATTTAACCCTTAAGGTCAACGACCTTGTACTTTATTAGATTATGTAAGTGGGTTACTTGAGAGGCTGAAATTTACATACAATACAAGCCTGTTACAGATTCGCTTACAATAGAAATAGTTCAAATAGTTATGGAATAACTGTACATAAATCTAAACTAATATTATAAAGAGGAATGATTAGATTTTTTGTTTGTTAAGATTTAATTCAAAAACTACTGAACCGATTTAAAAAATCCTTTCACCATTAGAAAGCTACATTATCCCTGATGAACATAGATTATATTTTTGACGGGCCGGTTGGCGTGGTTGGTAAACACTACCTATCACGCCGCAGGTCGTGGGTTCGATTCCCATCCAGGACACACATTATTGTGCATGAACATGTCTGTTTGTCCTGAGTCTGGGTGTAATTATCTATTAAAGTATGTATTTACAAAAAAAAAGTAGTATATGTAGTATATCAGTGATCTGGTTGTCCATAGTACAAGCTCTGCTTAGTTTGGGATCAGATAGCCGTGTGTGACAAATGTCCGAGGATATTTATTTATTTTATCCCGTAAAAGGATAAGATCCCACGGGAACGCGGGTGAAACCGCGGAGGATAGACAGTCGATCTATAAATACCTTTGAGAGTACTGCTGTTTTTTTAAGGTTCCGTACCCAAAGGGTAAAAACGGAAACCCTATTACTAAGACTCTACTGTCCGTCTGTCTGTCACCAGGCTGTATCTCATGAACCGTGATAGCTAGACATTTGAAATTTTCACAGATGATTTATTTCTGTTGTCGCTATAACAACAAATACGCACTTGACCGGTTTTTCTATAAATATTTTTTTATTCTTTTACCCCTGAGTTTTAATCGTATTAAACTTGTCTTTTTTCAGGAATGCTCTTCTTTTCACTAAAAAGGTGAAGCCGGTGAAGCCGGTGAAGCCGACCTGGACTTTCATCATCACTATGTGAACACGTCAAGATGTTGCTCACAATTTGCAAATCGTGCCAGTAGTAAGTACCTACTCTACCCTTCTATTTAACCAATATTTATAATTATGATCGAGCGACGTTTTATTACATGAAAAGAAGAAATTAAAGAATGAGGCGATGATAGCTCAGTGGTAGTGACGTCGGATACTGCGGCGAAGGTCGTGGGTTCGAATCCTACAATGAAGCTTGAGCTTTCGGTGAAGGAAAACATCGTGAGGAAACCATGGCACGGTGGTAGGGTACTTTGGGTTACCCGAATGGTTGACTACCACCCTCAAGTTAACAATCTGTCGCCAAGCACCTATCGGTGTGTTCCGACAGCTGCACTTGAGAGCCAGTTACCATCTAGGCTTTGTGTGCTTACCTCCTTCGGCCACATCATCACTTACCATGAATACCACTTACCATACTAAAAATGTGAAATTGTGTTGAAAGGGACACGTGTTAAGAATGTTTTAGTACAGAAGGCGTACTACCATATTAACGAATATTTAAATGACGACAAGGCTTGGGTGTAGCGCTCGCTCTTGCAAGACATATTTTTATGTAATAATTCTAAGTTTGTTTTAAAAAGAGTAATTGGTGAGTTTATTGTGGGCTCTCAGCAAAAGTAATCTTCCAAACCGTGTTTTAGAGTCTGACAATTCAAAAGTGCCTGTGAAGACCTATTTGGATGAATAAACATTTCATTTCACGGTGTTGAATGGGACACAGTATTGAAAGGGACACTATCGAAAGGGACATTTAAAATTCCAGTAGATTTTGCGTGAACGAGTAACACATATCTTTCAGATTTATAACAATAGTAAGATATCTGAAACCGGCCATATCTCCTTACTGGAAGGGATTTAGCTAACTGAAGATCCTTACGTATCTTACAAAATAAAATAAACGCAATCTTTAATTCAAACTTCTTACATGACCACAAGTTTATCTTAGTAAAGACAACATGAAATTTCCAAATTTCAATCATGGCGATAAGCGCTGTCGAGCCGCTGTCGAGATACAACTTGAAGTGTGAAATGGAGCCGGTGGTAGGTGTCATAGCAGGTAAACACTTCCGCCGTAGTGATGCGCCGTTGTATAGGCAATATCGATGTTTCCGTTATGAAGGTCGAAGCTAGAAAAGTTATCACCGGTTCTAAAGTCAGCCTTACTGAGAAAAACTGACTAGACAGTCGGCAGGTACATTTTATGTTTTCGAATCCCTTTTTTTAATTCACATAAAAAAACTTGAAAAATAAAGTTTGCGTAAAGTGTAATGAATGTTACATTATCAATTTTTTACGATGATTATGTCTGTTTGAAATTAGAGTGATAGGGTTTCCGTTTTAACCTTTAGGTTACGGAACCCTAAAAATGTACTAAATATTTTGATTTTATAATTTATTTTAATCACTAATAGCATTACGATGGAATTTTCATCGTTCAAATAGTTACTTTAATAAAGATTTATAATTAATGAGATTAAATAAAATTGGTTGGCTACACATTAATTATCTTTGTTCAAGAATCATGAAATATTTAAATTGCTTGAAGAAAATAAGCGTAAAAATATGCGCAGTTTTTATTAACTTTCTATTTAAATTATCGCGAGAGTTTCGTTCGTTTGGTTTTAAATTATTTTAATCGTTTTAACCGTAACATTATGTGTGTAGATATAAAACTGTCTAGCTATCGCGGTTCTTGAGATACAGCCTGGTGACAGACAGACGGACAGACAGTGAAGTCTTAGTAATAGGGTCCCGTTTTTACCCTTTGGGTACGGAACCCTAAAAAGACACACCTACAACGTTAAACTTACATAATGTTTTTTTTTTTTTTTTAAACATTATGTCCATATAAATTATTTATTAAATTAACTAATATCTACATTATAAAGGAACACTATAAAAAATCAATAAAATATTTACATTATTATAACTATATTAAAACTAATAATGTTAATGTTAATGTTTTAGATAATATTATAAAGAGATCTTTTTTTTGAACGAAGTTCCTTATCACGCGTTGTGAAAAGGGCTAGACGGAAACGAAAAAAATCTTACGAAAAGATGTCACGACACTTTTTTTTACTATAGTAAGCTATTGTAAGCTGTGCGGCGTGCGCATGTTTCTCTGTCTGTCTCTCTCTCTTTTATATAGGTATATACTCTCTCGACTTATATAACTTCGTTCCATCCGGGTGTCCCTTGACACCTCTCAAGTTTTTATTTTTGTAGGTAATGGATAAAATAAAAATAAATACTTAACTGATTTACAAAAAAAACACTTATAGAAAGCTGAAAAACATGGGCTATATTTTATTTTGAATCCCTCAGGAAGGCGGGCCAAACATGAAGTATTTTTTTTACATTTGTCGATAACATAGATTATTGCACATCACTATTTTTTAGTGTGCTATTCAGTGACATTCTCAGACTGAACGATTGAACTGAAGTGTCATGTATCATGTAGTCGCCGAGTAGTTAGGTGTTACACAATATGTTGTCAGATTAAGTGATTGTGTAGAACATATAAGAAGATATCGTGTCGAAAACACGGTCCAATTCAAAAGTTAAGTTTAAGGTCAGTAAATTTATTAACTTATAATTTTTGACCATTTCACAAAAGTATATGAACATTAGTAAATGCTGAAACTCACAGAAGAAGATGATTGAAAATAAATTGGCAAATTAATATGATAGTAGGTACTATTGGATAAACAGTGCAGGAGTTAGGAAACGTTAAGGGCCCCGCCTCTAGGGCCCCGCCTCTAGGGCTCTCGCATCTGGGCAAAGAATATATGTACATAATTACACTCCAATGGTTAGGTGATCGTTAAATTTCGCTGCGTATCCAACATGTGCCGAAATTACATGTTAAGAAATGCTAGTGAAAAGTTTTATAATGTTTACAATTTCATAAAAAAAACCTGTATTATTAGGAGTTGAAATTAAATGATTAGGAAGGGAAGTTTATTTGTATTCACTCAAAAATAAAACTGTGGGATCATAATAAATCTATACTATCTATACTAATATTATAAAGATGTAAGGTTTGTGAGTTTAAGAGGTTGTAGGGGGTAATCTTTGGATCTACTGAACCGATTTTGAAAATTCTTTTACCAATAGAAAGCCATGTTATTTGTGAGTGTCACCGGCTATATTTTTATCCCGGGAAAAGATAAGATCCCACGAGAACGCGGGGATACCTAGTGCACAATATAAGTATAAGTTTTAATAGATAAATGGTGAAAATAATGTCTCATAAAAAACCTGAACGATAAGATTTAAATAGAGAGATTGAACGTAGGGCCCTTATTTACATTAGCTGCAGGCCCCGCGCTGCCTTACTCCAGCCCTGACTAAACTAACATTGCCTCGTTTATTTTCCGTACAAAAATAGATCCATTGTCTACGCAGAAGACATAGTAAACATTTACAATCTAATATTGTACTGTCTGTCTGTCTGCTTAGCTAAACATATGAACATATTCTAATGATCTTAAAATCTATGGAAAGTTGGCAATATTTTTTAAACCTTAACTTTGTTGTAGGCTTGAAATTCAGCTGTAAACGAATTTCGCGACTAGCAACATCTAGTCGCGTTTAACTTATATCTTCAAGTCAAGTCTAGAATACTGAATAGGTTACTTCTAGGTAAGCGTGCACCATCGTCGACCACATCATCACCTAAGATCAAGTGAGATTGTGGTCAAACGCAAACCTATCCATCCATACTAATCCATATCCCACTAATATTATAAATGCAAAAGCTCTTTCACGCAAAAACGGCTGAACGGTTTTTGATGAAACTTGGCACATATGTAGATCATATCCTGGAATAACACATGGGATACTTTTTATCCCGGCACAGGATAAAATTGCTCGGAAACGCGAGTGAAACCGCGGGGGACATTTAGTAATATTATACCTCTTCACGCTTAAACCACTGAATCAATTTAGATGAAATTTGGTATAGAGATAGATGGAACTTTAGAGAAGGACATAGGATACATTTTATCCCGGGAAAAGATAAGATCCCTCGGTGACGCGGGTGAAACCGCTAAGCGGAAAGCTAGTTTTACAATTAAAAATAATCACGCATTTGAGGAGTAAACATGGCGGTCACTTTGTTTGTATGTCTTGTGTCGTGAAACTCGTGACAGTGGCTCTTTGTGTTTCCAATTAGATATATCATCTTCTTTGTTCGCTAAACTATTACACTTGAGCGTGATATTGTGATGTTATTATGATAGTGCGAAAGGCAGGGTCACCTGATGGTAAGTGACTATTGCCTATAGACGTTAGCTATACCAGGGGATTTATGTCTTGAAGGCATCTAACTCAAGTGAGTTTATTGCCGGCTCTTCTCAGTAAAAGCAACCTTCCGAACTGAGCATTAGAGTCTGACTATTCATAAGCGCCTGTGAAGGCCTATTTGGATGAATAAACATTTCATTTCATTTCAAGTGCAACTGGCTAAATATACCGGTACAATGTCTGTCCTGGATGGGAATCGAACCCACGACCTGCGGCGTGATAGGTTAACCAACCACGCCAACCGGCCCGTCGAGTGAATGGTATTTTCCGTTTTGTATAGATTTTCAAATAGTACGTGTAATTGATGAGATGTTTTATCACTTTGCAGCTGTCTGGAGACCATGTACTGGAACTGCTGCGAGAAGAAGTTCTGTTTTGATGAGAAAATAGCTACGTACAAGTAAGTACCTATTGTATACAATGTCCGGTAAGTTACTCGTAGGACAGACTTAAGGGGGAGATATTACTAGCTGTTCCGTTCCCGAGGGATCTTATCTTTTACCGGGATAAAAAGTAGCCTTTGTGCTATTCCAGACTACAATCTATCTCCATGCCAAATTTCATTCAGATCCATTCAGCCGTAAGAATAGTAAGGTGAGCGATAAAAACATCACCATTTTCGAGATATTTATGATTTTTATTTATGTACCTACCTACTTATTGATTTTTGAAATTATACCCCCCCCCCCCCCCCCCCTTAAGTCTGTCTACTACTTACCGGACACTTACTACTTACTAGCAGTTTCCCCGGTGTTCCCGAGCGATGTTATCTATTCCCGGGATAAAACGTATACCATGTTTCAGTTCAGAATGTGATCTACACGTGTGCCAAGTTTCATCAAAATCCGTTCAGCTGCTTTTGAGTTTGAAACATACAAATATAAAATCTGCAATGTTTTTTATGTTACGAGAAAAATAAAGAGACTAAAATTAATTATACAAATATTAGGCAGCATAGTTTTAATAATAGAGGATATTATAGCATTTTATCGGAGAATGTATTTTAACGATTGTATTTGTTACAAGCGAGGGAATATTTAGCAATATTATGTATATAGATAATTATGTAACATATATAATTAATTTATTTACATGATAAGTATTGAATTTTTGGATATTAACAATAAATAAATCTAATATATAAAATTCTCGTGTCACAGTTTTAGTTGCCATACTCCTCCGAAACGGCTTAACCGATTTTGATGAAATTTTTTGTGCTTATCCGGTATCTATGAAAATCGGCCAAAATCTATTTTTCATCCCCCTAAATGTTAGGGGTAGTCCACCCCTAAATTTAATTTTTTATTTTTGAGACAAAATTTCTAATTTCTATTTTTTTATGATACAACATACAAAAATACATACAATCCCCAATTTTCACCCTTCTACGATCAACCCTTATTTTTTAATAGCCATTTTAGTAATTTGAGTAATCGGTCAAGCCGATTCGGAGGAGTATGGTAACAGGACCGATTTGGATGAAATTTTGTGTGTGTATTTCAATGGGTTCCTCGATGATTTGAAAACAAAATTGGACCCGGTAGATGGCGCTGGAATCGGGTTCTAAGTTTTGTTTTAATTTCAGGGCAGGACAACGTCTGCCGGGTCCACTAGTCTAATATATTATTATGTAACTAAATATGTCAATAATAGCTGTCCTCCGCGGTTAGCCTAGAATACTTTATAAGAAGAATAGAATAAGAATATAATAGTGCTATTCCAGACTATAATCTATCTCTGTGCCAAATTTCATCCAGATTCTATGAACCGTTCTGGCGTGATTGAGTAACAAACATCCATCCATTCATCCAAACTTTTACATTTATAATATTAGTAGGATTAGATAATTTCATAGATCTATAGTACATTCTTAGAATACAGGGTGTTTGGCACATCGTGTGTTAAATGACACACTGTGGATAAGAGGAGTCAATTGCTACCTCCACGGCTTCCCAAAAAAATTCATGGGCCCTTGGGTTTTTTGTATCAATTTCTTAATGCTATTTTTGAAAAAAACCCAAAACTCAGCCTTCGAACATAAATGCAAAAATAAGTTGTAGCCTCCAAATTATTATTTTATTGTAATGTGTAATGTTGTGCAATTTTATCAAAATTACTTGCAAGTAACGTCTAGTTTTTTTTAAATTTTAAATACGTCATATGATTAAAAGGAAAACCGCGAGAAAACCTTCAGCCGTCAAACGCATTGTAATTTATATTAATTTGTATGAGTACAAAACGTAAGTCGTGGAACTTGTTTAATAAGTTAACTGCAAATAAGAATGTGTAAGAAGATAGATTATATCTATTTGTCGTATGTAAGCTGCAGGTACATAGTTATTGTAAATAAAATATAAATATTTTTATCTGTACACACATCTCACAATTCATATAAATAAATAATAAATATCCTAAGACATTTTTCACACACGGCTTTCTGATCCCAAACTAAGCAGAGCTTGTAATATGGACAACCAGATCACTGATATACTACTTTTTGTAAATATTATATACTTAAATAGATAATTACATTTGGACTCAGGACAAACAGACATGTTCATGCACACAAATGTGTGTCCTGGATGGGAATCGAACCCACGACTGATCCTAAGAGAGCTAGTAACACTATAAATGTGAATGTATGTTTATTTAATATCGCTGTAATGGCTGAACAGATTTTGATTTTCTGGTGTAAAATCTAATATACTTTAGATATCTGATAGAAGGTTGAAACTAGTAAACTAGCCATTTAGTTTAAAAAAATATAAACGTTTTCGGAGTTTTTGGAAAGTAATTTTCCAAGGGGAGAATGGGATAAAATTTGCATGAAAAATACTTCTGTTCAAAACTTAAAACTAAGTACATAGACACAATAAAACGTATGCATTTTTCAAAAATCAACCCCTAAGGAGAAATCGTAACTACCTCACTAACATTAATCTCTCTCTCCTTCCAGATTAGAGGAAGATGTGTACACGAACGGATACCCGAACATGGGCGTCAGCGTGGAGAGCGTGGTCACCGAACAACCGATCAACAATAATCACCTCCCCCCCAGAACCATCATGGGGAGGGAGGTCAACGAAATACCCTTGCATGCTGATAAACTTTATGAGGTAAAGTATGCAATTTTTTTCTCTTGCAACTGTTAAATGAAAACGAATAATCTTCGAAACGACTGAACTAATTTTGATAAGTCTTTCACTAACAGCAAGCTACACTATTCCTGAGCTACTTTTCTGATCGAAACCGCGGTTCGTAGTAAGATAGGATAATGATGATATTCAGTTCTTCACATGCTGTTTTCCACCAACCAACAAATCTTATGCCGTTAATCGTTTTCTTTAAAAACTTGAAAGTTGTAAAAACCATTGACAATGGACAAAACAAATTAAATAAGGCAAATTTTCTTTTAACCAAAGACAGTTAAAATAAAATACCTTCCAAGGTTACACTTAATAATCATAAACCGTAATCTCTTTCAGGTGTTCTCGAAATCTCTAATATTCAGAGACGACCACGAGCTCAAAGTCACTGGAAGTACCAACTCTCTGGACGAGCTAGAAACCAAATCGGAACCTGATTATTTATCAGATAAACCAAACAGGACTAAAGTGTACTTTGAAGATGAGGTCGATTCACCTGTTACAGACTTTGAAATCATGTTCAAAGATGAATTACTTGCTAACCACGACATGTTCAAGATTGAAGAGGAAGAAGAAAGCGACAGAAAGAGTCCTGACACAGAAGAAGGACTCACGATGAATGTTGCTGTTAGAAAACAGGATGTGATCAAACCTAGCACTGTTACAATTAAAGATGAAACTAAAATAACAACACAGAGTCCAATTTACAAATACGATCCTGTTTCAATGATGACTTTACCTTCCACTCTAAGTATACCGAGAGTTGAAAGCGTTAAAGGAATTCTAAGACAGAAAGGAGACCTTCCAAGAAGCAACAGTTCGAAGACTCTAGAAAGAGTAGACAGTGCAAGTAAATTAGCAAAACCAATGCTTAATAGAGTCGAAAGCTTAAAGAATATAGATCCGACTAAAATTAACAAGGTTTTATTGAGGGTGCCACATAGAAGTGCATCATTCTTGAACATACCTGCTCATTTGGTTCCAGAAAAACCGCCGCTGACGAAAAGCAAATCCATGGTCGGAGTGATGGGAATGATAGACTCCGAGCTTAAACTAAGCCAGTTACCAGACACGCCAATAATTAAAAGTAATAATTTACCACGTTTCTTTGCTGATAGCCCTTCAATACCTGAATATAAGGGTGAGACTAGCTTGCAGAGTATACAGCAGAAGTCTGCTATGCTACTTCAAGAGGATCTAAGCATGCCAAGGTATTATGGGTCAGTGGCCAAGTCTACGGAACAATTGTCTGTGCACGAGAGCAAGTCTATGCCTGATTTAAGGATGCCAGTTCCTACAGATAAAGTAAGTAAAAGGTTAGTGAAATTGAGAAGTAGGTTAAAGCCGTTGGTGATCAGAAAGAGTTCTGACGAGAAGTTATAGACTCGAAGTGTTTGCAGTAGTGCAACTAACTTATGAACTGTTCAAATTACTTATAGAATTTCTGTCGCAGGTGATTTGATTATGTATGACGTATTTTTTTTTTGCCTGTAAAAAAATGGTTTGTTTGTAAAATGAAATCACTTTTCTTAGATTGCTATCTACTTCTTTACTTCATTTCATCTTTTCTTTTCTGTATGTTTTAATAAGATTCCTATCTACTTACCTATTTACTTCATCTTTTCTTTTTCAAATCTTTGTATTTATTAAATTTTCGAATTAATGTAATTATTTCACATGTTAATATTTAATACCAGTTGACGATGTTCGTACGCGATGAACTCCGAAACTACTAAACCTTTCTTGATGAAACTTGGCACACAGACAGATATACCTACTGGAATAAGAGATAGGTAGTTAAAACGGGGGAGAGCTAGTAAGAAATGTATGTAACTAGCTGTCCCCCGCGGTTTCACCCGGGATCCCGAGGAATGTTATCTTTTCCCAGGATAAAAAGTATCCTTATCTCTAAAGTTTTATTAGAATCGGTTCATTAGTTCAGAAGTTCATCGCAGACGAACAACTTTTTTTCTGTATTAAGATTTGTTGTACTACTGCAATGTGTTCTACTGTATACCCTAAAGTATTTTACAATAAGTTTATGTGACCTTAAAATAATTAGGTTTAATTCTTATTTTTCTTTATGTCATCGACATTTCATACTTGTTGACTTAAATCGTAGGTAGTTTAATAAAAATCAATGACATCCACAAAAAGTGCAACAGGATCATTGGTTTTTTTTTACTTTTAGTGTGTTGTTGACCTTATTTTTACGAACAAAATGTAAACTATTAAATGTTAAGTGTAGTTATATACTTAGTAATGTTAAAAACAAAAATATACATTCACAAAACCATGTTGATAATTTTCTAGTCATCTGACATCACTAATTTGTGTTTTACATTATTTTATGACTTCGAACAAAAATTGTTTATTTTTTAGCAAATAAGATCTTAGTAATTTTATTGTTAAAACTTTATGTACCTACCTATCTAAGTAATGAAGAAATAAAGAAACTTGAATATGAAAATGACATATTTTATTGTCTTATGATTAAGGTCAGTTTTTTTTTTATAAAAATATACGGCCGTTTATGCCACAATAAATAGTAGATTGTTATACAAGGAGCTAAAATGACCCATTATACACGAGGTAGTAAATAGAAACCGAGTTTTAATGGGTTTTAGCGCCGTGTGTTACACTATACTTTTCACTACGATTGCGAGAAAATAAAACAATCCAATACAATATGAAATATGTAGTTTATAATGTCTTTTTTTTGTTTCTTCTGTAGCCGCAACACATTCCATGCATTCTACCAGAGATCACCGATTTTAGTTCCATTTTCAAAATTAAAATGAAGTTCTATTTTTATGAAACAGTAATAAGTCGAGTCTTTATTCATGATTATTCTACTTATGACTAAAGACTTTCGTTTTTGTAGGCTCATTGTCATATGACACAAAAATTAAAAAAAAAACTTTTTCCCCTAGAGGATGAATTGCTATTTTTTTCTTCGCTCTGGTACGCCACAATGACGGTATTTTTGAGCAAGAGGAATGAAAACTATATTTCGACGCTCTTAAGGGAATCAAAATTTATATGGTACTTTCCGTTGACCTAGAATCATGTAATTTGGCAAGAAGCAACGTCAAGTAGTACAAGTAAAGCTATAAATCGTAAAAAAACACAATGTAGTTGAAAAAAAAATTGAAAAAAAACCTCGGAGTCTGCCGACATTCAGTTGATTTCTTTAGCGTATCGAACCGCAAACAGACTGATTCTGCGTAAGGTCAAAATGTCGGTGAATAGTTTTATTGGAACAGCCACCACAATTTCACTTCAACCAAAACCTGACCTGACTGTAAGGACGATGACTGACTTTAACATAAATGACGACCTACAATTAATTATAAATTGGAGATTGCCAACAAAGAAAAATGCCAATGAATTTTCCGAAAAAATCAGAAATTGGCCAAATTTCTGTCTATTTCTACGGGAAAAATAAAAAAAGGATTATTAATGAAAAAGCGCACAATTTATTTCAGAATCACTATGTTTTTCATACAATTTTACCACGGTTTACATAAAGTAATTAATTTATGAATCCAACAGTATTTTATTGATTCTATTACTATCTATTAAAATTGAAGCTATGACAATCCATCTACTTATCAAACTATTTATAATCTATTGAAAATTAAACCTAATAACTATTATAACAAGGCTTTTAATGTCCTAGTCAACGTGGAAGTAAATGGTGTTATAGTTGACCGTCGAAAATCCGTCAAAATTTTTAATAAATAACTAAGTACAGACAAATATTATGGTTAATATTTAACTTACATTAATATTTAATATTATAAACATCACAAATGGTAACCTATTACTATGGGAATAGAGTCTAAAGTAGCAGGATAAGTGTAGAGGAGTACAAGAATTTTTGTTGCAAATAAATAGGAAGCAAAAATTACATATACAGGGTGTCCGGTAAATAGTACGACAAACTTAAGGGGGAGATTTGGGTTGGCGAGGTTGGTTAAGACACTAGCTATCACGCCGCAGGTCGTGGGTTCGATTCCCATCCAAGACACACATTTGTGTGCATGAACATGTCTGTTTGTCCTGAATCTGGGTGTTATTATCTATTTAAGTATGTATTTACAAAAAAAAGTAGTATATGTAGTATATCAGTCATCTGGGTTCCATATTACAAGCTCTGCTTAGTTTGGGATCAGATAGCCGTGTGTGAACAAATGTCCGACGATATTAGATAGGTGGGCGGGTCAACTTCCAAATATAAGGTCCTACAAAATCAAGTCCCGTCCTTTCGAGGGATGAACGTATAGGTTGTAAGTTGTGTCCTTATAGTTACTGAGAAAAAAAAAAACTTAAATTGAACTGAACACCATTAGTGGGCATTTTCGAAATATGTTATAATCTAAAATTCAAAAATCAATGTATTTTTTTTCTTTTAGGAAGATTTACAGCCAAATTATTGATATAGGTAGACATGTAAAATTTTGTTCAATGCCATTAAAAATCTCCACCTATAAATAGACACATTATTTTGTACAAGAAAAAAATATGTTAGTTGTGTTAGTAAGTAAAATAAGCTATCATAAATATCACTAAAATTACAATTGAGTTTTAAACAATTAAATAACGGTAACGAAAATAGAATAATTACATAATTTCACCGGAATCTTTATTGGTCTTGTCTTTGCCAAAGTAGTTCATACATATTATTTTTTTAATTGACGCAGGGCTTAAACAAAACAGGTCTACATCGTGAGGCAAAGAGTTAAAAGAGTTACATGCACGCAAAACAAATGTGTTAGCTCTATAATTGGTCTTTGCTGAGGGGATATTCAGGATGGCTCTCTGTCGTAATCGAAGAGTATTCGTTTTTAGGCCAATTTTTGTCAGTAGTTCGGCACAGTTAACCCTACCTTGAGCGATATTTACTAGGTAGCAAATATCCTTTATATTTCTTCTGGTTTCAAGGGGTAGAAAGTGGTATTTTTTACATCTATGGTGGTAGTCACTTGAGTGTTGATGTGTCTTAAAATCAAGGTGCCTGAGAAACCTTCTTTGGATACGCTCAATGCGTGAATTGTACAATTGATACTGCGGATTCCAAATCTGAGATGCGTATTCCAGATGACTCCGAACATAAGCACAATAAAGGATCTTTAGTGTTTTTATATTACGAAAATGGAGAGACCTTCGTAAGGTCAATAACAATCAGAAATATATCGAAACGGTGACCTTTTCATTGAGGTAATTCTAGTATATTTGGTATATAGGGGACCCGCCCACCTATCTTTGTTCCTACTACTTACCGTACACCTGTATATATTTCAAAAATTGATACAAGATTTTCACGAAGTTATTTATTGTGTTTACATATCGTTCAATATATGAGAACTTGCAAAAAAATCAGGCCAATATAAATTTCTAGGATTTTTTCCTAAATAAATCTATTCCTAGATACAATAAAGGTTAAAACTTTATACACTTTACAATGATTTAGAATTATGCTACGCAATCCATTGTTCTTAAATGCAATAATTATGTTTACTAACTTTAATTCGAGTAACACTTTTTAGCTTATAGCGAATCATGTTTTTTTTTATTCTTTTATTTGATCATCGTCACCTCAATTTTATGCCAGTTCCTTTTTTATATTATTTAAGTAGAATTTCAAAGAAAAATATAATAAACAAGCAATTTACAGTGCGTTTAACTAAACTTTTATTAGCAAGTATCATATTTTAATAAATAAATAAAAACTTTTTTACAAAATTGTACTGTAGTGTAGATTAGATACCTACTCAATACATTAATGAACATTAAAATTTGCAAATAAATAAATCATTATTTCAGCTAATACTATTTTAGCACTACCTTATCAAATAAGGCCAAGTTATTTATTTATTATTTTATTTTATGTTGGCTTGCATTTTCAATTACCTACGTACTTATTTAATTTTTACCTAGTTTTAATACATTACAGGGCCTATTACTGGGTGAATATTTTACCATTTTTATTAAATTTGTTCATTTGAATCTAGCATCCTAGCATTGTATGTTGTTAGTCTATAAGAGGTTTACTATATGGCGCTGTTTTTAATTTATATATTTCCTTGCCCCGTCTAATTCAATTCTATAAAAGCGAAAGAAATCTCAGAAAGTATAAATACTACAAACTTGTTTGGCGTCGATTTCTAATAATAATAGGAGTAAATCAATAAGTAGGAAAAAAATAATAAACAGTATATTTTTTTACATTGAAATAGTACAAACGAAATTTGTTCATGCAATAAAATTATACACTATTAATTAATAAAAAGTTAAATTCATTTCCAAATAATAAAACTGTGATACTTTTGTAAAACAAAATTGGACATCTTTACTTTTTTTAAGTATTTACATGTCATACAATTTTAAAGTGATGACTGAAGCAAATGCCGTTTGACCTTTTTCATAATCTAGACTTAAGGACTATATAAATAATAAACATAAAAAAATATTGACTGTAGGTAATATACACGTTACTGACAAGGTAACAAATATAATAAAATATACAAAATAAATTTGGCATCGTTTTTTTAACAAAAATCTTGACTCAGTAATGACGGATTTGGCTTTTAGTAAAGGTTTTACAAATAAAAATTTATATTAATTACTACAACAGCCTATATAATAATAAATACATAATCAGTACCAGAAACCCGATAAACAATTAATATGATAATCGTAACCCTACAAATACTGCTAGAACCTTTAAAAAAAGCTACAAGCAAGGGTCGTATCGGCCTGCCCTTAAAATTAACCTTTACAGCTAAAACAACACCCTATATAAATGAATACTGAATTTATTACAAACTTTATATAACATGGATTTTCAAGTAAGGCCTGATTTTATTTAAAAAAAGTTTTTTAGCAGATTTTTACAAATACTTTTACATTAATCTAGTTTTGACTGAAAAGCAGCAAATTATGTAAAATAACTTTTTTTTCTATTTAATATACATGATGTTTATAAACTATTATTTGCCCACTGGTCAAAACTTGACCAAAGTATTTTTTTAGAAAACCATTTCTTTTATTGATATCAACTAAAGCTCATCAATAGCAACTAAGAAAAAAAAAAAGAAAACGGTTAAAGAACAGAAAAGAAAAAGAAGTACAAAATTTCTTCACGTATTTATACATTTATGAAATTGTAAATAAAAGTAAATTTTAGTAAACCCGCAAAAATGTTCAGAAAATACCATCCAAAATATTGTACTAAGTGAAATAAAAAATATTAGAAAATAAAATTTAATTTTATTGTCTAATCACTTTCTTTAGATTCCAAATATAACGACGGCTTTAACGTATCACTACATTTAACGTACCATGACTGTAAATTACACAAAAAAAATTAGTATAATAATTATCACGTAAAAACTACTAAACGGATTTTGATGAAAATTGGCACACAAAACACATAAAACCCTCGGGAACGCGGGTGAAACCTCGGGGGACAGCTAGTATTTTATTATAAACCTTGAAATTACTTTACGGTACGGTTACTGTCATGGCAGGGTCCTGTAGTGAACGGACAGTAATAAAAGTGTTATGTTACCTAATAGAAACTACGTTAATTTGGCCTACAGTGTACAATATCATATGGGCTTGTTATTTGTTCACAGAATAATAATCTTTATTTCATAGACTCCATATTTTTCTAAATTTGATTAAAAATAAAATGTTTTTTTTTACAATAGGAAACATTTAAAATTTATGCTTAGTAAGTTTATTCTGTGAATAAATTATTAAATTGTCTATTATTAGTCTCCATCATAAAGATATTAGTGTTTTTTCTAATTTTAAGGCGAATGTTGTTTTAAAACAAAAATTGCAATTTTTTTAACCTTCATAAAAATCCATTTATGGATTTAAAAATAGTATTTTTTTACCGTAACAAAGAGGTTACAAATCAATTTTATTTAAAAAAATGCCTATCAAACAACATTCACCATAAAAAACCATATTTTACAAATAAGACGTGCGAGACTTTATTGCAAACAGTTTCAATTTGACAGTTGAAGTTGCAAACTAACGATTGCAACTGATTTCATTGACGCTCATTAATCAAATTGAAATTGGTGGACAATGAAATACAAATAAAAACTGGTTGCAATATTTAATCCGCGTTTAAAACAAAGTGTATTAATATACAAATTACCTAACAATGTTGAATCTCTTGACTTTGATGGAAACTTTAGTGGAGCAGAGCTTCAGTGTGGTGGCCGCGGTGAGAAGGTCTGCGGAAGTGAGGTCTTTGGTGTCCACACTCACCAGGAAGTCACCCTTCTGGAGTCTACCGTCCAGCTCGGCAGGAGATCCTGGCAGCTGGAAGTCCAGGAGTAGAAGGTAACTACATTGTTATCCATGCCGTAGCTAAGTCAAAACTATCCAGTTAAGGCCCTAGGAGGGCATGAGGCGATGATAGCTGAATGGTAGTGACGTCGGATACCGCGGCGAAGGTCGTGGGTTTGAATCCTACGATGAGCTTGAGCTTTCGGTGAAGGAAACCATAACATGGTAGTACTTGACTGGCTGGCTACCACCCTCAAGTTGAGAGTCTGTCGCCAAGCAAATTGTTTGACCACAATCTCACCATGGTAAGTGATAATGTGGCCGAAAGTGGTAACCGAACTGACTCTCAAGTTCAGCTGTGGGAGCACACCAACAGGTGCTTGGCGACAGATTTTCAACTTGAGGGTGGTAGCCAGCCAGTCGAGTACTACAAAGTATCCTACCACTGTGCTATGGTTTCCTCACGATGTTTTCCTTCACCAAACACTACACCTTCTTCAACTATCAACACAAATACACGTTACTGCAGTAAAACCTTACGGCAGTTTTTAACAGTTTTTATTTAAAAAAAAATGTTTATTTCAATAAAAATAATGATTAGATATATTATGTACTCACCAATTCGCCGAGATATAATCCGCTTCCACTCACAGGTGCAATGAACGTGAGGCCGAATGGACGACCTGCCTTCCGCGTCAACTCTACCTCTACTAACGTATATTTGATTGGCTCCGGACGGTGGACCACCAGTTTTAGCTGGAAATTATAATATTCTATATTAAATACTTAGAAAAGAAAAATAAATGTTTTTTTTTTAACACAAATAAGTTAACGTTTGACCACCAACTCGCCTGTTGGTAAGCGACGATGTGGCCGAAGATGAAGCACGCAAACTTAGAAGATACCTATTCATCCTGACCTTGAATAGATCCAGATTATATTTCTTAGGAAACAAGGAAGCCGGCAGTTTGTTTCATTCCTTGGCAGTACGGATCAGAAACGTGGAGTCGAACCGTTTAGTAGGTGTCCAAGGAAAATCCACAGTGTGTGTGTGTACGAGATATTTAATATCTAAAATTCATAAATCAATACATAAAAATCTAAATATCTCGAAATAGGTGACACTTTTACAAAAGTCATTTTTATATATTATTGTCATCCTACTTACCGGACATCTTTAATAATAATAGTCGCCTATAGATAATAATGGTAGGGGAGGCAATGATGCTAAATTTGTAGTTACTCGAGCGTCTTTGGGACCTACTGGAATTTGAAGATTAGGTGGAATAAAGAAAAAAAGGTTATGTGATATTTTCTCCTTCACCGTTGGTGGGAGCGTCTACGGGGTTCCAAAAATGTAAAAAAAAACAGTCACCAAGAAATACTCGAGCGCGTCAGATATTAATAGGGTAGTCGCGCCACGTCTGTCTGATAACGGAAAAATAATAATCTGCCGTTTTGCGTGGCCGTACGAAGGGGTCGAAAATATTTTTAAAAAAAATTTACTCGAGCGCGTCAAACATTGATAAGGGATGTTAAGGGAACCCTCCAGTAGCTCTTATTTTAAAGACTGACAATTTGGACGCGACCATCAGTCAGGGCCGATTTTTGAAAATGCAAAAAAAAATCGTGACCTGGATTTACTCGAGCGCGTCAGATTTTTATACAGGCGGTTCTTCTTGATGGCCTTGTTGTACTGACCCATAATCTGACAATTATGTTGAGGAATTTCCTTAATCTGACCGTTTGAAAAAAAAATATATAAAAAATATCGAAATCTCAAAAATGGTTCAAGATATCGAAAAAATGTTTGTACAAAAGTTGTAGAGAATTTAATCTTCTACAATATTTATTATGAATACATATACCAAAAAACCCATAGGAAACGAGATATTTGCAATAAATCATTTATTGACCTTTGACCTTGAAAAATCAGTAGTCGCGGGCACCCTATGATAAGTAGCTTTTGAGACAAGTTTTAGGGTGTCAAAATAAAGGTTTATACAAGTTAATAGGTGACTATCTCTCATTCTGAGGTGAAACTCATAATATTCCTGGACTATACACTTAATAATGATTTTAGCTACTTCGGCTTGTGCAAATCGGCAGATTAAGATATTTCCGTGATTCGTGACTAATTTCCTTCAAAATAAAAAAAAAAACTAATCGCGCTCGAGAAAATCCAGGTGACGTTTTTTTTTTGCAACTTTGCGAGTCTCCAATTTTCTTTCGTCACGCCCAAATTGTCAGATTATTGAAATGTACACTATTTTGCATGTAACTAACTTACCTTACCTTAATCTGACGCGCTCGAGTATTTCAAACCATCGATTTTTTTTTACTAATCTGACGGGCTACCCTAGACGTTCCACACTATATAGAGGGCTCAGATTTGGTGAGAGTACTTCACAAGGTGCAAGGTTGCCCCCCTTATGTTAAATCTGACGCGCTCGAGTAAATCCCGAAATCCCCTATTCGCCTCCCCTACCATAAGTATTAACCAGTGGGAATGCCATCTTTTTCCTCTTATGTGTCCCCCCGGTGACGCCCTGAGTTGAAGTTTGTACTTCATTAAGGGGCGCCCTCAAAGAGATTGACAAACTGTTGTCAACCTTGTACAATGTAATTTTTTGAATGATTTTTTTGGAATAAGTAATATGTTGTTTTTAGTTTTCAAATTCTTCATCTGAGGTAACATTTTGTGGGCATTTTTTTTATCTTGCTAAAGGTAAGTAGGTTACCTTGGCAGTCCTCTGTTTGACAGTGAGACACAGTCGTTCGTGCGCCATGTCCTTAGTGAGCACGGTCCCACCCGCCTCCAGCAGCATGTCGCCCACCTGGAGACGACCGTCCCGCCGCGCCGCACCACCAGATAATATATCTAGCACCACCGCCGCCGCACCCTGTAGGTACCACACACACACATTACACTAGCTGAAAGCTGACTCGACACTAGTTCTGATACTCCACACAAGTGCACAGTGCACAAAAAAAAGTGGAATGATCGCCAATTTCACTAAACCTGACCTGCCTTCACAACTTTTTAGACATAGAGCCAGATTCCAGAAAAATATCGACTTCTCGGAAGCTCAAAGAGCCTCTGTTTGCTGTTTTAGGTTTTTCACTGTACTTATTCCCAATTTTAATAGGACTGTAGTAAACTGTGTTTGGGTTCGAAATAAAGACAATTATTTGGCTCGCGTTATTTACGAAATATGTGATCTCATATGCACCCAATAAAAATGTTTTTGAGGGGAACTTGAAGAGCCACGACTGACTCTTGAAAGAGCCGCAGTTTGCCGACCCCTGTTTTACAAAAACATACTCACATTAATAAGTGTATCGCTTCCTCCCAGCAGAACTATACCGAGCACATCGCTGTTAGCGTTGATCTCTATAGTGGTGTCCTGGTTGGGGACGATGGGGGCCGTCGCGGGGTCCGCCGGGGGCTCCACTGGGGACATTCATATTATGACAATACTTTGTCAAAATTACAGGGTATGTAACCACCAATGACAAAAGAGAGCGATGGCCCAGTAGTGTTAATTTTGACCCATATAACTCTATAGCTTGTGTGTGACCATAATCTCACCATGGAAAGTGATGATGTGGCCGAAGGTGGTAAGCACACAAAGCCTAGATGGAAACTGGCTTTCAAGTGCAGCTGTCGGAACACACCGGTAGGTGCTTGGCAATTTTTAATTTGAGCTTGAGCTTTCGGTGAAAGAAAACATCGTGAGGAAACCAGCACGGTGGTAGGGTACTTTGTAGTACCCGACTGGCTGACTACAACCCTCAAGTTGAAAATCTGTCACTTACCATGGTGAGATTGTGATCAAACACAAGCTTATCCAGAATAATAAAAATAAAATAAAAAAGCTGGGATTTTTGTAAAATAATCGTGAAAAATAAACGAGTACCTTTGACAGGGGATGGAGCAGGTCTCGGTGTCTGTGGCCGCGACGTGCCGGCCCCCAGCGCGGGGTCGGGGTTTTGATTCCGGCTCGTCGGTCGAGATGCTGAACAGTGATATAAATATTAATAAAAATCTCATGGCCTATATCTTTGTAGTTCGCTCCCACCTGAATGTCCCCCCGGTGACGCCTGAGTCAAACATTTTCATTTCTTTTTCTTTTTCACACACGGCTATCTGTTCCCAAACTAAGCAGAGCTTGTAATATGAACAACCAGATCACTGATATAATACATAGACTACTTTTTTTTGTAAATACATACTTAAATAGATAATTACACCCAGACTCAGGACAAATAGACATGTTTATGCACACAAATGTCTGTCCTGGATGGGAATCGAACCCACGACCTGCGACGTGATAGGTAACTGGCCCAAATATGAGATCTGATTACTTTTTGACAGCGCGAGCCGTGTGTCCGTCTTGGCAACATATTACATGAGAATGTTTTTGGTGGGATAAAAATTTCAGTAAATAAAGGCTTATGGAGAAACGAGGTGTTAGACTCCTCCATTGAAAAGGGAATTATAGTCGTGAGTAGTAAGATAACAACTACGTTGGGACGATCTCTCTTTCTTTCATTAAGGGTAAGTAGGGTTAGAAAGAGAGATTGTCTCAACGTTTTAGTTATCTTTCTCTTTTTCGTAATTGATAGGTATTTGCTTCAAGTAGATATTTAGAGTTACCCATCCATTTAGAATATATCATTCTTGGTCTTACCACCGGGAGGTCCGGGAGTACCGGGCGTGGCGGGAGACTGATCTGTGTCGTCCTTCATGTTGGGGCTGCACACCGTCAGCACCACCACACCCTCTGTGTGTTTCAGTTTAGCTGCAGCCTGGAATCATGGTAGTTCAAATTAATCGAAATTGCACCTTGATGTTATGAAGTTAGAGAACAAAATCCAACTATAAGTTTTCGTGATCAAACAGGGATATTTATAGTTTTGTTATAATATGTGTCCGTTCGTATGTCATAGCTAATTTACTTGTAAACTATAGTTTAAAGTTATGCTAACTTTGAAACATAAGTGTTTTTTATTAGCATTCCTACAATCTATACTAATATTTTAAAGAGGTAAAGTTTGTGAGGTTGTAAGGGGTAATCTCTGGATCTACTGAACCGATTTTGAAAATTATTTTACCAATAGAAAGCCACGTTATTTGCGAGTGTCATAGGCTATATTTTTATCCCGGGAAAAGATAAGATCCCACGGGAACGCGGGTGAAACAACAAGTAATTTATATAAACTTTCAGAAACATTGTAAGGAATCCACGGTGTTGTAGTCGTCTAACTGGCTACAACCCAAGTAGTCATGGGGAGGATCGTGAGGTAGATTGTCAGAAACGCGGGTGAAACAACAAGTAATTTATATAAACCACGGTGTTGTAGTCGTCTAACTGGCTACAACCCAAGTAGTCATGGGGAGGATCGTGAGGTAGATTGTCAGAAACGCGGGTGAAACAACAAGTAATTTATATAAACCACGGTGTTGTAGTCGTCTAACTGGCTACAACCCAAGTAGTCATGGGGAGGATCGTGAGGTAGATTGTCAGAAACGCGGGTGAAACAACAAGTAATTTATATAAACCACGGTGTTGTAGTCGTCTAACTGGCTACAACCCAAGTAGTCATGGGGAGGATCGTGAGGTAGATTGTCAGAAACGCGGGTGAAACAACAAGTAATTTATATAAACCACGGTGTTGTAGTCGTCTAACTGGCTACAACCCAAGTAGTCATGGGGAGGATCGTGAGGTAGATTGTCAGAAACGCGGGTGAAACAACAAGTAATTTATATAAACCACGGTGTTGTAGTCGTCTAACTGGCTACAACCCAAGTAGTCATGGGGAGGATCGTGAGGTAGATTGTCAGAAACGCGGGTGAAACAACAAGTAATTTATATAAACCACGGTGTTGTAGTCGTCTAACTGGCTACAACCCAAGTAGTCATGGGGAGGATCGTGACGTAGATTGTCAGAAACGCGGGTGAAACAACAAGTAATTTATATAAACCACGGTGTTGTAGTCGTCTAACTGGCTACAACCCAAGTAGTCATGGGGAGGATCGTGAGGTAGATTGTCAGAAACGCGGGTGAAACAACAAGTAATTTATATAAACCACGGTGTTGTAGTCGTCTAACTGGCTACAACCCAAGTAGTCATGGGGAGGATCGTGAGGTAGATTGTCAGAAACGCGGGTGAAACAACAAGTAATTTATATAAACCACGATGTTGTAGTCGTCTAACTGGCTACAACCCAAGTAGTCATGGGGAGGATCGTGAGGTAGATTGTCAGAAACGCGGGTGAAACAACAAGTAATTTATATAAACCACGATGTTGTAGTCGTCTAACTGGCTACAACCCAAGTAGTCATGGGAGCATCGTGCGGTAGTTTGTCAGAAACGCGGGTGAAACAACAAGTAATTTATATAAACCACGGTGTTGTAGTCGTCTAACTGGCTACAACCCAAGTAGTCATGGGAGCATCGTGCGGTAGTTTGTCAGAAACGCGGGTGAAACAACAAGTAATTTATATAAACCACGGTGTTGTAGTCGTCTAACTGGCTACAACCCAAGTAGTCATGGGGAGGATCGTGAGGTAGATTGTCAGAAACGCGGGTGAAACAACAAGTAATTTATATAAACCACGATGTTGTAGTCGTCTAACTGGCTACAACCCAAGTAGTCATGGGGAGGATCGTGAGGTAGATTGTCAGAAACGCGGGTGAAACAACAAGTAATTTATATAAACCACGATGTTGTAGTCGTCTAACTGGCTACAACCCAAGTAGTCATGGGAGCATCGTGCGGTAGTTTGTCAGAAACGCGGGTGAAACAACAAGTAATTTATATAAACCACGGTGTTGTAGTCGTCTAACTGGCTACAACCCAAGTAGTCATGGGAGCATCGTGCGGTAGTTTGTCAGAAACGCGGGTGAAACAACAAGTAATTTATATAAACCACGGTGTTGTAGTCGTCTAACTGGCTACAACCCAAGTAGTCATGGGAGCATCGTGCGGTAGTTTGTCAGAAACGCGGGTGAAACAACAAGTAATTTATATAAACCACGGTGTTGTAGTCGTCTAACTGGCTACCACCCAAGTAGTCATGGGAGCATCGTGAGGTAGATTGTCAGAAACGCGGGTGAAACCTGGGCCTTCAAGTAGTATGTAACACTTACCGCATCATAGCTGCAGTTGAGCAAGGAATCTCTGTTGACAGCCAGCAACATATCACCTATTTGTAGGCCAGCCTGCGAAGTCAGAGAAATAATTATGAATCAAAGTCAAAGTCAAAGTCAAAATATTATGTTTTATACGGGAATGTATGTATGTATATTTCTTTGGCACGTTCTGTAGGCTGAACGTCTGAACTGATTTTGATGATTGTTATGATTATCAGACGCCATATTGTAAAAAAGAAAACTTGAGAGGTGTCAAGGGACACCCGGATGGAACGAAGTTATATAAGTTATATAAGTCGAGAGAGAGTATATATATATAAAAAAACATTTCTATTTATATATATTTATATATAAATAGAAATGAAAATATCTAGCTTGCTTTCTATAAGAGAGAGAGAGAGACAGACAGAGAAACATGCGCACGCCGCACAGCTTAATAAACATACATAGTGACATAAAAAGTGTCGTGACAATTTTTCGTACGATTTTTTTCCGCCTAGCCCCCTTTCACAAAGCGCGATAAGGAACTTCGTAAAAAATAAGTCCACGTAATGTTAAGTGGGGTATCATTGGATAGGTCTTTGAAAATCATTATTAGGTATCTTTGATCATTTTTAATATTGATCGACCATATAGGATTGATAAACTAAAGTTAGTTACTAACCATTCTCACAGAAAATTTTCAATATCTACTAATATATTCTTTTTAGTGTTTGCAAATAATTTCAGTATTAACAGTTGTTGTCTAATTAAAGTACTTTACAGAATTCTCTCAACTCAATATATTTATACAGAGTGTGTGGTAAGTAGTAGGTACGACAAACTTAAAGGGGGAGATAGGTGGGCGGGTCACCTACCAACATAATATACAAAAAGTTAAAAGTTATAAAAACTTTTTTAAAAACAAGCTTTGGATTCAGAGTGACGTCACTTTATTTTTTGAGTTATTCTCAGCAAGCCCTTTCATTTGATACCTATATTGTAGGATTGCATTAAAAATAATAGTCCGCTATCTTAGGTGTTCCACCATGTTGTATTTAGAATGACGTCACACAGCTGACCATGCATTGTCATCTAAACTAAACGTGTATACAACATTTCAGCTCAATCGGTTGAAAGATTCACCCCGGACAAACATACATACATTGCAAGTTAATAATAAAGCTTGTAAAAAATACCCCAGTAAAAAGGTCACCGTTTCAAAATATTTCGATATTTCTGATTTTATATATGACGGATAGAGGGTAGGTCAGGATAATAATATTTAATTCGTTTGCACAAATTAACTATGACAACAAGTGTATCGGGCCACGCCAGAGCAAAGACTGACTTAACGGCTTTTTTTTTTTTTGAGGAGGACTTAAAGGTGGCGGTCTGAAGGACCATAGACACCCTTACGCGGACTATTCGGCGAGCGCTTAGGGCTCTCAGCCGTGTTTGTTTGTGACGACTCACCGCTGAGGGCGCCCCAGTTGGGGCCCGAACCTCGGCTCAGGGCGTCGTCGGGGGACACAAAAAGTGGGACGGACTTCAAGTGGGACGATCGCCCCATCTATTTATAAAGATTACACAGTGGGGGCATCGAATGACGCGCTCGCCGCTCGGTGTCGTTATGTGTAGTTTACAAGATTCCTTCTATCCACGCTAGATGGCGCAGGCGCCTACATATACATTTTTTTTAATATCTCGAAAACGGTGACACTTAGTTACTAAAGTTATTTTGTATATTTTGTTAGGTGACCGGAAACCTGTATATCTTTGTACAGATATTGTTTTGGACAGCCCTGAATGTACAGTTAAGGTTGAATACCTGTTCAGCAGCGCTGCCCTCTTGAAGATCCGACACGAATATCCCACGACCTGCCTCCGTGTGGCGACCCTCGATGATCATGATGCCAAGACCTGATGGTCCCTGGAGACAGGACAAAATAATGTTTTTTTGAAGTGAAAACTTCTTTAGCGGCGTTGTGCACTTGTTTGGGATGGGTAAAAAATGTTAAACTCGCGTCAGGACACGTGACCTGATCGAAAATTCGTAGGACGGAGGGAGAGTAGTTTAGGCGATGATAGCTCAGTGGTAAGTGACGTCGGATACCGCGGCGAAGGTCGTGGGTTCGAATCCTTACAATGAGCTTGAGCTTTCGGTGAAGGAAAACATCGTGAGGAAACCACAGCACGGTGGTAGGGTACTTTGTAGTACTCGACTGGCTGGTTACCACCCTCAAGTTGAAAATCTGTCGCCAAGCACCTGTTGGTGTGTACCGGCAATTGCACTTGAGAGCCAGTTCGCCTTTAAAGCATTGTAATAAGGTGTACAACACATTAGCAATCCCTGGTATTGCCAATGTCTATAGGCGACGGTTGTCACTTACCATCAGGTGACCCGCCTGCCTCGTTGTCACTTGTGACATAAAAAAAAAAGAGTAGACCGCCGGCGCTCTTTCTACCGCGCCGGCGGTCTAATGTAGTATAAATTGTCATGTTTGTGTCAGATAGCGCAATAAATGAATATTGTATTTTACCACATCAATGATAGTATGATTTGTACATTTGTTGTAAATAAAATAATATATATAGTGTAATGATAGTACTTTTATACTGATAAATAAAGCAATTCGTGCGAAATTATTCCCTAACCATTCCAAAATCTTCAAAAATACACACGTGAATGGTCAAGTTTTTACTTCTGCCGGCACTCCCGGAGTGCAACCGTTGTTTTTTTAATAGGTTTGCGTTTGACCACAATCTCCCTTGATGTTAGGTGATGATGTAAGTAGCCTATTCACTCGCGACTTGAATACTCCCAGGTTGTAACTAAATCCTATAGATTACTATTTTTGCCGCCATAACACGCAAATATTGTCAGTGAGACTAGTTTAATAATTATTGAATGTAATAGGTGTAAGTAAGTTATTTTTGAAAAGAGTAATTGCTGAGTTTATTGCCGGCTCTTCTCAGCAAAAGCAACCTTTCGAACCATGCATTTGGAGTCTGACTATTCATAACTGCCTGTGAAGGCCTATTTGGATGAATAAACAATTTCATTTCATTTAACTATCGGGAAACACAGACTCAGGTAAGGAGTTCCACTCCTTGCTCAATCGGTTAAAGATATCTGCTTCAAAATTGAGTTGCAAGATTCCACCCACACATACATACATACATACGTATACAATGCAAGTTAAATAAAAGCTTTAAAATAACAAAAAAATCAAATTATTATAAAACTGTCAACGAGAGAGTTGCAGAGAAAACTAAGACATACAGATAGATAGATGCATCTACAAGTTATATAGTTATTTACCTTCTTGATAGTAATGTCCCTTACGCCCTTGTAGCCAGCGAACCGATCCTCCGACTGTCGACAAAAAATAATAACATTATCAAACACGCATATAAATATATTACATTTAATCACCAGCTGTACCCCGCGTTCCCGTTGGATCTTATGTCTTCCCGGGATAAAAAATATAGCCTATGAAACACACAAATAACGTGGCTTTCTATTGGTAAAAGAATTTTCAAAATCGGTTCAGTAGATCCAGAGATTATACCCTACAACCTCACAACACTTTACCTCTTTATTATATTAGTACACCTAGATAAAAATCAAATTAGACATTGTAAGGTTTTAACGAAAAATGTTGTCATTTTTAGTAGGTACGTAGTTGGAATGATGATCCTTGATACTTGTTGCCTATGAAATAAAATAAAAGGTATGTACTAAGAAAATATTTTTATAAATTCGATCCCTAAAGGGTTGGCACACGTCCGCGTTTTTCCGGATTTGTCCTAGTTTAGAGTGCGTCCGGGAATCGGCGGTGTTACATTTGTGTTCGTGTATAACGGGTTCTGAGCTCCAAAATCCGGGGTATTCATGCTTCTGGCAGATATTAGAGATGGCCATCATAACTCTAAATCGTTCTCTCAGGAACTTGGGTGGACAGCTTGTCTTTCATATAAATTCCGGTCAAGTGAGTTTCTTTCCGTTTTTTATGAAACCTAAGTAGAAATAGGCTACTTAGGTCACGGCGTAAAGTGCGGGTTTAGGTCACACTGTGCTATAAATTTACGTTTTTCGGGTTTATTTCTTTACTTGTGCAACATGATATTGCCTCTTGCTTCTTCTTCATGGTTTTTGGTCAACGGAAAGAACCCTAAAGGCTCTTGAGAGAGTCAAAATATGGGGCATACCTTGCTCGTATCTTTTGGTTGCGTGTCAGCACAGCTAGTTCATTATACAATTATTTTTAAAACAATACATTACAACATCATTGAGGTAAATATTCAAGGAAATCAAGATAAAGCAGTCATTACAGAACCGATCGTAATCAAATCTAGTACCTAACCAACAACCATTATTCTACCAAACAAAAAATAATCATTACAATCTTTATAAAATACAGTCGAATTGAGAATCTCCTTTTATAAAGTCGGCTAAAACTGTAAGGATTTTTAAACACCTATATTTTACTCCCCACATGTACAGATCATAATCAAATACTTATATTGGAAATGACGGCGACGAGGGTTGTCAGGTAATATTTTCTGTATGCCGGATACTAGTGCCGGACATAATGGCGAACTATTACGAACATAAGAGCAGCCATTGTCAAAAATTTTAAACAATTTTACAGATAGGTACCATAGATTCTTATTTCACGACCGAATTTCCATTCTAATTGAATTTTTATATAATACAAGACTAAGTAGATATTATCTTTTCTCGGGATAAAAATAATCCTATTTATAATTACTTACCATGAACATTCGAATGTCACAACTGTCAGTTACCTATTCATTTCAGTGACCACTAGCGCCACCCTTCAGTTCACAGATAAGTTGGTGGCACTATACAGGATATGATCTACCTATGGGCTAAGTTTGATCAAAAGATCAGTAGCTTTTGCGTGAAACAGTAACAAACATTTATAATGTTATGGTAGTAAGTAAGAAAAAGATTACATTTGTAAATTAGGTTACTTTTAAAATTGAATTTTGAGCTGGTTACGCGCGCGCGCGCCAAAAGACCGGCCTTCTGAATTTTTTGAGAGAAAAACAGACGTAAAACCTATGCCGGACAATATATCCGGACGCGTGGCAACCCTAACGGCTACAATTTTCAACAAACAAGCAGCTCGTGCCATCGTGTGCACAAGTGTCTTGACATTGTTTCAACAAGTTTTCCGCGTACCAACTTCAAGTTGTACATGTTTAAACTTGTGTGGTTATGGTTTAAGGAAATTCTACAATTTATTTGCTGGAATGCTTCCAATAATTTAGGCTATTTAAGTCCTTGGTCTTTATTCAAATGAAATTATCTCTTACCGATGATTTTTAAGGCGATGATAGCTCAGTGGTTGTGACGTCGGGTACCGCGGCGAAGGTCGTGGGTTCGAATCCCACAATGACCTAGAGGTTTTGGTGAAGGAAAACATCGTGAGGAAACCATAGCACGGTGGTACTCGATTGGCTGGCTACCACCCGCAAGTTGAAAATCTGTCGCCAAATACCTATCGGTGTGTTCCGACAACTACACTTGAGAGCCAGTTCCTACCTAAGCTTATCCAAAATTAATAACACGTACCGAAGAATGAAGACAAATCTCTATTTTTAAAATACTTTTTGGTATAAAAGTGGTATCTATTAAAAAAAAAATTATCTATGAAATTTTCATGATATCTAATCTCGGTTTTTGTATGACTACGGAACCCTAAGGAATACTTAGTTGGTGAATCATGTATTAATATGTTCACCGTGGAGTTCCGGGTTCTATTCCCGATCGAAAATAACACGTAAACATTGTAATGTCGAGAAAATATTTATTATCTTAAAACTGATGATTTATTATTTTAAAACAAAATGCTGAGCGATTATTTTAATGATCAATTTGGCAAAAACAAGTATATTTAGTTAAATTTATTTACACAATATACTATTTACGTGCTTATACCTAATTTTATACTTAACTAGCTGTCCTCCGCGGTTTCACCCGCGTTCCCGAGGATTCTTATCTTTTCCCGGGATACAAATTAGCCTATGTGCTATTCCAAACTATAATCTATCTCTATGCCAAATTTCATCCAGATCCGTTCAGCCGTCCTGGCGTAAATGAGTAACAAACATCCATCCATCCATCCATCCAAACTTTCACATTTATAATACTAGCTGTTCCGCGCGATTTCACGCGCGTACCCGAGGGATCGAATCTTTTTCCAGGATACAAAGTAGCCATTGTGCTATTCCAGACTATAATCTATCTCCATGCCAAATTTCATCCAGATCCATTCAGCCGTTCTGGCGTAAATGAGTAACAAACATACATCCATCCAAACTTTCACATTTATAAGATTAGTAGGATAGTAAGATTAGTAAGATAAGATTAGTAGGATATAGTAGGATTAGTGTAGGTTCTTTTTTAAAGCTCACCTTCCGCCGTTTGAATGACAGCGTCCGTCGCCATATTGTCCTCAGAAACACTGTTGGTCTGTAATAGTATTCGTCGAACGTGCGGCGCGTGCGCACCTCGGTCATTACAGTCATCACTTCACTTACACCAACACATCACTCTCGATAGCACAAACTTATTGCACTCCAGTTAAAAACTTCCAAAAGTGTTGCTTGCTATGTTCTGCTTTTCCTACCACTTTTTGTCTCTTATTTATTTAGTAAACACAATTTTTATTATTTCATCTGAGATCACTAGAGTAATATGTTTTTTTTTGCGTGTTTTTCGTGTATTTCTCGTGGCAATTTTTGGTACATGAATCTCATTAATTAATTTTATAATCTATTAAAATTAATTAATATAATATTTTAATCAATACAAATATGATTTCGTCCATTAATGAATTAAGTTTACATATGCAAGTTACTAGAGCGTAATAAAAGTAATAAAAAACTGTTTAAAAAACCGTTTATTGAAAAAAGTACGTAATTCCGATGGCAAGTGTTGCCACTCAAAAACATTTTTATTCTTAAATCAACCAAAGGAAATATTAAGCATGGCAACTGTTATCTAGAGTATTGTTAAGTGCTGCTTATCTGCGGTCAAACATGGGATGGGATTCGGTTATCATTCTTTATACACCTACACTGTTGTTTTATGTGATAAAACGTAAATCCTGTACATTAGTGATTGTGCGGTATGATAAGAGCTTAGCATTCGAAATTATGTCAAAATGACTATATATGAAGTACCATATGCGAGCCTTTTTCAAGCATTTGGTCCTATTTCTGTGACAATAGAACCGTAACAAAGTTTACCGGTCATATGTTAGACGACGCAGTGTTGGTTCCGCAGTTTATTCTTTTAACTTTCCGGGACATATGCAAGTTTTAGATCGAACTAACAGGCTACCGTATAAAAATAACCAGTTAAGTATAAAAGTAGTTAACCGGTTTTATCTTAAATTCGGTTGAAGAGAAAATTATAAAAAAAACTTTATGGAAACAAGGCTAAAAAATACCACTAGTAAAGGAGGGGAAAGTTAACGAATACGTGTAACAGATATATATCGTAGAAAATGACAAATCAATTTTCTATTTTTAAACGACTTCAAAAAAGGAGGAGGTTATATGTTCGACTGTATGTTTTTTTTTTATGTATGTTCATCGATTTTTTCGCCAATTGTCAAGCGATTTTCAAATATTTTTTTTTTGTTTGAAAGAGTATACTTCGGCGGTGGTCCCATTATCACCAAGTCAGGATCTGATGATGGGATCCTGGGGGAAAACGAGGGCAACCCTCAAATTTTATAAGAATTGTCAACCGATTTTCAAAATTCTTTTTTCATTTGAAAGAGTATACTTCGGCGGTAGACCCACTGTCACCAAGTCAGGATCTGATGATGGGATCCTGGGGAAAATGAGGGCAACCCTCAAATTTTATAAGAATTTACAGTATTTTTCATTCATATACGTACTTATCAAAGCTATTTCTATCTGGTAGTCATCATCTTATGTTGCAGAGCTGATGATGGAAGGTACAACTCCTTAAAGGTTAGGATTTAGGCAAAAATCTGTAAATATTATGGGCTAATATTTATAATTCATATACTTTCTAAAGCTATTCAGATATTTGCATCTGGTAGTCATCATCTCATGTTGCTGAGCTGATGATGGTAGGTCAAACTCCTTAACAGCTAGGAGTTAGGGGATATTTCTTTAAATATTATAGTCACGTTTAGACTCGTATCGTCGTCTCTTTGTATATTCAAATGAGCTGATGATAGAAGGTAAACTCTTTATCGGTTAGGAGTTAGAATATACGTTGTCCTAGATATGAAATGAAACGCAATATCAAGTAGCTGCTGAGAAAGAAGCCTTAATCATTTAGGATAAATATTCTTTATTTTCATTAAAAGTTAATCTATTTATGTATTCCCTCATCTAATAGCGTGATGTTATTTAACTTAAAGGCTTTCTCGATAAATGGGCTATCCAACACTAATATATTTTATGTAGTTACTGAGATTAGTGCGTTCAAACAAACAAACAAACTCTTCAGCTTTCTCATATTAGTATAGATAATGTAAATTAATAATAGGCTTAATTTGCTCGAAAACAATTAAATATTTCTTGAAAACATTGAAATATAAAAAATGAAAAAATAAAACTTTTTATAAAAAAATAAAAACGACTTCAAAAACCGAAAAATAAACTGAATAAGACATTAAATAAAATGGACAAAAAATATTTCAATAACTAAATAGCCCAAAAACTTTACTTATGTAAACTACCTACGCACCTATTCAAATTATTATTCTATAAATACCTTTTGATCTGTTTGAAGTCGGTGCCAAGCCCAAAAATACAATGAAAGAAATAATAAATGCCTTCACAAGCACTTATGAATTGTAAGATTACCTACTTTCGCCAGATGGCAGTTCAGCCTCCCAGGGTGGAAATTAATTAATCCCTGGGTTCGGGAACTCATTCTATCTGCGGGCGGCCAGCGGTCAACCGTTTCACCGGGTCTCCCTAACCGCACGCCAACATGCTGCGCCTGCATTACTCAATAGCGACTCCACAATACCCACAATACCGCCGGTCCCTCCGCCGTCAGCACAGTGCCTCCTCTAAGGAACTCTGGCAACCTTACTCACCGCAGGAACACAACACCACTTGAGGGCAGTGTTATTTGGCTGCGATATTCTGTAAGGTTGAGGTACTAGCCCAGTCAGGCGGCCCCAATTATGAGCAGATGTTCTGCTATGTCCTACCTCCTCAAACCGTACGAAGCCTATTAGGCTTGGCACCGACTTCAAACAGATCAAAAGGTATTTATAGAATAATAATTTGAATAGGTGCGTAGGTAGTTTACATAAGTAAAGTTTTTGGTCTATTTAGTTATTGAAATATTTTTTGTCCATTTTATTTAATGTCTTATTCAGTTTATTTTTCGGTTTTTGAAGTCGTTTTTATTTTTTTATAAAAAGTTTTAACATAAACGCATACAATTTTAGGAATCGTTGCTGCATAAATTTAAAATAAACTTTACTTAGGCAGTAACCGGTTTTTTTTTAAGTCGTAGCAAATAAAACGGTTGTGTAAAAAGATAATTCCCACGATATTGAATACGTGTGATATTTGATATAGGTAATCGTATTAATATCAATGATCGGAATAGCTGGTCGATCGCGTGCGAGATATAAGCGTTTCCTGTTCGATATCATTACATGCCTAGTCACATTATTATTTTGTTTTCTTACATTTCTTTTTTTTTTTTTTATTCTGGATAAGCTTGTATTTGACCACAATCTCACCATGGTAAGTGATGATGTGGCCGAAGGTGGTAAGCACACAAAGCCTAGATGGGAACTGGCTCTCAAGTGTAGCTGTCGGAACACACCGATAGGTGCTTGGCGACAGGTTTTCAACTTGAGGGTGGTAGCCAGCCAGTCGGGTACAAAGTACACTACCACCGTGCTATGGTTTCCTCACGATGTTTTCCTTCACCGAAAGCTCAAGCTCATTGTAGGATTCGAACCCACGACCTTCGTCGCGGTATTCGACGTCACTTACCACTGAGCTATCATCGCCTTTTGTTTTTTTTGGTTTTTATTTCTATTTTGCTAGAAGTCTGTTTTGATATATTTGCTATCTGTAATCTATCAAAGTCAAAGTGAAAACCATTTATTCAGTTTATGCCCTAGAAGGGCACTTATGAAGGTCGAATTACAGAAGTTACCTCCGGTTACATTTTTTGAATATTTTTGGACCATCTGACACTATATTGTTTTTTTTTCTTTTTTTTTTTCTTTTCTTTTGTTTTTATCTGTGAGGCGGGGCACCGGTGATCTGTAATACAGGTTATTTTAAACCTAACTCAGGCACCAGTCTCTCACAAATCAGGTCTTTTCATTGTGTAAATTGTTAAATAAGCCGCTGTGAGAGAAAATAAATAATATATTATTATTATTATCAAAGTATAAAACTTAACTACTCAACGGATTTTAATGCAGTTTTCAGCAATAGATAGAGTGATTCAAGAGGAAGGTTTATATCTCTCGTATAGAACATATGTACATACGAAATGAGCAAGGAAGGCTAGTATTTTATAAATAACAAGACATTTTTTTTCATATGTATAGAGTTTAAAATATGTGCACCAATCAAGATAATTTGGCAATAGACATAAGGAAAGCCGAGGGAAAAAAATCACTGGAATATTCGACGATTCGGTATTACCCAATTTATTCTTAAAAACCGATGAAAAATAAACTACATATTATTAAATCGAAAACCGGTTATTATGAGCTTTTATTCAACTGCACTAGTCAGTAAGTTAAATTTTCTGCTGGAATTGAGCACAGACTTTTGGTGTTTGCGACAATACTATGTTCAAGAATCCTTTTTAGGGTTCCGTACCCAAAGGGTAAAAACCCCTACTGAGACTCTTCTGTCCGTCTGTCTGTCTGTCTGTCTGTCACCAGGCTGTATCTCATAAACCATGATAACTAGACAGTTCACCGATGGTGTATTTCTGTTGCCGCTATAACAACAACCAATACTAAAAACAGAATTAAATAATTTAAAAAATTCTACAAAATTCGTACGGAACCCTCGGTTCGCGAGTCCGACTCGCACTTGACCGGTTTTTAATTATAGGTGAACTTATTTTTAGTGTTATCGTGGCTTGATAATAAAATAATATAGCCATGTTCATTAAAACGTGGAAATACTATATTTTGTAAAAATATCCTAATAATGAATACGAGTTCTATGACCTTTAGTTGTCGAGGAAACCACAGCACGGTGGTAGGGTACTTTGTAGTAACCATCTGGCAATGGGTTGCTGTTGTGTCGACAGCTGCACTTTTTTTATGCCAACAACAACGAGGCAGGCGGGTCACCTGATGGTAAGTGACTACCGTCGCCTATAGACATTAGTAATACCAGGGGGATTGACAATGTGTTGTACACCTTATTACAAAGCGGCTCTCAAGTGCAACTGCCGGAACACACCGATAGGTGCTTGGCGACAGATTTTCATCCTGTGTGTGGTAGCCAGCCAGTCGGGTACTACAAAGTACCCCACCACCGTGCTATAGTTTCCTCACGATTTTCCTTCACCGAAAGCTCAAGCTCGAGCCAGAGCTCGAGTAGGATTCGAACCCACGACCTTCGCCGCTGTATCTGACGTCACTACCATTGAGCTATCATCGAAACGAAAATAAATATATTAATTATTATGAAAGAGATATATTATCAGTGATACTATATGTTATAAATAATTATTAAATATAATAGATCTAAGTAGCTTTTTTTTTAAAGAGTAATTGCTGAGTTTGTTGCCGGGTCTTCTCAGCACCGATTAAAAACACCTGTAATGAGTTTATTTGGTGAAGATATTTTTGAGTTTGAGTTATATTATCCTGTTATAGTAGTACAATACAACAATTAGACATGTGTGAAATACATAAATAAATATTACATTATTGTTTGTATGGTTCTATTTACGTGATATCTATCATTAGAATATGTAGTGACATCATATTTTATTAAACGACTTCAAAAAAGGAGGAGGTTATATGTTCGACTGTATGTATTTTTTTTTTTTTTTTTTATGTATGTTCGTCGATTTTTTCGCCAATTGTCAAGCTATTTTCAAATTATTTTTTTTGTTTGAAAGAGTATACTTCGGCGGTGGTCCCATTATCACCAAGTCAGGATATGATGATGGGATCCTGGGGGAAAACGAGGGCAACCCTCAAATTTTATAAGAATTGTCAACCGATTTTCAAAATTCTTTTTTCATTTGAAAGAGTATACTTCGGCGGTAGACTCACTGTCACCAAGTCAGGATCTGATGATGGGATCCTGGGGAAAATGAGGGCAACCCTCAAATTTTATAAGAATTTACAGTATTTTTCATTCATATACGTACTTATCAAAGCTATTTCTATCTGGTAGTCATCATCTTATGTTGCAGAGCTGATGATGGAAGGTACAACTCCTTAAAGGTTAGGATTTAGGCAAAAATCTGTTAATATTATGGGCTAATATTTATAATTCATATACTTTCTAAAGCTATTCAGATATTTGCATCTGGTAATCATCATCTCATGTTGCTGAGCTGATGATGGTAGGTCAAACTCCTTAACGGCTAGGAGTTAGGGGATATTTCTTTAAATATTATAGTCACGTTTAGACTCGTATCGTCGTCTCTTTGTATATTCAAATGAGCTGATGATAGAAGGTAAACTCTTTATCGGTTAGGAGTTAGAATATACGTTGTCCTAGATATGAAATGAAACGCAATATCAAGTAACTGCTGAGAAAGAAGCCTTAATCATTTAGGATAAATATTCTTTATTTTCTTTAAAAGTTAATCTATTTATGTATTCCCTCATCTAATAGCGTGATGTTATTTAACTTATAGGCTTTCTCGATAAATGGCCTATCCAACACTAATATATTTTATGTAGTTACTGAGATTAGTGCGTTCAAACAAACAAACAAACTCTTCAGCTTTCTCATATTAGTATAGATAATGTAAATTAATAATAGGCTTAATTTGCTCGAAAACAATTAAATAATTCTTGAAAACATTGAAATATAAAAAATGGAAAAATAAAACTTTTTATAAAAAAATAAAAACGACTTCAAAAACGAAAAATAAACTGAATAAGACATTAAATAAAATGGACAAAAAATATTTCAATAACTAAATAGACCAAAAACTTTACTTATGTAAACTACCTACGCACCTATTCAAATTATTATTCTATAAATACCTTTTGATCTGTTTGAAGTCGGTGCCAAGCCCAAAAATACAATGAAAGAAATAATAAATGCCTTCACAAGCACTTATGAATTGTAAGATTACCTACTTTCGCCAGATGGCAGTTCAGCCTCCCAGGGTGGAAATTAATTAATCCCTGGGTTCGGGAACTCATTCTATCTGCGGGCGGCCAGCGGTCAACCGTTTCACCGGGTCTCCCTAACCGCACGCCAACATGCTGCGCCTGCACTACTCAATAGCGACTCCACAATACCGCCGGTCCCTCCGCCGTCAGCACAGTGCCTCCTCTAAGGAACTCTGGCAACCTTACTCACCGCAGGAACATAACACCACTTGGCAGTGTTATTTGGCTGCGATATTCTGTAAGGTTGAGGTACTAGCCCAGTCAGACGACCCCAATTATGAGCAGATGTAATGCTATGTCCTACCTCCTCAAACCGTACGAAGCCTATTAAACCTATTAGGCTTGGCACCGATTTCAAACAGATCAAAAGGTATTTATAGAATAATAATTTGAATAGGTGCGTAGGTAGTTTACATAAGTAAAGTTTTTGGTCTATTTAGTTATTGAAATATTTTTTGTCCATTTTATTTAATGTCTTATTCAGTTTATTTTTCGGTTTTTGAAGTCGTTTTTATTTTTTTATAAAAAGTTTTTTTTAATTTCTTCAAATGGAGTGTGAAGAAAACAACTTGAATCTAATACCTACTAATATTAAAAGGGGTAAAGAAGTTTGTGAGGTTGTAGGGGGTAATATCTGGATCTACTGAACCGATTTTGAAAAATCTTTTACCAATAGAAAGCCACGTTATTTGTGAGTGTCATAGGCTATAATTTTACCCCGGGAGAAGATAAGATCGCACGAGAATGCGGGTGAAACCGCAGGGGATAGCTAGTTGGGAATATTCTTTAATTAAAAAGGTGATTGACTTGATAGTTCTCATAATAGAACAGTAAAATGGAATTATATAAATCAGAGTTAGTGTTTAAGTTTTTTTTAGATCCAAAGAGCATTGCTAATTAAATTTTAAATGCGAATAATAATTTTGTGAATGTTTTTTCATCGCCGTAATGGATGACTTGAGTTGGATGAAATTTGGCGCACACATAAATCATGCTTTGGAATAATAACATCTGGTGGACAAAAGATACTTTACGTATAGTAGCGAAGTTTTTTTTTTTAATTTACTTGTGAAACAGCGAAAATATCAAACGAGCAACTTATTACCAAATCGCAGAATCAAGGAGGTTTTAATAATAAGTTTAACCTGCTAATTTTATCACAAAAACATTTGGCTGTTCCAACAAATACATAATAGTTATTGTTTTTAATAACTAACTTAGTAATTAACTATGCAAAATGCGCAAAAAAATGACCTAAAACCTAACAAACAATGCTCGTCAAGTTTCAATAATAGAAGTGCTAATCGTAAATAAACCTTATTATGATAGAGTCAGGATTATAATTCAATTTTAATCTCGACTCATAATTGACTTAAGTTTTCAATGCATTTTAAAAGATCCCGCCTTTTTAATGTCAGAATTTATATAATAGTCCAATTGTAAGCACCAAATTCTAAAACCATAGAGTATTCACGAGTTAAAAAAGTGTAAAGCATCATTATCTAAGTTTAAAATGAGATTTATTTATCTGAGATCCGGCATAAAGCGACTTTTGACACATGCCACGAAAAAACACGAAAAAAAAAAACATACAATCGAAGTTTTTGTTTCGAAACTCAATTATCACATAACACTGGTTTCACGTCGAATCACCTCACTTATCACTTTACAAGAGTTAATAGAGTTGATAATGGATACTCTAATGCAACATGCGTCCGCTTTAAGCGTGACCCGACTCCGTACTAAATTAAAAAACTGTTTGCAATATGACATTGCTAAAATACGAGATAACACTCGATAAATACAAGAAACACCCAACATATCTCATATACACCACAAATTATTACCGTCTGTATTTCATGAGCGAAAGAGATTAAAATCAAACAGCACTTAAATCGCACTTACGCCTTTACGTATTAGAAGCGAAAGATAAACACTGAAAATGATAGCAGTCAAGCGATATTAAATTTAATAACTAATAGCTAAAGTTCAAATTCCATTGGATGAGCTGTCTTAGGAAAATCGTACGGAAATTATTTGTTTTTAATATACGATGGTTCGAGCGAGAGGGCTATACTCGTAGACAAGGTCAGCGATTATAAAAAATATGCATAGTATTTATGTTGGAATAATAAAACTTTGGAATTTATTAGAATTTTTCGTAAGTGTCTGTTACTGGTTTTGATGTAAGATATCTTGAGTTCCGCATTGAAAATTTAAAAATGTTATTATTGATTAGTTTGCGTTAGTTTTTTATGAAGTCCGCCATATTTAAATGATAGAGGATAAGACGTTCGTCATCTGTCTGAGAGGCCCCTAATTCTAGTAATTAATTTGCTCACAATTTTACATTATCTTATTATAGTAAATAAGTAAATTAATTAACACATAAGTGCCCTTCTAGGGCCTAAACTGAATAAATGGTTTTGACTTTGACTTTGAAAAAATTAACACAAAACAATAAATTTGGTGCAAAATTTTATATCGCATATTTATTTTTAGTGTCATAATACGAACTCACTTTACCTCTAGTCGGGGAAATCCCGTACAATAATCGAGTTTATCACATTTATTTTTATATCAATTTAAATATTTGAATCTATATGTATGTTTGAACGCGCTAATCTCAGGAACTACTGGTGCGATTTGAAAAATTATTTTGGTGTTGGATAGCCCATTTATCAAGGAAGGCTATAGACTATATAACATCACGCTATGATCAATAGGAGAGGAGCATCAATGAAAAGTGTTGCAAAAACGGGGAAAATTTATTCCTTTTGACAGTTTCCGTTGCGTGCGCTGCAGTTACGCAACAATCTCTACTAATATTCTAAAGAGGAAAGATTTGTATGTAAGTATGTTTGTAACGAATTGGCTCAAAAAGTGCTGGACCGATTTTAAACATTCTTTCACCATTTGAATGCTACATTATTCCAGATTAACATAGGCTATATTTATCCCGGGATAAGATAAGATTCCACGGGAACGCGGGTGAAACCGCGCGGAACAGCTATCATGTATGAGAGAAAAGTCCCCGGTCTATCTTTTTAGATTGGCTCACTATTTGCTTTTGAATGGCTCAAATTTGTTCTAAAATAATGCACTATTTGCGAAGTGGTATTAATAAGCCGAAATACAAATAATTAGCACGGTGGTAGGGTACTTTGTAGTACTCGACTGGCTGGCTACCACCCTCAAGTTGAAAATCTGTCGCTAAGCACCTGTTGGTGTGTCCCGGCAGTTGCACTTGAGAGCCAGTTGCCTTTAAGGCATTGTATATAAGGCGTATAACACATTGGCAATCCCCCTGGTATTGCTAATGTCTATAGGCGACGGTAGTCACTTACCACCAGGTGACCTTTATCCCGGGAAAAGATAAAATCCAACGGGAACGCGGGGAACAGCTAATCATGACCAATTATATTATAAGTTAAAAGATGAAGATAGGTTATAATCGCTCCGAAAGCGGGAGGCTAAAGAGAGCCTAAATTGACCTGAGTCGCATGAAAATGAGAGTCGGAAAACTGAAGAATTAGTTGTAGTTCCAAAACCTATTCATAGATGGCGTTATTATGAAACTTCGTTTGCTACCTCTAATATTAGTAAACTATGATTGCCGGTAGATGTCGCTAAAAGTGGTCGCTTCAAATAACTCTCATTATCTTGCATGAACGATTCCCTGACGCCTTAAAAATAGGAAATATCTACTTTTGGATAGCTGTAAACGAATTTAAAGACTAACCTCTTCTTCCAAAGCGATGGGAAACTGTGTTAAAGGCTTCACGGCTACATCTTCTAGTGCAGACTTCCTCCTGAAATAAAAATAATATTATTAACACGAACGACATGGAAATTCAGAAACTATCACACCACAGATTTTGGGTTCGATTCCCATCCAGGACAGACATTTTTGTGCGTGAACATGTCTGTTTGTCTTGACTAATATTATAAATGTGAAAGTATTTAATAGATATGTGTGAAGATAAGGCGATGATAGCTCAGTGGTAGTGTCGTCGGAAACCGCGGCGAAGGTCGTGGGTTCGAATCCTGCAATGTTTTCCTTCAGCAAAAGCTCAAACATCGTGAGGAAACCACAGCGCGGTGGTAGGGTACTTTGTAGTACCCGACTGGCTGGCTACCACCCTCAAGTTCAAAATCAGTCGCCAAGCACCTATCAGTGTGTTCCGACAGCTGCACTTGAGAACCAGTTCCCATCTAGGTTTTGTGTGCTAACCACATCATCACTTACCATGGTGAGATTGCGGTTAAATAAAAGATTGTCGTAATGTAAATGTAATTTAGCTAGGGAACCCCAAAAAATTTATCTCGAAGTGAGAGTGTAAAAAACCTGATCTTGAAGTCGCATTTATATACGGAAGCGGCAGGGAGCTGACGGTAAACGATGACGTCACATAACATCTATCCAGTCGGGTACAGATCACAGGGCACTGCCTTCATTAAATACGACTCATTGTTGCCGGAGAATAGGGTTGCCACTTCCAACATTCGGAGAAATATTATTGGTGTGTCCGACCGAAACAAGTTTTTTTGCCGAAACCGAAACCGAACCTTTTATAAACGTGAATAAAATATCAGTGGGCCTTTCTTTCGAGATATATGAATAATAGCTGTCCTCCGCAGTTTCACCCGCGTTCCCCTGGGATTTTGTCTTTTCCCGGGATGAAAATATAGTCTATGACACTCACAAATAACGTGGCTTTCTATTGGTAAAAGAATATTCAAAATCGGTTCAGTAGATCCAGAGATTACCCCCTACAAACACTTTACCTCTTTATAATATTAGTATAGATTAAGAATATACCTACCTAACCTATTCTGCGATACTTATACTCCCCCCTCTATAGGTACGAATATCTATTAAGTGATTTTTGTTCATTATCAATATTACAAAAGTAAATTTAAGAAAGTGAAAATTGACAACCCTAAATAAGACACGCGCCGCCCAACTCGACGATAAATAAGAAGTGAATCTGTCTGTGAAACCTTTTATAGAGAATTACTAGATGTGACTATAGATAATCAATCGAATATGTTTATATTTTTTTGTTTTGGACATGTTTCTATTTAACTGCAATCTCACCATGTTAAGTGATGATCTGACCGAAGGTATCATAAAGCCTAGGCGGGAACTGGCTCAAACTCAAACTCAAAACTCATTTTTTCAGTTTACACCCTGGTAAGGTACTTATGAACGTTACAATTGACTCTACCACTTGTTCGGAATACACTTAAACTGAGAAGACTCCGGCAAGAAGTGGGAAGACTCACAAGTGCAGCTGCCGTAACACACCAACAAGTGCTTGGCGACAGTTCAACTTGTCTGTGGTATGGCGCCAGTCGGGTATTACAAAGTACCCTTTTTTTTATGTCACTAGTGACAACGAGGCAGGCGGGTCACCTGATGGTAAGTGACTACCGTCGAATATAGACATTATCAATACCAGGGGGGTTGCCAATGTGTTGTCCACCTTATTACAATGCCTTAAGGGCAAGGGCAACTGGCTCTCAAGTGCAACTGCCGGAACACACCAAGAGGTGCTTGGCGACAGATTTTCAACTAGTGTGTGGTATGGCGCCAGTCGAGTACTACGTAGTACCCTACCACCGTGCTATGGTTTCCTCACGATGTTTTCCTTCACCGAAAGCTCAAGATTCATTCTTCATTGACGTCACTCCCACTGAGTTATCATCGCCAAAGGCTCATTCTATGAAATTGCCACGGGCCTTAGCGGTATAATGATGCGACTGCGCTCACACCACTTCTAGGTAAGTTTAAGCATCTTTCCGCATCCTATTTTGACCTTAGTCCTTTATGTCCTCCGATTTTATATCTACTGGACTAGGTACTTAAAATTAATTGGGCGTGGGGAATTCCCCTTAGGTTAGGTTACGCGACCAAAAATGAAAGTCATTGATATAAATGTAACCTAAAACAAATGATTACTACAATACTCTGCGTATTGTAGTAATCGTTTGTTTTAGGGTTCCGTAGCGCAAAATCAAAAACGGAACCCTTATAGGATAACTTTGTTGTCCGTTCGTCCGTCCGTCAAGCAAGACCCTTTATTCGGGAACGCGTGGAGGTATCGAGTTGAAATTAAAACGACAATACTCAGGTTTACAGTCCCGTGAAGTTGTGAAAAAAAACAACATTATCGAAAAAAACTGAATAAATCTTCAACCTACAAGTTTGTACGGAACCCTCGGTGCGCGAGTCAAACTCGCACTTGACCGGTTTTTTTTTAGTTTTAAATCGAAGAAGGTCAACACCTTTCGGTAGTCTGATGAACAACTAGCGGCATCTTGTGGTAACTTGTACAATTAAATTTATATATGTAATACAAGATAATTTATCGATTTTTTGGCGGAAACTTGCGAAATAACGTTGCGTTATCGTATATTTAGAGTTTCGATTAATTTAATACAGTTCCAAAAAACAAGCAATACTTCTGTTTATGTCATTGTTAAAATACACTAGATAAAATACATCTCGATAAAATTATTTTTAAAAATAAAAAACAAAACCCGACTTCAAAACTGTAACCTATACCTATGACAAACATAAACTAAAAAGTAAAGAATAATATTTTAATTTCAAAGTAAGAGCCTTAAAGGACAATCAACAAAATTATTGATATTTATAAACAGTTCTTTTTGGAGTCGGTGCCAGTCAAGAAGAAGGACAGTTTTGAACTGGACACGAAGTGTTCATACGAGAAAACGTCTTACGACACCTCTCCTTACGGTAATGTTCCTTAGGTCTGCGCCGTCGCTCCCCTACTTTTCGAAAGTTTGTTACAAAGGCAGAATTAAACTGTCCTTCTTGGCTGGCAAAAAAACATACAGTCGAATTGAGAACCTCCTCTTTTTTTGAAGTCGGTTAAAAATGGTGACACTTTTACTGAAGTAATTTTTGTATATTTGGTACCTACCAAATGAAGAACCACTTCGGATAATAAAAGGACTGATGTATCAACACACAGCTCTAACCACTGAACGGATTGCGCTGAAATTCTACACGCAGATAGCTATTGACGTAGGGATCCGCTGAGAAAGGATTCTCCAAAATTCACCCCCTAAGGGGATGAAAGGGGGGTCCAAAGATAGCTATTAAAATACCTTAACAATATGATCTTGAAGACTGGCCCAACAAGTCCCTTGATGATGGCTGACGCGTTGAGATGACATCTCCCGTGCAGGACTACGCCGTTCACCTGGAATCATCATCACCAATCATTATCATTCATCACATCAGATAATGACGTAGTCTATGACCTTATTTTTACTTTAGGGTAAGCTTGTGTTTGACCGAAATCTCACCATGGTAAGTGATGATGTGGCCGAAGGTGGTAAGCACACAAAGCCTAGCTGTGAACAGGCTCTCAAGTGCTGCCGTCGGAAAACACCGATAGGTGCTTGGCGGGTACTAACTACAAAGTTCCATACCACCTTGCTATGATCTCACGATGTTTTCCTTCTCCGAAGCTTAAACTCATTGTAGAATTCGAACCCACGACCTTCGCCGCGGTATGCGACGCCAATTCCTGTCATTGGTACAGTTCAACGTCATTAATCCGTAAATTGATTTTTAATACAGTTGCTCAAAAACTGGTGTATTGCAGGGACGTATAGCGTTCGGGATGTGGGCTATTACATACTAGTGCTTTTTTTTTACCTTTACCGAACTAGTGCGTTCTCTTTCCCAACTGTCAAAATAATGTCTATTAAAAAGAAAAACCAACCATGAAGTTTTTACTAAAGAGTTTTTGTGATTCATACAAATACGTATATTTCTAAAAAGAAGGTACTAATTTATTTCAATATCAGATTTAATGATTTAATTGAATGAGTTAGGTTAGGTTTCATTTCATCTCATTAAATTTCATTTTCATTTCATATCAATAAAAAAAATATACTGAAGACCAAGCTGTATGGATAGTTCCCTTTGGGTGAAAAAAAAAACTCTGCTTATATTCTACGGTTGGCGCCATTTTCCAGAAATTTTCTTTGCGAGTTTAGTTGTTTCTTGCACAAAATGAGTAATTTCGACCCTATTTTTTTTTAATTAACACCACCGGAATCACTATAATTGCACAAACATTGTATGACAAATATACATGAACAATCATACGAAATTAATAATAGTTTGTCTCAAACAGTAAATATGCAACCTAAAACTTCCCCAGTAAGTTTAAAAAACTGTACCAATTTCAATGTACATGTGTACTATAACTTTTATAAGAAATAAATGATTAGTTAGTTGAGTTTATTGTGTTTTTATTATTTTATTAAATTGCTTCATTTTTTCGCAACTGTATTAAAAATAGTCGTTCAGTACACTTGCGGAACCGTCATTGCAACTTGTTCCGACTGTCAACCCTCGCCTTCGGCTGCGCCTCGGCTCGGGTAGACATTTGTCGGAACTCTTTGCAATGACAGCCTTTCCGCACTTGTAATGAAATATACTATTACGTACATCTAGAAATCAATCCACAAAATTAATCTAGTATTCCAAGTCAACACATCCTATTGTCTAATAATATTACAAAGATGTAAAGTGTTGTGAGGTTGTAAGGGGTAATCTCTGGATCTACTGAACCGATTTTGAAAATTCTTTTACCAATAGAAAGCCACGTTATTTGTGAGTGTCATAGGCAATATTTTTATCCCGGGAAAAGATAAGTCCCTTGGGAACGCGGGTGAAACGGCGGATGACAGCTAGTTCCCTATAAACGTAAAACAAATAATGTAAACATAATAACTTTCCGTGAATTAGGTTTAGAGAACGCTGCGCCGCTGCGCCGGGTAATGTTTCAATCTAAACGAACGTTAAACTGTGAATAGTTGGGCCATGCTTGAGATAATCTAACGTTGAGGGTGTCGTGATGGAGCGGAGCGGGAGCGGGAGCGGGAGCGGTAGCGGTAGCGGTAGCGGTAGCGGTAGCGGTAGCGGTAGCGGTAGCGGTAGCGGTAGCGGTAGCGGTAGCGGAAAAAATTACAAAAAAGATATTGGTGCTGCGTCAAAACCGGTCAAGTGCGAGTAGGATTCGCGCACCGAGGGTTCCCTACAAATTTCGTAGTTGTTTTTTTTATAAATATTTTATTCTGTTTTTAGTACCTATTTGTTGTTAAAGCGGCAACAGAAATAAATCATCTGTAAAATTGAGATACAGTCTGGTGACAGACAGACAGACGGAGAGTAGTGTTAGTAATAGGGTTTCCATTTTTACCCTTTGGGTACGAAACCCAACCCACCAGGCCGTACCTATATTATGTCTTAGTTTTTTTTAAAATAGTAATTGCTCAAAGACTCTTCCCAGCAAAAGCTTACCGAACCGTTTTATAAATCAAACACGTGAGTGACGATTAAAAATACTTGCAATGAGTTTATTTAGTGAAGATCTTTTTGAGTTTGAGTTTATCATGTGCTGAGTTTGAGACAATAGGTGTATAAGAATCGCTCCGGTCGTCACCACGCGCGTAGCCTCCTGGCCGGCCGCCAACAGAACAACGGACGAGCGGAACTCGGAGACGGAGATCAAGCGTATGTTAATTACATCTTTGATAGATGCATAATTCCTGCTTGTACTAGATCAATATTACATTTATACAGTTACTAGGGTTGAAATTTCAAAAATCTTCTACCTGCTAAATTTCGAATCGGACTCGCGCACGAAGGGTTCCGTAAAAAGGGCAAAAAATCACATTTGTTGTATGGGACCCTTTAATTTTTTTTTTAGTTTTTAGTATTTGTTGTTATAGCGGCAACAGAAATACATAATTTGTGAAAATTTCAACTGTCTAGCTATCACGGTTCTTGAGATAAAGCCTGGTGGCAGACAGACGGACAGACAGCGAAGTCTTAGTAATAGGGTCCCGTTTTTACCCTTTGAACGGAACCCTAAAAACTACCGACAGCGCCACCTATCTACACTTTGGCGTGTAACAGACATATTCATGCACACAAATGTGTGTCCTGGATGGGAATCGAACCCGCGACCTGTGGCATGATAGGTAGTGTGTTAACCAACCAAGCCAACGGGCCAATTGGTGGATAAACGCATCCATAGCATCGTAGCATAGCACATATCTGGTGGAAAAGCAGCCTTATTTCTAGTTTTTTGGCGCCCTCTTGAATAATGATTGAAATACATCAGCACACATTAAAACGAACTATCGAATACATGACATTTACAACGTACATAAATCACTTCGCGCCATCTTCGCGTCATGGACGGACGTGTCATCGATCGGTCATTCGTTCGTTTCACTTTTGGACACTCACTTGGACCATTTCCAAGTGTTTTAGGATGTTGTTAAACGAATCGAGCTATAATTCTTTAAAAAATATTGTGTTATTCAAAAATCGACTTTATGCCATGGGTCTAGGTTTTAAATTCATTAGCTTTAATCTCTTAATCATACTGTAATATTTTTAATTATAATATGTAGTATCATAATTAAAAAAAATAGGATAGACTAGTTTGTGGTTAGTATCAAAAACAATTCGATTGCAATTTTTTTTTACTGCGAAATTACTTTATTGACAATTTTAGATTCAGACCAGCCCCCTCATGCAGCACCTGTGCACAAGTAAGACATATGTGGCAGCCACCGGTGGCCACACGCCGCTGCCGCGAGTCTATAAAGTCTAGTGTAGCGACATTTATCTACAACACAGATATAGTTCGCACGACTCCTAGATAGATGGCGCAACCTTGATCTACATCGCGCTTACGAAGTTTTCCAAGCGATCCCCATGTTATAAGCTTCCCACACAGACTCAATCTTGTCCTCCGTAATAAGCGGCCCGAACTGCATTCAGTAATCCGACCATCTATTAAAACTCCTCTAAATCGCTTATGCGAAGTCAGATCCCACTTTTGTGCCCCCCGACGACGCCCTGAGACGAGGTTTGTGCCCCAACTGGGGCGCCCTCAGCGGTCAGTCGTCTAAAGTTTTGCATTCCGGTTGAAAGCGAACAGTCCGCTTAAGGGTGTCTATGGCCCGTCAGGTGTCACCTTTTTGTCCTCCCAAAAAAAAAAGGAGCGGGGCAGTCTTTGGGAACTGCCGATAGAAGTGAAAACGAATGGGAAGCGTGCGGTGACTATGACGCGTGTTCCATGATTTTGGTTCACCCAAAAAGTGCTCAACGCGCCTAAAGAAGATTTCACTTCAAAAAAGACAGTTGAACCGCGGTCCCCAGGAAAGACCTAGCCTGGCGGAAGATCTTCCCTTTTCAATGGAGGATTCTAACACCTCGCTCCTCCTTACCTAGTAAAGACCTTCCCCAAAAATGATGAAGCACAATCACAGAATAAATCACGTACGTCGTGAATTGGCTCCGGAGTCCGGACATAATTCATAGAAAACAACGATAGGTTACTATCTGACAACGTCTTCTGTCGACATATGAAACCGCTTGATTTATTGATTTGCTTTTATTTGTGTGGATTGCGGCCTCATTTACTTTGATGATTATTTATAGCGAAGCATTTTGATACCACCTTTTTATCTTCATATTTTCATTTAGAAATTATGCTCGAATATTAAAATGAGAATGATTTGTTTTTGATGGAATTATTAGTGGTGAAAGCGTTCTATAAAAAAATCACTCACGAGCTCACAAAAAATATCCATCAACTGATATAAAATCATTTGTTGCAAAATTTTGTCTTATTATTAGGCGATGATAACTCAGTGGTAGTGTCGTGGGTTCGAATCCTACAACGAACTTGAGATGAAGGAAAACATCGCGAGGAAACCACAGCACAGTACTTTGTAGTACCCGACTGAATGGCTACCATACTCTGAAAATCTGTCGCCAAGCACCAATATGTGTGTTCCGACAGCTGTACTTGTGAGCCAGTTCCCATCTAGGCTTTGTGTGTTTGCCACCTTCGGCCACATCATCACTTACCATGGTGAGATTGTGGTCAAACACAAGCCTATCCAGAAGTAAAAATACATGGGTACTAGAAACTCTTTGCTTTGCACGTAAATTGTTTCTTTTTGACGTAGTGTCGCATACACAGGTAACACAGACCTATTATATAACTAGATATTATAAACATTGCCATACAGCGTGGCAATGCCGCCAGCATTCTGGGCACGCTACCAACTGGCAGCATTTTTGACCAGCTGTCTCTTTTTTAATTAGTTATTAGAATATATATATTTAAGTAGTTAATTTGAAATATAAATTTATAATATTTGTAGGATGATTTTACATAATTTAATATTTATTTAATGCAAAAGTAAAAAAAAAAAAAAAACTAGATAGCGCAAGTACCTCAATTTGTATGAAAACCAAACGTGTCACTTTTTGGTGTCAATTTACAGGAAACATGTCCATTATTCGGATTTGGCTTTTCCTGTACAATTTTTAAAACTTAATACGGAACCACCAGTAATTTTTAGGGTTCCGTATCCAAAGGGGAAAACGGGTCCCTATTACTAAGACTTCGCTGTCTGTCTGTCACCAGGCTGTATCTCAAGAACCGCGATAGCTAGACAGTTGAAATTTTCACAGATGATGTATTTCTGTTGCCGCTATAACAACAAATAATAAAAACAGAATAAATATTTAAGGGGGTCTCCGATACAACAAACGTGATTTTTTTGCCGTTTTTACGGAACCGAAGTCCGACTCGCAATTGGTCGGTTTTTCTAGATGTCGGTTGACGTCCGAAGGCAATAACAATCGATCGCGGACTAAATGAAGACAATATAAAGCAGTCAAATTGACTACTTTTTTTGCTATTTACTCGCGACGTCTAGTTAGATAATAGGTCTGTGGTCGCCACTCTTTTTCCTAATCCCTTACAGTGTGCATCATTTCGCTAGTATTGTAGCCACATACCTCAAGGATCTCGTCTCCGACGCGGACGGGCGGGTCGGACCTGGCAGCAGCCCCGGCCGGGTGGGTGCCACACACGAACACCGCCATGCGGCTGCGGTCTCTGTGCCCCGCCAGGCTTAGCCCCAACCCCACGCCTGCCTTGCTCGACCTCTCCAGTCGCACTGCCACCACATTGTCGCCGAGGGAAGCGTATTTCTTACGGATTTTGTCTGCGGACAAAAATGATAATAAATATTACATTTTGAACTAGTATTTTTTATGTCACAAGTGACAACGAGGCAGGTGGGTCACCTGATGGTAAGTGACTACCGTCGCCTTAACAATATTATTGTTTTGTACACCACCTCATTACTCTCTACTGGCTCTCAAGTGCAATTGCCGGAACACAACAACAGGTGCTTGGCGACAGATTTTCAACTTGAGGGTGTTAGCTAGCCAGTCGGGTACTACAAAGTACCCTACCACCGTGCGAAAGTTTCCGCCGCGCGGTTTTACCCGCGTCCCGAGGAATCTTATCTTTTTCCGAAGTAAAAAGTATTCTATGTCCTTCTCCAAAGTTCCATCTAAATAATTTATTTTTAACTAGCTTTCACCCGCTTTACCGTAGGATCTTTACCGAGATAAGAAGTATCCTATATCCTTCTTCAAAAATAAATAGTTCTGGAGGTTTTTCTCGTGGATAAAGCTGATGGTCTAGGCCACTCTAGGCAAAGCCTGTATCGAGAATGGCGAGATATATTCTGAGACATGAAAGGGGATGATAGCTCAGTGGTAGTGACGTCGGATAACGCGGCGAAGGTCGTGGGTTTGAATCCTACAAAGAGCTTGAGCTTTCGATGAAGGAAAACATCGTGAGGTAACCACAGCACGGCGGTAGGGTACTTTGTAGTACCCGACTAGCTGGCTTACACCCTCAAGTTGAAAAGCCAAGCACCTATCGGTGTGTTCCGACAGCTGCACTTGAGAGCCAGTTCCCACCGGCTTTGTGTGCTTACCACCTTCGGCCACGTAAGCACTTACCATGGTGAGATTGTCGTCAAATGATTAATGAAAAGTAAATGTAAGGAAATTTTTTTTAATTCTAGACAGGCTTGTGTTTGACTACAATCTCACTATAATGACAGTGATGATGTGGCCGAAGAATGGTAAGCACACAAAGCCGGTGGGATCTGGCTCTCAAGTGCAGCTGTCGGAACACACCGATAGGTGCTTGGCTTTTCAACTTGAGGGTGTTAGCCAGCTAGTCGGGTACTACAAAGTACCCTACCACCGTGCTGTGGTTTCCTCACGATGTTTTCCTTCACCGAAAGCTCAAGCTCATTGTAGGATTCCTTCGCCGCGGTATCCGACGTCACTTACCACCGAGCTATCATCGCCTTAAATAATAATTGTGAAACATTAAAAAAGCCAAAAAATACGTGTTATTTATAAGTTTCGTTCCAGTGTCGACCACTCGGCGGTTGATTGGTTCAATTTATTAAAACTGAAGCCCTTTCATATTAATTAAACGTTCAAGCTGTGATTATTTAACAGAAATTACGTAAGCTAATAGTTTGCTACGCTCCTGTCACTAGAAAGGGCGTTGTCCCACTGTTACAAGCTATAGCGAAGCTATGTAACGCTAGTTGTAACTTACAAGTTATAAGAAAATGTGTAAATCTATATATTTTGAATAAATTTTGTAAATCAAAATTTGTGGCTATCAATTAATACTTTGTAATGGAGTTAAGTTTAATTAAAGATTTTTTTAATATTTCAGTAACTAAAGAACAAAAAAATGTTTTTATATTTATTTATGAACACTTATAACCTATACGTTTATCCCTCGAAAGGACCGGACTTGATTTTGTAGGACCTTATAATAATATGTATAGAACAAAACAGAATTATAAGAAATATAAATTTAGAATAGGCCTGCATAATTCAGGCACTTATGAATTGTTAGACTAACGTGCGGTTTAGAGTCACTTTTGCTGATCAAAACTGCCAATTTATATTGAAATGAAATGAAATGAAATTGTTTATTCATCCAAATAGGCCTTCACAGGCACTTATGAATAGTCAGACTCTAAATGCCCGGTTCGGAAGGTTGTTTTTGCTGAGAAGAGCCGGCAATAAACTCAGCAATTACTCTTTTCAAAAACAACTTACACCTATTTACATTCAATAATTATTATTTCTCACTGACAATATTTGCGTGTTATGGCGGCAAAAATAGTAATCTATAGAATTTAATTATGACTGACTTAATAAACAACAAACTCAAGCAGACCAGCCCCCACAAGCAGCACCTGTTCACAAGTATGATGCGTGTGGCAGCCACCGCCCTCCTCGCACATTTTATAGGGAAGTGAGCGACCCGCCACACGACGCCGCCGCAAGCAAAGGCCTTAAAGCGAGCATGACTAACTTAAGCTTGCTCCAAACAAAAAGAAACATTAAACTAAAAGCAAACGAATTAAAACACACAATATGTTATCACTGTTACTACTAACACGGTTTGTAAAATTAGGTAATATAATAGTGTATCTAACATTCCGCGACATAACAGTATTCAAACGCACAAATGTTACAAATTTACCAAGCATTATCACCATTAAAATATTCATTTATTTATTCATTTATTTATTCTGCTACTAAGTGTCTCATACATAGATCTTATAATATTACACAGTACTTAAAAACTTAGCGACCTTTTTCAGGTATAGCAAATTTATACAAATATTTTTTTAAGAATTTACAATATTTAAATAAATAATTCTACTAATAATAATTCCAGTAAGTAATAATAATAATAATAATTTTACGAACAAATAAAACATAAACAAACCTAATCGTTAAGATATTCTTCTATTGTATAAAAACATTTATTAACTAAAAACTGTTTAATTTTTTTTGTAAATTGGTTATATTTTGATTCAGATTTGATGTTTGAGGGTAACTTATTATATATTTTTACTGCCATGTAGTAAGGACTGCAGTTAAGCATTTTTATTCTTGAAGGTGGTAGGTGTAATCTGTCTTTATGGCGTGTATTAAAATTGTGGGTTTCTTTATTTTTTGTAAATAAATTGCTATTCTTAAATACAAATGTACAAATGTCTTGTATATATATTGATGGCAATGTTTGTAACTGGAACTTTTTGAAGTATGGTTTGCAGCTTTGTGAATTATTTATTTGTGCAATTATTCGGACACACTTCTTTTGTAGGAGGAATAGTTCGTTAGAATGTACACTATTTCCCCACAACATGATTCCGTATTTTAACCAAGAGTATGCGTACGCATAATAGGCTGATAGTGCGGTTTCCGTGTTTGTGCAGTATTTGATCTCAAAGAGGGCATATGTAAATTTTGATAGTTTTGATTTAATTTTTTCTATGTGAGTTTTCCAATTAACATTTGTGTCTATATTTAGTCCTAGTAAATTGAAAGAGTCTACTGTTTCCAGTTGTATGTTGTCTAGCTTTATATTTATATCTAACGGGGATTTTGTATAGGTTCTGAATTGTATAATTTTTGTTTTTTCTAAATTTATTTCTAAGTTATGGTCTTGAAGCCAAAGTTTTATGTCTTTTAGGGTATTATTGATGATGGGATTTATATTTAAATTATTTTCAAATTTCATTAAAATTGAAACGTCATCTGCGAATAAAACTGGTAGTGTTACATCTTTATTGAATATTTTTGGAAGGTCGTTGATATATATCAAAAAGAGTACACAGCCTAACACACTGCCTTGGGGGATGGAACAATTTAATTGTCTTTTTTGGGATCGAATTGTCTCTATTTCGTTTGTTTTCCCGTTATGGTATTCGATTTGGACCATTTGATGTCTGTTATCAAGGTACGACTTAAACCAATTGTAAGCGGGGCCACGTATCCCCGAGCCATGTAGTTTAGAGAGTAGAATGTCGAATGACACTTTGTCATATGCCTTTGTCATATCTAATAACAATCCTATGGCATACTTTTTGTCATTTATGTGTTGGAGGGCCATTTGGATATATTTATATACCGCCATTGAAGTAGATCTTGTTTTTCTGAAGCCGTTTTGACAATCGTCAAGGATTTTATATTTTTCAAGAAATTGGTAAAGTCTATTGCACATAGCTTTTTCGAATATTTTTGAAAACGCAGGAAGTAATGCTATTGGTCTATAATTGTTAAGGTTTTTCATATCATCTTTTTTATAAATTGGCTTTACTAATGAAATTTTTAGCAAGTCAGGGAAGTGGCTTTCATTGAAACTTTGGATTATTAATAAAGTGAGAGGTTCCGATAATAATTGTGCGCATTGTTTTATTAATATAGGTGGTATGTCGTCTACTCCGCAACTATGTTTATTTTTTAGATGTTGGATAATTTTGAGGACTTCTTTTTGGGTGACTGGATTTAAATACAAAGAGTTTATTAGGGCATTTTTCACAGAATGTCTAATTGTATTATGATTTTTGTTTTGGGTTTCTCCAATAGTCGCAAAATAATCGTTAAATGTGTTAGCAATTTTTTTTGGACATTTTATTTCCTCATTATTTATGACTAATTGAATGTTTTTATAGTTCCTTTGCTTAATTTTTCCTGTTTTATTATTAATGATACTCCACATGGTTTTTATTTTATTATCTGAGTTGGTCATTTGTTTTATAAAAATTGACCTTTTCGAGATTTTTACACTCCGCTTTAAAATTTTACTAAACAATTTATAGTAGTTTTCTATAACTTCGCTTTTAGTTTCATTTAGTAGTATTTTCAATGTTCTTTTATGTTGGCATGATTTTCTTAGACCTTTTGTGAGCCAACTTTTTTTTGGTTTATTTTTAATTTTTAATATTTGAATTGGTATATTCTTGTTTAGTTTATCTTGTATTGTTGTTTGGAATGCATTATAATTTTCGTTTATATTTTTATTTTTATCGAGTATGTTGTTCCAGTTTGTTTCTTTTAATGAGATTTGAAATAGGTTTATGTTTTTTTTTGTGAAAAATCTTTTTTGTGTGTAAAGCATGCTATTAATTTTATGTGATGAATTTTCTGATTTTAGTTTTAACTGCGTAGCTTTATGATCAGAAAGACCGTAATCAATGACACATGGTTCCTCTGCTAACAATTTATGGTTTGTAAATATTAAATCGATACATGATGCTGTGGCTTTAGTTACTCGCGTAGGTTCGTGAATTAATTGTTCTAGGTTAAAAGAGTGCATTGTGTTTAATAATTCTAATGATTGTTTATTTTTTCCGTTGATATTAATATTGAGATCTCCTCCTATCACTACGTGTTTGTTTTTGTCTTTGAAGTTTAGTTTCTTTAGTATTTTATTAATTTGTTCATAAAATATATTAATATGGCTTACTATAATATAAAACATATTTATATTATAGTAAGCCTTTTTTACCAAAACAGTTTTTATACAATCCTTAAATTTTTGCAAAGGCATATCTAAAATTGCAGTTGGGATTCTGTTATAGAAGCGTGCACCCAGTCCTAAAAATGATCCTTGCACTTTCTGAAGTCTATAAGCAGAGGTCACAAGTTGGTGCTTATTTCTAGTATTGATCGAGTGCATATCACTTTTTTTTACAAAAAGATTAATATTTTGATGCACAAATAATATATTTGCATAAATATATTGAGATGCAACCGTGAGTATGCCAGTTTCTTTAAACTTATCTCTGAGAGAAGTTCGAGCCCCCAAGTTATAAATAGCTCGCACAGCCCTCTTTTGCAAAACAAAAATTGTTTCTATATCAGCAGCTTTACCCCAAAGCAAGATGCCATAAGACATAACACTATGAAAATAACTAAAATATACAATTCTAGCTGTATCTACATCAGTAAGCTGTCTAATTTTCCAAACTGCATAAGCCGCCGAACTGAGTTTCCCTGCTACAGATGATATTTGGGTCCCCCATTGGGATGATATTTATATTATTATCTTATTTACATGGTTTGTTTTAATTATTTAATAGCAAGAATTAAAACAAACTATGATAGGCAATTCAAGGCGATGATAGCTCAGTGGTAAGTGACGTTGGATACCGCGGCGAAGGTCGTGGGTTCGAATCCTACAATGAGCTTGATCGAGGTGATGGAAAACATCGTGAGGAAACCATAGCACGGTGGTAGGGTACTTTGTAGTACCCAACTGGCTAGCCTTCAAGTTGAAAATCTGTCGCCAAGCACCTATCGGTGTGTTCCGACAGCTGCACATGCGAGCCAGTTCCCATCTAGGCTTTGTGTGCTTACCACCTTCAGCCACATCATCACTTACCATAGTGAGATTGTAGTCAAAACACAAGCCTATCCAGAATAAAAAAAAATAGCTTTTAGTTCGCTTCCATATAGTATCGCTTTGCTCTGTCGCTAGAACATCACCCTAATCCTGTAACAATAAGCACTCCAAGCATATCTGGAATCTTAGACTTGTTGGCGCTGCGCGGCGCGGGGTCGCGCGTTCGATTCTCGGCTACTCTTGACCTACTATGCGAGCCTCCTTTCTCTCTATTCTGCTTTTAGCATTGTAGTATATTAGGAAAAGGTTTTATTAATAATATGAAATATGGATAGAAAAAATGTCTACGAGACATCATAAAAACCTGTTAGGATTTAAAGTTAGAAGCAGGTTGATTATACATATTGAGTCTGTGGTCGGATTCCAATTAAATTAATAATACAGATTACATATAAACATAGGCTGAATGACTTGTTAACCTCGGTCAAAAGTAGACATCAAAATTTTTTGCCGCCATAACCCGCAAATATTGTCAGTGAGACTAGGTAAATAATGATTGAATGTAATTGGTGTAAGTTGTTTTTGAAAAGAGTAATTGCTGAGTTTATGCCGGCTCTTCTCAGCAAAAGCAACCTTCCGAACCGTGTATTAGAGTCTGACTACGCTTTTAATACGCTGTTATTATCTTGGTATTTTTTGTTTTAGTTTACTATGTAGGTAACTAATGCGGGTTATAATTTTTTTATGTATTTTTGTATTAGTTTAAGAATAAAATTGTTAAACATTTGAAAAAAAAAAGCCAATATAAGTCAGATGGTCCAAAAATATTTAAAAAATGTAACCTTGCTGAGTTTCTTGCCGGTTCTTCTCAGTTGAAGGCTGACTTCCGAACCGGTGGTAACTTCTGTAATTCGACCTTCATAAGTGCCCTTCTAGGGCCTAAACTGAATAAATGGTTTTGACTTTGACTATTCATAAGTGCCTGGGAAGGCCTATTTGGATGAATAAACAATTTATTTCATTTCGAAAAAAACTCTATTCGGTATTTTAATTCTGTTTTTATAGATATCAAATAAATATATTGCACGTTTTTTCAACTCGCATTTCTATAAGGCGTAGTACACATTGTAGAAGGAACGCGTAAGGGCTGGCGCACACTTGACCCGCCATTGTCATCTAACAAGTGACATTACCAAAGTGTACTCATCGCACTATAGTTATAGCCTAGTTTTGCTTGAAGACATTGCTGGATAAAGTTTTTGATAAAATTTTTTTAGTAAATGATTTTCTTGAGATGAGTTTGTCAGGTTGTAGGGGGTAATCTCTGGATCTACTGAACCGATTTTGAAAATTCTTTTACCAATAGAAAGCCACGTTATTTGTGAGTGTCATAGGCAAAAATATTAGCCCAAAAAATTAAACGATTCTACGGGAACGCGGGTGGAACCGCAGGGGTCAGCTATATCTTGTAATACGAGAAGGTTGCGAAAAATCTCTCGTAGACAATACCGCAAAGTCTCCACAGTCGGTTAACAACCTACCCAAGGGGGTGAAAATAAATTGAGTTTCCGAATGAAGAGTGAAGGGGGATAATGCGACAATTTGTCCGGAGATAGAGTCGTTTCACAGATACGTACAGATATACGGGATTTCTTATATTATGTGTAATGAAATTCAGGCTACGTATACCTATAGGTACTAATATTATGCAGAGGTAAAGTTTGTAGGGGTAATCTCTGGATCTACTGAACCGATTTTGAAAATTCTTCTTCCAATAGAAAGCCACGTTATTTTTGAGTGTCATAGACTATATTTTTATCCCGGGATAAGATAAGATTGCACAGGAACGCGGGTGGAACCGCGGGGGACAAACTTTACCTCTTTATAATATTAGTATAGATATAACATCTTACCCCAGTTATGGTAGGGGAGGGAAGGGTCATACGTCACAGTTGTTATCGTTTTATAGTGGCTATTAAGCTGTTATCATTGGACCCTTGCGGTGATCACGTGCCCGAGGGGAGGTGAAGTTATGGGGAAATGACGACCCAATATTGTAGCCAATCTGGTGAAACCAGCCAGAAATAAACAGGGTGTCCGGTAAGTAGAACGACAAGGGCAGGTTACCGAATATACAAAACCGGCCATGTGCAAGTCGGTTCCGTAAAAATGTTCAGCTATCGCGGTTCTTGAGATACAGCCTGGTGACAGACGGACGGACAGACAACGAAGTCTTAGTAATAGGGTCCCGTTTTTACCCTTTGGGTAAGGAGATATTTAAACGTGGCTTTCTATTGGTAAAATAATTTTCAAAATCGGTTCAGTTGATCCAGAGATTACTTACAACCTCACAACACTTTACCTGTTTATAATATTAGAATAGATATATAAATTACACTTAATTTTAATACGACGGGTTCTATCTAGTAAGTAAGTGATCTGAATTCGTGTTAAATGCTAGTTTTATTTTGCGCTACACGGAACCCTAAAAAGCTGTGAAACTTACTCATATTTTAAAGAGAAGCAAAATTATTCGTAATAATAATTTAAATGCGGTATTTGAAAACCGTAAACACAACCGATTTTCATATTTCAATCAACATATTGTAAATATTTATCAATACGCTAATATACGTGTGTAAACAATATACATTTTAGCGTTTATTTAAGCGAAACGGTAATTTATTTAAATTACCGTTTTTGTGTTTACGTATTAATTTGTGTACGAATGATACATTGGTTGTTAGGACGTTGAAGCGGGTTTGAGATCTCGTAAATTATACTATTTACAGTATTTTTGAGTTTTTGTTTATATGTATCATCTAACTTCCTCTTTTCTGGTTTCCCCCTCAAATACCATATTTAAAAAGAAAAAAAAAAATTTCAAAATTCTTATCCCACTGTTTTAGACTGTTTTTGACAACTTATTGATGTATTTGTTTGTTTTTTTCACTCTAGATATGAAAAACCATTATTAAATACATAAAATACAACAAGCTTTTATATATGTGCTAAAAAGAATAAAAGTTATTCTCAGCAAGCCGTTTCATTTGATACCCATATTGTAAGAGTACATTAAAAAATAATAGTCCGCCATCTTGGGTGTTCCGCCATGTTGTATTTAAAATGACGTCACACAGCTGATCATGCATTGTCATCCAAACTAAACTACCAAAAGTTTTATTCCAGGATATGATCTACCTGTGTGCCAATTTACATGAAAATCCGTTCAGCCGTTTTTGATTTTTAAAAATAACTTTGCTCACTTGTTGAAAATACTATTTTCTTCGTTTGTTTGTTAATTTAAAAAGAAACCCTAAGTTTTCTTTGCAAAAGCTATTCGGCCCTACAGTATTATTTTTCCACCGCAGTAATTTGAAGATCAAACTTAACTTTTGATCCACATATTGAGGTTATTAGTACATATTATAATTATCATTAAAGTGTGCACTGTAAGTAAAGTTTGACTGTATTTCGACCTAGATAGACCGGGAGCAAGTGTTCCATTATGTCGGTCAGAAATGTCTAGAAACTTTTTCATTAGGTTATTGTCTGTAATTAAGACTGGTAATGTACTGGGGAACATGTCAGATAAAATATACCATCCCAAGATAAAACAAACAACATTAAACAGCATCTATTGCCTCATCCAACCTATAATACATGAACAATTTCTATAGGTTACTAGCTGTCCCCCTCGGTTTCACCCGCGTTCTCGAAGGATCTTATCCTTTCCCGGGATAAAAAGTATCCTATGTGTTATTCCAGGATATGATCTACCTGTGTGCCAAGTTTCATTAAAATCCGTTCAACCGTTTTTGCGTGAAAGAGTAACAAACATCCATCCATCGATCCATCCAAACATTCACATTTATACTAGCTGTCCCTCGCGGTTTCACCCACGTTCCCGAGGGATCCTATCTTTTCCCGGGATAAAAAGCCTATGTGCTATTCCAGAATATAATCTATCTCCATGCCAAATTTCATCCAGATCCATTCAGCCGTTCTGGCGTAAATGTGTAACAAACATCCATCCATCCAATTTTTCACATTCATAATATTAGTAAGATTGGTGGGATACATTTTTCGGCTTCTATTTTACTTTTCAAGTATGGATGTTGGACGTAATCACCGAAATTACTAATCCGATTTTGAAAAAAGGACCCAGTAGGTGGCGCAGCAATGAAGTTCTAGGTTTCATTTTATTTTCATAGCAAAACAACGTCTATTAGGTCAGCTATTTTAAACTTAACAAATAACTCAATTTAATTATCTCAGCAGCTTCTAATCCTTCATTGTTCAGGATAATCCTCGAAGCGTTTCAAGTTATATGGTATTCCAATTAATTATTAAATGGAGACTATTAGCTAAGCTTATTATTGAGCTGTCTCCGTTTCCACGTCCACCATTCCCGGAGTAAAAGAAACATAAAAAAATTTTTACCCGACTGCGCCAGAATGTTTTTCGAGAGTATGTGTGTATAATTGTTTGGCACGCTCTGTAGGCTAAACGGCTGAACCAATTTTGATGAATGATATGTTGTTAGATTTGTTTTTATTGCGCGAGTGTCATTAAAGACATGAAAGTAATCTAAATTCAATATGGCGTCCAACAGACACTATGTCGTGAAAAAAACATTTCGTTTTCCAAACCATCTTTTTTAGGGTTCCGTACCCAAAGGGTAAAAACGGGACCCTATTACTAAGACTTCGCTGTATGTCCGTCTGTCCGTCCGTCTGTCTGTTACCAGGCTGTATCTCAAGAACAGCGATAGCTAGACAGTTGAAATTTTCACAAATTATGTATTTCTGTTGCCGCTATAACAACAAATACTAAAAACAAAATAAAATAAATATTTAAGCTCCCATACAACAAACGCTATTTTTTTGCCCTTTTTTACGGAACCCTTCGTGCGCGAGTCCGACTCGCACTTGGCCGGTTTTTTTAATTAACGCAGTCGGGTTTTTTATGTTTTTTTAAATTAATTAAAGTGAAATCTTCTTTAGGTTTGGGTGATTATTGGGCGCGTAAAGTCTTATGTCATTGTGTTCGCGTCACCGACATGCTAACATCAACAGTAGGTTAAAATATGACAGAGAAGTAGCATGCACTTTTTGTTTACAAAGAACCTGCAGAACTTGTACTATGTAAAATAGATAACTGATATACCTACTGCTTTTGAAATACATAGGTACTTTAATTACACCTACCCAAACCAACAGTCATTTTTAACCGACTTCAAAAAAAAGGAGGAGGTTCTCAATTCGTCTGTATGTTTTTTTTTTTTTTTTTGTATGTTTGTTACTCGATTTCTCTGCCAATTATGAATAGATTTTGATGATTCTTTTTTTGTTTGGTAGATCCTACTTCAGAGGTGGTCCCATTTAAATTTTGTCGAAATTGATTAAGCACTTTTTGAGAAAATCAACAAAAACGAAAAAAAATCTATCTCGTTTGATGATAAACCTTAGTGAATCAAACTGAGTCGTTGAGCGTGACTTTTTGGATTTGGATGAAATTTCGTGTGTATACTTCAATGGGTTCTTCGATGGTTTTAAAATACAATTGCACCCGGTAGGTGGCGCTGGAATCGAGTTCCAAGATTTGTTTTAATTTCAGGGCAGGACGACGTCTGCCGGGCCCGCTAGTTATATATTATATTTTACCGGCCAGACCCGATTTCAGGACGAACTAGTTTTGCCTAGGATAACATTTAATAAGGAATAAACTTTAAAAATTAAAAAATAAAATTATTTTTAAAAATAAAAAACAAAAACCGACTTCAAAACTGTAACCTATACCTATGACAATCAACAAAATTATTGATATTTATATATCTATTTAATATTTATAAACAGTTCTTTTTGGAGTCGGTGCCAGCCAAGAAGGACAGTTTAATTCTGCCTTTGTAACAAACTTTCGAAAAGTAGGGGAGCGACGGCGCAGACCTAAGGAACATTACCGTAAGGAGAGGTGTCGTAAGACGTTTTCTCGTATGAACACTTCGTGTCCAGTTCAAAACTGTCCTTCTTCTTGACTGGCACCGACTCCAAAAAGAACTGTTTATAAATATTAAATAGATATATAAATATCAATAATTTTGTTGATTGTCCTTTAAGGCTCTTGCTTTGAAATTAAAATATTATTCTTTACTTTTTAGTTTATGTTTGTACATAGGTATAGATTACAGTTTTGAAGTCGGTTTTTGTTTTTTATTTTTAAAAATAATTATGCACAAAAATTTCTGTCCTGGATGGGAATCGAAGCCCCGACCTATAGCGTGATTAGTAATATATTTAACCAAACAAGCCCTTCAATTTTATTTTCCAATTTTATAAATGTGAAAATGTTTGGTACTTTTTCACGCAAAAACTGCTGAACGGATTTTGATGAAACTTGGCACACAGGTAGATCATATTTTCGAATAAAACATAGGATTATTTTTATACCAGGAAAAGATAAGATACATCGGGAACGCGGGCGAAACCGCGGGGGCAGCTAGGAGAGTAATAATTGTCTCAGAGATGCCCTATTTATGTCCAAGTCGGATTCCACCGCAAGCGGGGGTCGTCAAGACATGGTTAATGAGGGCTATTTGGAAATAACGTCTTGAATTGGCCTCGAGGATATCACGAAGAAAGGATTTAATAACGGCATTACTTAACCTTGGTAATTGGTATGTGAATGGAGCTCTCCATTTAGGCAGGTTTGTTTAGTAAACGTACAGTCAAATATAGAACCTGAAGTAAGAATGAAACGAAATTTTTATTCATGAAAAATCCCATCCTACTAATATTATAAAAGTAAAAGTTTGGATGGATGAAGCATTTACGCCAGAACGGCTGAACGGATCTGGATGAAATTTCGCATAGTGCTATTCCAGACTATAATCTATCTCCATGCCTTTCATTCAGATCTATTCATTCAGCCGTTCTGGCGTAAATGAGTAACACACATACATCCATCCAAACTTGAACATGTATATTAGTAGGATAACGGTTTCAATCGGTGTGTTCTGACAGAGCTGCACTTGAGAGCCAGTTCCCATCTAGGCCAAATCTAGGCTTCGTGTGCTTACCACCTTCGGCCACATCATCACTTACCATGCTGAGATTGTGGTCAAATACAAGCTTATCAAGATTTAAAAAATAAAATAATAGATCTTTGTAAATTCAGATGCTAGTAGCGTCCATAAAGCTCGTTGTATACAGGGTGCTTGCTACAAAACGTGCAAGTACAGTTGCGCACATAAAACAGAAAGCAGATAAGTCAATCGTCGGTGGACGAACGCTTATCTCGATTCCATTACGCGATGTAAAATGGTACAGGCGCCGATGGAAGTGTCTTGTATTTTTATGTTTTTTTTTTAGATATATTGACGTTAAAATTAACTGAATAAAAATGTGTTGATATTATTATTATTGGTAACCTGTAGTGACTTAAAAAAGAGAAATAAGTTGCAACTGGCTACAGTTTTATTATATTTTATTGAAGAATTTACATTCAAGCAAATGATAATTCAACCGATAGTCCTTATAGTATATGGTTTAGTAAAGAAATTAAATGAAATTGAAATGAAATTGTTTATTCATCCAAATAGGCCTTCACAGGCACTTATGAATAGTCAGACTGTAAATGCTCGGTTCGGAAGGTAGTTTTTGCTGAGAAGAGCCGGCAATAAACTCAGCAATAACTCTTTTCAAAAACAACTTACACCTATTATTACATTCAATAATTATTATTAATCTAGTCTCACTGACAATATTAACGTGTGAAACATTGTCCAATGCAATAAAAATTGCTAAAAATATTATAAAACTAGGTATCCTCCACGATTTCACCCGCGTTCCCGTGGGATCTTGTAATTTTTCGGGTTAATATATATATCTTTTGACACTCACAAATAACGTGGCTTTCTATTTGTAAAAAAAAAACAAAATCGGTTCATTAGATCCCGATATTACCCCCAACAACCTCACATACTTTACCTCTTTATAATATTGGTATAGATAGTATACTCTTTAAATAAACAGGTAACAATAAAAGATCAAAAGGCAGTTTAAAATGGTCAAAGTAAAACATTGTGTTTTTAGTTGATGGAAGGCCGCGTGATACTCAAAGTAAAGTAAACCCTCATTATAAAGTTTTAATGGTTTCAACAAAAGGTAAAACAGAATAATAGCACATGTCCTCTGGCTACCTGTTTAAGGAGGAATAGATTAAATTCACGATATACGCCTTAATAAAGGGTTACCTTAAAAGGGTAAGGGATCTACTAAAAACTTTACCTTTATTAAAATATTTGCGATGTTTTTTTTAAGTTCCGTACCTAAAGGGTAAAAGCTGATATTTTTAACTATTACTAAGACTCTACTGTCCGTCTGTCTGTCAGTCACCAGGCTGTATCTCATGAACCGTTCTTTCTGTTGCCGATATAACAACCAATACAAAAAATAGAATAAAATAATTTAAAAAAACTACAAAATTTGTACGGAACCCTCGGTGCACGAGTCCGACTCGCATTTGACCGGTTTTTATTTTTATTTACTTGAATTTAGTTTTTTTTATAAAATAATTTAAAAAATACATGTTTTCAGTAACTTTTCTTTAAACATGATTAGTTAACGTTGTAAATAATTAAAATTGCTATAGTCTGAAGTGCCACACATTTAGCTATATCAATAGCTACTATAAATATTTTGTAGGTAGGTTACTACAGTCCATTACAAAAATCGATCAATTTGAAAATAAAAATACAGAAAAGCTTTTGCCAGTGACAGTACCCACTTTCAATGCATCAATGCGCGCACCTTTCGAGCTGTGCTGCAGCTATCCAATGTTCAAACACTCTGTATATATAGGTCTTTGGCCGCAATTGTATTTTTCAGTTACCAGATGACATTTTAAACTCTGGAGACTAAATAACACTCACGAATAATGTGGCTTTTCTATTGGTAAAATAATTTTCTAAATCGATTCATCGATAATCGTTTCTGTTTCCCTAACAAGTAACAAGGTACTTTCAACGCTCTAATAGGGACTGACTATAGACCTCAGTATCTGGTATAAATTTCAACTTGCTAGGTCCACCAGTTACTGAGAAAATTGGTGGTGACACACGGACAGACGGACAAGAGAGTAGGGTTCATAAGGGTTCCTTTTGAGGTACGGAACCGTAAAAACTAAAACGATGGGTTTTAGTTTTTTGGCGACCTGGCGAGTTATTTTCCAACGACAGTTATTTCAGAAGAGAATATTTTCTTTTCACACTTTTTAGAGCGTTATTTTTCAGTAGCCGGGTTTTATTTTTTGACTTTTACCCTAAAATCTTTCCACAAATGGCGTTACACAATCTTTCTGAGAAATAAGTACATAAACTTTCATCTGAACGGGAGGGGAATTCGTTGCTGGCAACATTGCCTACTGCGGTAATCGTAAATCTCTTAACTAACCGCGATAAAACGACAAAAAGTTAAATGTGTATGCATAAAATTTATTTTCTTACCAAATAACAAAAGGGGCTTCACAGATTACTTGGGAGTTCTTACGTTTCGAGATGGAAACCCAAACAATACAACATAGTAATAGGGTCTTTTTGGCGGGAACTTGCAAAATTACGTTGCGTTTTCGTTTTATTTTCATTAAATTCATGTATTTTGAGTTTTATTGAATAATATCGGTGATGTTTTGTCCAATAAAGATCAATCTAAGTGCACAAGTGAAGTTAAATGAAATGAAAGCGTGTATCATGACTTTTCAGGTTCCAAAAAGTCCGTCAAACATTTTAATGGGACTTGTACGGACGAGGTCTAGACTTTACAATCAATGTGACAATATAACGTCACGTTTTTTGTATTTCATTATTTTTTACATTCCAAAAGGGCCCCAAATTCTTTTATGCCCGATGGCCCCAGTCTGTCCTAAGAGTCCTTTATTATTAGAGTTAGGGTACTAAAACCATTTTAAGGCGATGATAGCTCAGTGGTAAATGACGTCGGCTACCACGGCGAAGGTCGTGGGTTCGAATCCTACAATAAGCTTGAGCTTACGGTGAAGGAAAACCGTAGTACCCGACTGGCTGGCTACCACCGTCAAGTTGAAAATCTGTCGCCAAGCACCTATCGGTGTGTTCCGACAGCTGCACTTGAGAGCCAGTTCCCATCTAGGCTTTGTGTGCTTACCACCTTAGGCCACATCATCACTTACCATGGTGAGATTGTAGTCAAACACAAGCTTATCAAGAATAAAAAAAAAGTTTAAAGAACTTTTAAGTTATTAAATACATTAGCTAGGATGAAACTTATCTTAATTCATAGAGCATAATTGAGACAAATATGTGTGTGTTTGTAGGCAGCGTAACACCTGGTAGATCTAAAATAAGATGTGTTAACAGTCAGCGCATTGTTTGTGTGTCGGTATAAATGGAGGTTATGCGAGTTTCGTTCTATTCTCAATTTGGGGCCATTGATGGCGATATGGTATTTTAAAACCGTCCAATGGAATGTACGAAGCATAGGTACTATACTATTGTTTTGTTTTGGATCGCTAAGTTGTTGGAATATAGCTCATGAAGTGATCATTTGCCATGATTTGTTTAAACAGGCGCTTATCATTTTGGCTGAAGAGCTGGCGCGGTAAAATCAAAAATTACACGAATTAGTTTGGTTGTTCGAATCATTTCCTTGGCATTTTTAAATTATCTAATTCCTATTTTATTTTATAGAAATCATAAAATCGGTTAACAAAAATCGCAGTAAAAAAATAAACGCAGTGCAAAGATTTCAAACCTTCAAACTGAAAATCTAAACTCATTTATTCAATGCCCTAATAAGTCACTTATGAAGGTTACAATTGACTCTACCACCGGTTCTAATGCCTTCCATACAGTTTGCTCTGCAGACTAAAATACGAACACTTGTTGTCACAAATATTTACCAAGTTCCAATTCAGCTTCAGCATCTTCAGAGATGGTCTCCATGACCCCGTCGCAGGGGTCGAGGTCTGAGTCGAGGTCGCGCGGCGCCGGCGTGCAACGCGCGCGCCCCGCACGCCGCGCGCACTCCGGGCACGCGACCGCGGCGTGCTGCGTCACGGTGGCACCTTGTCTCACACTTCTCACTACACACTACTCACTACACACTTCTCACACACCACTCACACTTCGCGGCGTTCATTTGTTCATTTAAGTTTGAATTTGATTCGTCTTAATTAAGTTCACTATTTTCACCGTTTCACACACTTCTGACGCATTCGAAACGAATCCTTGAATACAGTTAGTATTTTTAATGTAATTCGATAAAATTTCCGAATTAAAATGAAAATTATTTTTGTTCAAATACGCATTTAAGTTAATCTACCTACTGTAGGTATCATTTAACATTTTTTTTTTAAATTCAACCCCTAAAGTGCACTTCATTATAGATTCCTCATCTCGGACACAGTTCATTAGATTCTGACGGTTTCTTTGATATTCAAAAGTGCTTAATAATGGGAATTTAATTGGGTTTTAATATAATTCTATGTGATATGTTAAAAATTATTGGGAAGACACATACCTACAGTGAAACATATAACCTCTTCTATTTAAAAAAGTTGGTTAAAAAACAGACAATTTAATCACATGGTACAAAAATTTAAAACAATATATAACTAATTGTAATTCAAAATATGTTATCTTGCTGAGTTTCTTGCCGGTTCTTCTGATTTTCGAACCGGTGGTAAAGGTAAGGTCGTGGGTTCGAATCATACAATGAAATTGAGCTTTCAATGAAGTGAAAGTTTCCATCTAGGGTTTGTGTGCCATCTTCAGCCACATCATCACTTACCATGGTGAGATTATATCTTTTTATAGTATTCATTGGAAAACACTTCATGTTAGTCTCTTATTTACATTAGAATACTAGGTTTGTACAATGATGAGTTGAGGTTATAATTTGTTGATTCATACTATGGCGCTTCTCGAACGGTTTTAAGCCAAGGTTTTTAACTGACACACTTCTTGTGTGAAGAACTTACTTCAGAACCTAATGGTGGTAGGTTTTTACATATTTAAGCTGCCATCTTTATCTCACTAATCCCACTTAATATTATAAATGGATATTTGTTACTCTTTCACGCAAAAATTCCACGCAAAAGTGGACAGTAATTCTGATATCGAATTCTATCAACAAATTACTCCTTTAAACTTCTAACACCCTGGTACTGAACGGGTACTGGCATAACGCCACTTCCTTACTGTAAGCCGCGTAAAAGAACTTAAAATTATTGCCACGAAATAAATTCGAACTAAAACTAAAAAACATAGTGTGAAATGACAAAGTGTGCGTGACAAACACATAGATAATTGTATACAATTGATTATAATTGTAAATACGTAAAAGTAAATACCTACACATTACAATATTGAGATGACTTAACGCTTTGTGGATCTGCGTAGAGAAGGCAAGGTCGTTTCACATCTACCTATTAATTTTGACTTGGAATGGTTTTTTTAAATAAATCAGTTTACAACATTATCTAAGGTTGAACTAGCGATTGCAAAAAGTATTCTTTTCGAAGTTTGACGCATAGGCGGGCGTGACAACTGATGGTAAGTGACTACCGTCGCCTATAGACATTAGCAATATCAAGGGGTTGTAATTTGTAATATCCCTTTAGGAGTCCCTTCTATGAGGAAGCTATGCATCTATTTGCAAGTGCTGTAGTGGATTAGGAAAAAGAGTGGGGGAATCTATAGTCGATGAGTGATTCCCCTTTTTCCCCGAAAGAAACCGGATGCAACAACATACTATTACAAGTATCAAGAATCATCATGACACTATACTAATCTGTTACACAATTCATTACTGAGCAATTACTTCAATGACATTTCAATTAGTTGACCAGCTGTACGATAATTCTTACTTGAGTTTTGTGTGTGACTAAAATCTCATCATGGTAAGTGATCATGTGGCCGGTGGTAACAAGGGAAAGCCTAGCTACGGGCAGATACTGAAACAAAACGGTGAGATGGTGATAGATTTTCAAATAATACGTCAGACTTGTCTGAAGTTTATTTGTGTGTGTTATTTCTTCATATTTTTTCCTTTTTATAATTCACTAGCTGTCCCCTGCTTTTTTACCTGTGTTCCCGTGGGATCTTATCTTTTCCCGGAATATAGCCTATGACACTCACAAATAACGTGGCTTTCTATTGGTAAAAGAATATTCAAAATCGGTTCAGTAGATCCAGAGATTACCCCCTACAACCTCACAACACTTTACCTCTTTATAATATTAGTAAGAAAACAATGTGAAATTACTTGAAACTAGAAGTAGGTTTGCACCTCAAAGTCAAAGTCAAAACCATTTATCCAGTTTAGGCCCTAGAAGGGCACTTATGAAGGTCGAATTACAGAAGTTACCACCGGTTCGGAAGTCAGCCTTCAACTGAGAAGAACCGGCAAGAAACTCAGCAAGGTTACATTTTTGAAATATTTTTGGACCATCTGACTATATTGGCTTTTTTTTAGGGTTCCGTACCCAAAGGGTAAAAACGGGACCCTATCACTAAGACTTCGCTGTCTGTCCGTCTGTCTGTCACCAGGCTATATCTCAAGAACCGCTATAGCTAGACAGCTGAAATTTTCACAAATATATATATATATATATATATTTCTGTTGCCGCTATAACAACAAATACTAAAAACATAATAAAATATTTATTTAATTATGTTTTTAGTATTTAAGGGGTCCCATACAACAAACGTGATTTTTACGGAACCCTTCGTGCGCTAGTCCGACTCGCACTTGGCCGGTTTTCGGTTTTCTTTCGCATTGAAAGTAGGATAATAAGGATACTACAATGATACAAATAAATTGTATCGATACAATTATTACTCCCAGTTAATTGAACTGCTCGTTAAATAGTATATTAACAGTTATTTTGTATTTATTAACGTTGTAACAGTTTTATTACTTTGTTACGATAGCCGACTGTTATTTTTAACTGTTGTTTTATTATTTGTTTATAACATATTTATTATATGTTGTCAGATATTATAACATATTTGTTAATGTTGCCAGATATTACGATATAATTGTTAATGTTGCCAGATATTACGATATAATTGTTAATGTTGCCAGATATTACAATATAATTGTTAATGTTGCTAGATATTATAACATATTTGTTAATGTTGCCAGATATTACGATATAATTGTTAATGTTGCCAGATATTACAATATAATTGTTAATGTTGCCAGATATTATAACATATTTGTTAATGTTGCCAGATATTACAATATAATTGTTAATGTTGCCAGATATTATAACATATTTGTTAATGTTGCCAGATATTACAATATATTTGTTAATGTTGCCAGATATTACAATATAATTGTTAATGTTGCCAGATATTATAACATATTTGTTAATGTTGCCAGATATTACAATATAATTGTTAATGTTGCCAGATATTATAACATATTTGTTAATGTTGCCAGATATTACAATATAATTGTTAATGTTGCCAGATATTATAACATATTTGTTAATGTTGCCAGATATTACGATATAATTGTTAATGTTGCCAGATATTATAACATATTTGTTAATGTTGCCAGATATTACAATATAATTGTTAATGTTGCCAGATATTATAACATATTTGTTAATGTTGCCAGATATTACAATATAATTGTTAATTTTGCCAGATATTATAACATATTTGTTAATGTTGCCAGATATTACGATATAATTGTTAATGTTGCCAGATATTACAATATAATTGTAAATGTTGCCAGATATAATAACATATTTGTTAATGTTGCCAGATATTACGATTTAATTGTTAATGTTGCCAGATTTTATGACATATTTTTTTGTTAAATCGTTATAGCTTTGATATCTAATAACTAAAGATACACAATCAGCGACAAAAAAAATGTAACGTAAATGCGGTAGGTGGCGCTGCTATCGAGTTCCAGATTTTTTTCAAGGCAGGACAACGTCTATCAGGCAACGCAGGTCAAAAGTCTTCTCAGTTGAACTTCTGTAATTCGACCTTCATAAGTGCCCTTCTAGGGCCTAAACTGAATAAATGGTTTTAACTTTGACTTTGACTTTGAATCCGTTAGGGACAGCTAGGCTATTAGATAAAACCACTTATTCATTTAGTCTCACTGACAAATCTTGGAAAAAAATAATGTTGCCATAACTCATCATGTTCTCTACCCATGAACTTCCCGAATTGTTACAAGAAAATACATGCCAAAACAGAGTTTCCATTCGCTATTCGGAAATTTGGCAAGCTTGCCCAATATGTCTGTAAGTTTTACGTATGTTTGAACACATGCCAATCACATGATTAAATACTTACACAGAGAAAACAATAGTTTCTCAATTAAATTATTGTTATTATAACTTAACATGATTTTTTTGGAAAGAGAGTGCTTATTTTAGGGTTCCGTAACCAAAAAGTACCGGTAAAAGACAGAGCCATAAAATTTGACTATATTGTCAGCATTTAATAGAACATGGAACTGAACTTAAAACAGCATACACATTAATTCAGTAAATATTAGATCCAATAGAACAACCGCGTGAATCCCAGGAGGAAAAAAAACAATTGGCGGAAAAAATGGCGGAAAAACAATTAGCGGAAAAAATGGCGGAAAAAAATATCGAATACTAGCTGTCCTCCGCGGTTTCACCCGCGTTCCCGAGGGATATTATCTTTTCCCGGGATAAAAAGTAGCCTATGTGTTATTCCAGATTACAATGATAGAATGAAAAGATATGATCCCTCGGGGACGCGGGTGAAACCGCGCGAAAACAGCTATTATAAATGTGAAAGTTTGGATGGATGGATGGTTGTAAGTATGTTTGTTACTCAATCACGCCAGAACGGCAAAAGGGATCTGTATGAATTAGGCACAGAGATAGATTATAGTCTGGAATAGCACATAGGCTACTTTTTATCCCTGGAAAAAAAAGATCCCTCGGGAACGCGGGTGAAACCGCGGGGATACAGCTAGTTGTACTATATACGCAGAGTGTTGTATGCATTTTGGGTATAATTCCCTCACAGACTGCTGGTGTAAAATGTTTGGCTTCGACCCATAATCTGTCGAGCATGCCTGCCCATTGCCACTTCAGATAAATAATCAGTTTGTATTCCAACTAGAAATAGCATGCCTGTCGATTAGTATCGAGTTAGATCAATAGAGTGCACCACGTATGATGTTACTCATTTCAAATTCTAATGTTATGTTGCAATCTATCAAGTGCACTCGATTATGATTTGGCACACAGAACTGTTCAGATTGTTTGTTACTCTTTTTAGGGTTCCGTACCCTAAGGGTAAAAACGGGGCCCTATAACTAAGACTTCGGCTGTATCTCATGAACCGTGATTGCTAGACAGTTTAAATTTTCACAAATTATGTATTTCTGTTGCCGCTATAACAACAAATACTAAAAACAAAATAAAATATATATTTAAGGGGGGCTCCCATACAACAGACGTGATTTTGTTGCCATTTTTTCGGAAGACTTCGTGCGCGAGTCCGACTCGCACTTGACCGGTTTTTTATATTATGGATAAGCTTGTGTTTGACCACAATCTTACCATGGTATGTGATGATGTGGCCGAAGGTGGTAAGCACACAAAGCCTAGATGGGAACTGGCTCTCAAGTGCAGCTGTCGGAACACACCAATAGTTGTTTGGCGACACATTTTCAATTTGAGGGTGGTAGCCAGCCAGTTGGGTACTACAAAGTACCCTACCACCGTGCTATGGTTTCCTCACGATGTTTTCCTTCACCGAAAGTTCAAGCTCAATTTAGTATTCGAACCCACGACCTTCGCCGCGGTATCCGACGTCACTACCACTGAGCTATCATCGCCTTAAACTACGAAATTCTTGTAAGGTGAGACATGTACCAAATACTTTTAAGGTGAAAACCGCGACGAAGGTCGTGGGTTCAAATCCTACAATATACTTGAGCTTTCGGTGTTGAAAAAATTATCGCCAAGTCACCTGTGTTCCGGCAGTTGCACTTGAGAGCCAGTTCCGATCTATGTGTGCATATATTCACATCACTAAAACTATATAGGTACCTAACTAAAAAAAACTGGGTTCCATTTACTTAGCACGAGTAATTTTAGTAATCACTTTTTATGAGCATTTGTTTTATCTAGTCATAATACTACTAAAAAATATTAAAATTTTCAAGTTAATTAACTACATTATGTATAAAAAGGCGTAAGTCTCAATATTTGATTTTCGAAAATTATTCGAGATTTGATAAAATAAAACGTTTAAAACAAAACAACTAAGCATTGTAAATTGGATGGCCGGAAATATTATCGAATTTAATTTTATTGGTATCCTGATATTTCACCTCACTCATATTTTATCCTTATTTCATAACACTTATGTAAATTCACAGTATTTTTTTATCCTTTAGTTCAGCCGCACAATAAATAACTATTGATACAATAATATTTTAGATAAATTCATCACGTAAACGGAAAAAACCGCGCGAAAAGTCACAGAGATCGTCCGCTCCCTGCCATTTCTTACGCGGCACTGAGGAAAATTCGAATTTCGAACACGTGGAAATATTCGGCATAAAAATTCAAATAACAATATCATTTTCATTAACGTCGTACAATTAAAACTTAACTCTAAAAGTAAAGCTGTAAAATTCAATTTGAAATTGTATAAATAAGATAATAAGAAAACAAAATAATAAAAGCATCGGGGAAACTCGACGGAAAAACAACCTTATAATATTAAAGTTAAAGTATGCAATGCAATGGCAAGACACGAAAGTATTTTTCGAATATGGAAAACTTGGGGGCTCGCGAAAATTCGGAGCTACTCGGAAGTTTTCGCGTTCGTTACCAACAGAGCTTTGCAATACGATTAGGAATTTATGTATAACAACGCTGAGTTTGAGTTGTGCTTTAGCACTATGGAAATAAGGTTGAAATTTAAATAGGTTCATAGGTGAGTGAGTATTTTTAGCGGTAAATGTAAGTTTGTTTTTTAAAAGACGTAGGACGACATTATTTAGGCAATGATGTGAGAAAATATTCATGCATGGGTAAAACGTCGAAGTAAAATTGTTTGTTTTGTGATGCGAACTTGACAAAACAATGGAATATTGCGTATTTTTGTAAATAAATCCGTATAATTTGGTATCGGTCATACATTTCAACTCGAATATGGTGAAATCATGAATGGTGAAATCGTCAAGCAACGTCGGGTGTGGTCAGTACTTGGATGGGTAACCTAAAATTTTTAGTTTTTATTTACAAATTAATGTTGATGAATTTTACAGAAGTAGTTTAATAATGTTTAGTCTTTCTATATGTATATATGTCATAGTATAAACCATTTAATAATTTTAATGAAAATGAAAATGCTTTTTAGAACAAAATCAAACCGAAGAACGAGGTACGTTTTCACATTTCACTTAGTAAAGTTATTTCATGATTTCCTTCGCGTTGTTTATGTATTTTTAAAAGTAATATCAAAGAATATCCAATTTTAAAATGGATAAATGCAAAATAGTGTTTTTCTATATAAGTAGAATGCGTTCTGAATTTCAAATGCCGTCCCTGAACTCACCAAGTGAAAATATTCAGGAAAATTCTCACAGAGTTGCATTCAGGTGGTTTTTATCTGTTTCGTAAACAACATTCTGAGTGTCACACTGGCGGGGAAAATGACCAACTAGAATTTAAAATTATTCGCACAAATATGCCTACCCTAGTACACCCCTCGTTTAAAAATGGGTAATATTATTTCCTTTGCTGTTATTAATTCGGGTACAAAAAGTACGTAATTGTCAAATTACAAATAAAAAAAACGGTCAAGTGTGAGTCGGACTCGCGCACCGAGGGTTCCGTAGGTACAAATTTTGTATTTTTTGGAACGAAGTTTCTCATGGGGCGTTGCGGAGGGGTACCTTCGATTCCCATCCAGGACAGACATGTGTGTATGAAGATGTCTGTTTGTCCTGTGACTGGGTGTAGGTAATTATTTCGTTAAAGCGCCATCTACACTACAACATAAGAACATCTTCGTACAAACATATCTATTTGTTTAAGTGAATACAGATGTCTCTGTCAGTATTTAGTGAATATAGATGGAATGAAAAATATTTTTGGATTTATGTGGATTTGAACGTATGTCCGCTAGATCGTGCTTCTGGTAGGGGAGACAATGATGCTTAAAAAAAACTCGAGCGTCTTTGGGACCTACTGGAATTTGAAGATTAGGTGGAATAAAGAAAAAAAGGTTATGTGATATTTTCCCCTTCAGCGGTGGGGGGAGCGTCTACAGGGTTTCAAAAATGTAAAAAAAAAACAGTCACCAAGAAATACTCGAGCGCGTCAGATATTAATAGGGTAGTTGCGCCACGTCTGTCTGATAACGGAAAAATAATAATCTGCCGTTTTGCGTGGTGGGGGTGGCCGTACGAAGGGGTCGAAAATATTTAAAAAAAAAAATTACTCGAGCGCGTCACACATTGATAAGGGATGTTAAGTGAACGCTCCAGTAGCTCCTATTTTAAAGACTGACGATTTGGACGCGACCATCAGTCAGGGCCGATTTTTGAAAATGCAAAAAAAAATCGTGACCTTGATTTACTCGAGCGCGTCAGATTTTTATACAGGCGGTTTTTCTTGATGGTCTTGTTGTACTGACCCATAATCTGACAATTATGTTGAGGAATTTCCTTAATCTGACGGTTTGAAAAAAAAAATATATAAAAAATATCGAATTCTCGAAAATGGTTCAAGATATCGAAAAAATGTTTGTACAAAAGTTGTAGAGAATTTAATCTTCTACAATATTTATTCTATATACATATGCCAAAAAACCCATAGGAAACGAGATATTTGCAATAAATGATTTTTTGACCTTTGACCTTGAAAAATCAGTAGTCGCGGGCACCCTATGATAAGTAGCTTTTGAGACAAGTTTTAGGGTGTCAAAATAAAGGTTTATACAAGATAATAGCTGACTATCTCTCATTCTGAGGTGAAACTCATAATATTCCTGGACTATACACTTAATAATGATTTTAGCTACTTCGGCTTGTGCAAATCGGCAGATTAAGATATTTCCGTGATTCGTGACTAATTTCCTTCAAAATAAAATAAAAACGAATCGCGCTCGAGAAAATCCAGGTGACGTTTTTTTTTGCAACTTTGCGAGTCTCCAATTTTCTTTCGTCACGCCCAAATTGTCAGATTATTGAAATGTACACTATTTTGCATGTAACTAACTTACCTTAATCTGACGCGCTCGAGTATTTCAAACCATCGATTTTTTTTACTAATCTGACGGGCTACCCTAGACGTTCGACACTATAAAAAGGGCTCAGATTTGGTGAGAGTACTTCACAAGGTGCAAGGTTGCCCCCCTTATGTTAATCTGCCGCGCTCGAGTAAATCCCGAAATCCCCTATTCACCCCCTACCATTCTTTCTTATACCCCTCGACCAACATGCACGTTAATGATGTCGACAAAATCTCGTAATTGTCGTATTTTTCCAGAAAGAGAGTTACCCACTTAGTTTTAATAACATTTTTTCTTTATACCTCGAATAGAACTTGAAATTAATATTTTTATAATAAGGAACTGTGTTCCTATCTGGTGTCCCTGTATCTGTCAAGTCTGTGCAGTCTGAACAAATACGTCACACAAATCTTAATTTTTAGGGTCCCGTACCCAAAGGGTAAAAACCGGACCCTATTACTAAGACTTCGCTGTCTGTTACAAGGCTGTATCTCAAAAACCACGATAGCTAGACAGTTTAAATTTTCACAAACTATGTATTTTTGTTGCCGCTATAACAACAAATACTAAAAACAAAATAAAATTACTATTTAAGGGGGGCTCCCATACAACAAACGTGATTTTTTTGCCGTTTTTGCGGAACCCTAGGTGCGCGAGGCCGACTCGCATTTGGCCGGTTTTTTCTTTTTTTTAACGCTACTGACGTTTTTTCCGGTTCGTTCCAAAAATGATTTAGCTCTCTATACTATCAAACCGTATGTCTCTCAGATAGAAATAGTATTTATCTCATGTTTACATTACGTTTCAAGCGCATTTTAACGATATAATAAAACATTTTTAACGCTTAATGTAGCGACGTATCTCGCTGTATTTTGGTCTTATGTCAGAATATGACGTGGCTCGTCAAATTTATGTTTTTAATCGTGTAGTGAGATATCTTCATTTGCCTACGGAAATGATGAAGGACAACTCAGTGGTATGACGTCGAATACCGCGCAGAATAAATAAATAAATAATAATAAATATCCTCGGACATTTTTCACACACGGCTATCTGATCCCAAACTAAGCAGAGCTTGTACTATGACTGATATACAACATATACTACTTTTTTTTTGTAAATACATACTTAAATAGATAATTACACCCAGACTCAGGACAAACAGACATGATCATGCACACAAATTTCTGTCCTGGATGGGAATCGAACCCACGACCTGCGGCGTGATAGGCATTGTGTTAACCAACCACGCCAACCAGCCCGTCAATGTCCAATGAAGGTCGTGGGTTCGAATCCTACAATTAGCTTGAGTTTTCGGTGAAGAAAAACATCGTGAGGAAACCATAGCACGGTGGTAGGGTACTTTGTAGTAACCGACTGAACTTATTGGTTTGTTCCGTCAGCTGCAATTGAGAGCCAGTTGCATTCAAGGCATTGTAAAATGTTGAAAACTCATTGGCAATCTCTCTGGCATTGATAATGTAAAGAAATAAACTATTTTGGATCTACATCTATATCTACACTAATATTATAAAGAGGAAAGATTTGATTGTTTGTTTGCATTGAATAGGCTCTGAAACTACTGGAGCGATTTGGAAAATTCTTTCACCATTAGAAAGCTACATTATCCCTGATGAATATAGGTTATATTTTGTCCCGGGAAAAGATAAGATCCCACGGGAACGCGGGTCGAACGCTGTCCATCTGTCTGCACTTCCAACTGCAGTTTACCATCACACCAAATACCCGAAAGCAAAACTAGCGCGCATGAAAGTTTTATAAGCGAATCGATACCCCGGTGCCGGTAGCGTAGGTACACATCTATTTCTGACGTGCGAAGGCCACTCTCCATAAACAATACAGAACAGGTGTCGGCCATAGATTATGAATACATAGACAATACTGAAATGGTGATTCATAAAAATACGCTACGATAAAATTTATGGTTGGTAAACAGTCTCAAATATTTGGGCAAGTATGAATAAGTCAATGGTACAGTATTATTTCCGCTTATTTACTTTGGCAGGATGTCCCACATTTTAAAATAAAGCTGGCTATTCAGTTATGAGGGTATTGAAGGCTTGTGTGCTTATCGAATTGTGGCCATATACGAACCTGTATACAAATGTTAAAATAAAATGGAAACCTGTTTTTAATATAAAAAATATCGAGGACATTTTTTCACACACGGCTTTTAATATGGAAACCAGATGACTGATATACTAGTTTGTTTTTGTAAATAGATAATTACACCCAGACTCGACAAACAGACATGTTCATGCATACAAATGTATGTCCTGGATCAAAGTCAAAGTCAAAACCATTTATTCAGTTTAGGCCCTAGAAGGGCACTTATGAAGGTCGAATTACAGAAGTTACCACCGGTTCGGAAATCAGCCTTCAACTGAGAAGAACCGGCAAGAAACTCAGCAAGGTTACATTTTTTGGGATGGGAATCGAACCGACCTGCAGCGTGTTACCAACAAGCCCATTGTTAGTATTATCTTCTTCACAGTGGTATATACTCTCCATTGATCTTTTTGTCAAGGAGACAAATCATGCGTGATAAGTTTTTTTTTTTTATTTATTACTAGATCTTTATCAGTATCATTATTTCGTAGACATAAAAAATGTCAGCCGATTGCAAGTAAATACAATTTTAGCTCAGTGGTACTGACGTCGGATACCACGGCGAAGGTCGTGGGTTCGAATCCTACAATCAGCTTGGGCTTTCGGTGAAGGAAAACATCGCGAGGAAACCATAGCCGGTGGTAGGGTACTTTGTAGAACCCGACTGGCTGGCTACCACCCTCTAGTTGAAAATTGTTGCCAAGCATCTATCGGTGTGTTTCGACAGCTGCACTTGAGAGCCAGTTCCCATCTAGGCTTTGTGTGCTTATCACCTTCGGCCACATCATCACTTACCATGGTGAGATTATACCATGGTCAAACACAAGCGTATCCGGAATTAAAAAAAAAACAAAAATGTCTATGTTTTATCGTCAGCCTATTGCAAGTAAATATAATATTTGATTCTCCAAACTAATCACTTTTAACCTTTACATCTGATATCTCATCGAGACGGTGATAAACTGTTATCACCTATGTACAGTCACAGAATGAAAAGGTTCGTCACCTTAGAGTCGCTTTTCGCTTGCACTAGTAGGTACTGCAAGAATCAATTATGATGTAGGTACTGCAAGAATCAATTATGATGTTTTGCAATGATGACATTGACCGCTTGACAATAGTTTTAACTGAAATAATAATGGCAGGTTGAACCAACAAGAAAGTTTTAGTTTATCAAATATAATAATCTTGTTGACAAGTTAATAGTCAAACAACTTTGATCTGAATAATTTTGAGCTTTATTAACGAACAGTTAAACATTATTTTCTCTAACTCGAGTCTATTCTGTTACATAGCTTCAAATAGTAGATTGTTATACAAGGAGCTAAAATGACCCATTATATACGAGGTAGTTTATATATACCAATAGAAACCGAGTTTTAATGGGTTTTAGCGCCGTGTGTTACACTATACTTTTCACTACGATTGCGAGAAAATAAAACAATCCAATACAATATGAAATATGTAGTTTATAATGTCTTTTAATTCCATTTTCAAAATTAAAATGATGTTCTTTTTTATGAAACAGTAATAAGTCGAGAGAGTCATGATTATTCTACTTATGAGTGAAGACTTTTTCGTTTTTGTAGGCTCATTGTCATTTGACACACAACAATTTAAAAAAAAAAACTTGAGAGGTGTCAAGGGACACCCGGATGGAACGAAGTTATATAAGTCGAGAGAGTATATTGTAAAAAGAAATGTTTTTTCTATTTACATTTCTATTTACAACAAATGTACAAAATATACAAGCAAATGTACAATTATAATATATAAAAAACTTCTTCGAGGCTGCCGCTGCCGCCGATCGGCAAGGTTCCCAGAAGGCTGGCAGCGTACCCATGGAGGCAGATATGTTTCGCTTCAGATAATCCTGACACCTGCGCAGCTGCCGTCGCTGAAACGATACTAGCGGGTATGGAGTGTTACATTCCAAACCCGTTAGTTGCTGCAGGAACAAAAAAAAGACCGTGGTTTAATCGGCCTTGCAGAGAAGCTAGGCTCCTCAAGCAATTTGCTTTTGAGGCTTGGACCACGGCTAACATTAATCAGGACCCCAACATATCTGTTGCGAAACGCAAATTAAATGCTGCCTCGAGGTCCAGTAAACGAGAAATTGCCAGGGCTAAATTCGAATTTGTCGGCAGAATTGGGGAGCGACTTGCAAGCTATCCTTCTGGGAGCCGTGCTTTCTGGTCCCTCGCCAAAGCTGCCGAGGGAAACTTTTGTCAGTCATCTTTGCCACCACTCCGTAAGCAGGATGGCAGTCTGGCCCACAGCGCTAAAGAGAAAGCCGATCTCCTTGCCTCGAACTCGACTTTGGATGATGGAGGGACCGAGCCACCTTCCATCCCGTGGTGCGGCATCTCCATGCCAGAGATTTCTATTACACAACGAGAAGTCCGGCGGGAGTTGAGCTCTCTTGACATTCATAAGTCGAGTGGGCCGGACGGCATTCCTGCAGTGGTGCTTAAGCAGTGTGCCCCTGAGCTGTGTCCTGTACTGACGCGTCTTTTTGCGCTCTCATACTCCACACAAACAGTCCCAACTTCGTGGAAGACTGCCCACGTGCACCCAGTACCCAAAAAGGGCGATAGATCTGACCCATCGAATTACAGGCCTATTGCTATAACCTCCCTTCTTTCTAAGGTTATGGAGCGTGTAATTAATACACAGCTCCTCAGATACCTGGAAAAACACGAACTGATCAGCGACCGCCAATACGGCTTCCGCCATAGTCGCTCGACGGGTGATCTTCTGGTGTATCTTACACACCGCTGGGCTCAAGCCATTGAGAGTCAAGGTGAGGCATTAGCTGTAAGCTTAGATATAGCAAAGGCGTTCGATCGGGTCTGGCATCGGAGTCTTCTGTCGAAGTTACCATCTTTTGGATTGTCCGAGGGTTTGTGCAATTGGATTGCCAGCTTTTTGTCAAATAGAAGTATAAGAACCGTGGTTGACGGCAGTTGCTCTGATAATTTGAACATAAATGCTGGTGTCTCACAAGGCTCCGTGCTGTCCCCGACTCTCTTTCTTCTGCATATCAATGACATGTTATCTATGGATGGCATTCATTGCTATGCAGACGACAGCACTGGGGACACGTATTATACGGGCCGAGCAAACATCCCTCGTACTAGTGTGGAGGAAAGTCGCAGACAACTTGTGTCTGTAATTGAGACCACCTTGTCCACTGTCTCCGATTGGGGATGTGCCAATCTGGTCCAATTTAACGCCAACAAGACACAAGTATGCGTATTCACCGCCAAAAAAAACCCCATTTTCTGTGGCTCCACAATTCCTCGACACACCCCTCTCCATCTCAAAGAGCCTCGGGATCCTTGGTGTCGACATCTCCAGTGACGTTCAGTTCCGCAGTCACTTAGAAGAGAAGGCCAAGTTGGCTGCTAAAAAGCTCGGTGTGCTCAATAGGGCTAAGCGGTACTTCACTGCGGTGCAAAGACTGCAATTATATAAGTCGCAAGTCCGCCCCCACATGGAGTACTGCTGTCACCTCTGGGCAGGAGCACCTAAGTACCAACTTGAGCCTTTTGACTCGGTTCAGAAACGGGCTGTGAGAATTGTCGGCGATCCTGAGCTCACAAGCGGTATCGAGCCTTTAAATCTAAGGAGAGACTTTGCCTCCTTATGTGTGTTCTACCGCTTGTACAATGGGCTGTGTTCAGAGGAATTGTTCGACATGATGCCCACGGCAACTTTCTACCATCGCACCGCCCGCCGTCGACTGGGAGTTCATCCTCACACCTTAGAACCAAATTGGTCGCGTACAGTGCGGTTTGAGAGACATTTTCTCCCGCGCACGATCAGGCTGTGGAATGAGCTCCCTGTAGAGGTGTTCCCTAAAGACTACAGCATGGGGTTCTTCAAAAAAGGAGTAAGAAGGTTTATGCAAGGTCGGCAACGCGCTCGTGACGCCTCTGGTGTTGCAAGCGTCCATAGGCTACGGTAACCGCTTACCATCAGGTGGGCCGTAAGCTTGTTTGCCACCTAGTGGTATAAAAAAAAAAAAAAAAAGCGTTTCCTCTTTGGATGGCCAAGCTGATGCGTTGGCGGAAAATGAAAATATCTGGCTTGCTTTCTATAAGAGAGAGAGAGAGAGAGAGAGAGAGAGAGAGAGAGAGAGAGAGACAGAGAAACATGCGCACGCCGCATATAATCAATTAATATTTAGCTACAGGCATAGCTAAATATTAATTGAAAAAAAAATTTATATCAACATTTTTTAGATTTTTAATTTTTCAATAGTTATTAAAACTTTTTCCCCTAGAGGAAGAATTGCTATTTTTTCTTCGCTCTGGTACGCCACAATGACGGTCTTTTTGAGCAAGAGGAGTGAAAAGTTAATATGTGCTCACGATACGTTGAACGAATCTATTTGAAAATCGACGAACTTTTTCATTCCGTGACTGTATGTAAGAGTGACTGATTGTAAAGAGTGAGTTTGTGAGGTTGTAGGGGGTAATCTCTGGATCTACTGAACCGATTTTGAAAATTCTTTTACCAATAGAAAGACACGTTATTTGTGAGTGTCATAGGCTATATTTTTATCTCGGGAAATGATAAAATCGCAGGGGAACGCGGGTGAAACCAGGGGGACAGCTAGTTGGAGATAAACTGGCATTGACTGTTGTGTTTGCAAATGTATCTACAACGAAATTAGTTGTGAAAAATTTTAATATTATCAAGAGATATGGTTTGTCTTTTTGATTGTTTGTAGGGGGTAATCTTTAGAACTACTGAACTGAATTTAAAAAAAACCTTCATCAATGGGAAACTACATTACTTTAACTACTTACAATTTACTTAATTTATATACTTAATTTATTAATTGGTTACCAATATTTACAAGAATAAAATAAATTAATATACGATAATTATATATTGCAACATATAATAAATTATTTATGATACACAAGTTCATATTATGTGTGAGTGAAAAGATACATTATGTTAAGAAAATAAATTAATTTTATGGAAATCTTAGGTTACTTTAATTGGCACATGCATAAATTGGTTCCACCACATTACGCATTTTACAGCCACGCAATATTCAACCTTATTTAATCCAATTTAAGCATAAAGATATCTGAGATCCTGATTTAGAAAACTGAACGATACTTAAGTGACTCTAAAATGACATTACAGTTTCAGTGAAATTCAAACGAATAGCTAACTACTAACCACAGGTTTTACTCGGTTAATAAGGAGCTCTAATTTTTCCCCAGGATAAAAAGTATTCTGTTTTAACCCGAGCTATGATCTATTTCCCTAGTTTCCGGGCAACTAGTCTATACTAATATTATAAAGACGAAAGATTTGCATTTAATAGGCTCTGAAACTACTGGACCGATTTGAAAAATTTTTTCACCATTAGAAAGCTACATTATCCCTCATGAACATAGGCTATATTTTGTCCCGGGAAAAGATAAGATCCCACGGGAATGTGGGTGAAACCGCGGGGAACCGCTAGTGTATAAATATAGACAAACTAGAATAAGCTTCATAATTCTTTCACCTGAAAACCGCAAAAGGAAAGTATAACAAATATCCCAAACTTAAACTTCGCTCGGAAGCTTACATCTGTCGAGCCGCAAAATATGAAACTTTCTTACTCCACTTTTCGGAGATTCCCTAAGCTGTCTTGCTTGTTTGACCAAACTGTTAAGTAAGTATGTACGGATTTTGAAAGTGTATATGTAATACTGTTTGCAGGATTTTTGTGATATAAAATGTTAAATGTAGGTATTTACAATGTTAATTTGCTTCATTTAATGTTCATTAGTATTTAGTCACTAACTAGTACAAATGAAAATGTTACGTATTTAACAAATAATTTTAAACCTTTGATTGTAAAGATAAAAATACAATGTAATTAAAAGTGAGAATAAAATGTTGAACCGGTCGTATAAGCTGATATAAACCTGATTTATAAAATTAATATTGGCATTAAATAAAAACTTTTTTTTTTTTTTTTTTTTCAAAAAATATGGCGCCTTTTTTTCAAGTAAATTTAAAAAATTTAATTCACTTGTTACCTATTATGGTCTAAAAGGTACGCGTAAAAGTATACGTGGACAATATAAAACGAGAAGTTAATGAGAGTGAATAACGTATCTTTCCACTCACTTGTCGTGTAGCCGAAGTCATCTTCTTCTTCTTGGTCTGCCTCCTTCTCTTCTTTACTGCGCTTGATCGCTCCCGCTGAAGCACGATCGATCTGTTTGAAAGGAGCTTATTTGTAAAGACCAAAGGTACAATGTCCCTTGTGTTTAGCGAATTCCTTAATCTTCAAACTCCATAGTAAGATCATGATAAAATCTAGAAACGTTACATCATAAAGAATCATCATTGTTTACAATCGGTAAAGATATCGGGTAAAATACACACACACAAAAAAACTGTCAAATTGAGAACCTTCTTCTTTTTGAAGTCTAAAATAAATTGAGCGGTCGGGGGACCCCGTCAGGAACGAAGTAAAGATAGAGAAGTTCGCATATAGGGGCCGTAACGCTTTTTTCTTACGTGACGATTTCTGTGAACCGCGTAAAAGAACTTTATTCCAAAAAGTACATACCTCAACTCCTTTATCAGAACACGTCCGACCTTGCAGCTCTCTTTCATCTTCTTCGTCGCTGCTATCAGAGTCAGAATACACTGGCTTCGGTTCTTCTCCTTTTGTATCTGTATCCTTTTCCTCCTCTACTTCCTTCTCTGTTTCTGGTTCTGGTTCAGAGGTCACTGTTATCTGGACAAGCGAAATGATGTTTCGAGATTTATGGAGAAAAATATTTTTTTATACCACAAGTAACAACTAGCAGACGGTATGTGAATACCAGCGGGTTTGCCAATGTATTGTAGACCTTATTACAATGCCTTAAAGGCACCTGTAAACACACCAACAGATGCTTGATGACAGATTTTCAACTTGTTTGTGGTAGCCAGCTAGTCGATTACTTCAAAATACCCTACCACCGTGCTTTGGTTTTCTCACTATGTTTTCCTTCAGCAAAAGCTCAAGCTCATTGTAGGATTCGAACACTCGACCTTCGCCGCGGTATCCGACGTCACTACCACTGATTTATTATCTCCTTATATAGAGCTTTAATTTTTTTTTTAATCTAACACTACACGTAAGAATCACAAGTATTTCTATCAACGATGAATTTAAATATTTATACTTTAGGATTTACTGACGATCACTAAATCCCTTGTATTCGTGTACTTTTAAAATTGGGTTGGTAAAATGTAGAAAAAAAACACTCAGAAACAATTAGGAGTACTACAAGGTTTCCTTTTGGGGCCTACACTATTCCTGTTATACGTCGACCATAGAACATAAGATCAAATGATGTAATGTATACCTTAATTTCATGGTGCGGGGTAAGGGAAGGTGGTGGAGGCGCGGGTGATTTCTTCACTGAACAGGGAGAAGCTGTCGGTGGGGTGGACGCTTCAACGTCTGACGAGTCTGTGTTCTGTACAAAATGGTTATTTATTCAAAGGCAACTGATGACGATAGTAACGGCTATAAAGACACAGAAACTTATTTTAAACAAGCGTCCGCTCCATGGCTTCGTCCGCGTTTTCATTAATAATGTAGCGTCCGATAGTAAAATAATTTTCTAAATCGGATCAGTAGCTTCGGAGATTACCTCCTACATAGAATAGAACATTCCTTCTTGTTTTATACCACAAGTCACAACCAGGCTAACCTGACCTGATGGTAAGTGAACAACGTTGCCTATAGACATTGGCAATACCAGGAGCATTGCCAATATGTTTTCGAGCTTTTAACAATGCCATAAAAACAACTGGCGAAAAACACCAACAGGACTATCATTGTTCATCAGAGTCCAGTCCAAAATAACTTACCCAAGCTAATAGACTCTGAACGGTGAGCGTCACGTCGTCTCCAGCTGCTTTGATGAGCTGTACAGCACGTTCATGCTGAGCCGATCTCACGCACACTCCATCCACTTCTAGTATCCTATCACCTGTCTGTATGGACAAAAAGAAATCTGTTTATGATCTCGACTGTATATCACTCCTACATTTTATATTCCATTCGAAAGGTAGGTACATCAAAACTCTGCCTTTGTCACAAATTAATAAGTATTTATAACTTATTAACTTCTCACTGAAAAATAAATCGTGGTACATTTTGGGAACAACTTATTCCGTAAAACCGAAGGCGAACTAAGTACGAGAAAAATTTTGTCCCCGATTAAATATTAACGCTAAAAGTCTTCGTAAGTCTTTGAGAGAATAATTTCAAGATATTAACTGTGCCATTTGCATTTATGTTTTACGAGTAACACGCACGGGTGGTAGACCATATACGCCTTAATCTTTTTATATCGTACTGTCATATCACGATATGCAGCTCAATTTTTTCACGCGGCGCACGTCAGAATAGCTTCCGATCGTGATTTTTTTATTTTATTTCAATAGTTTTTGAGTTTATCGCGTTCAGACAGATAGACGTGGAATTTTTTTTGGGCGAACTAAAACCTACTTGTAACTCTCCGCTCTTCCCAGCTGGACTATCAGGGACCACATTCTTGATGAAGATGCCGAAGATGGCTTTCTCTTCACCATCTTCACTGTCTCGATTGGATATGATATCAACCTGAAACAAAAGTCTTGTTGAAATGATTTCCTTGCCCAAGAACCAGTGGTAAAGCTAGGTTACTGAAAGATACATAAAGAAAATAGAACGATATGCAACAGTCTCACCTTCCCGCCAACAATACTGACGCCGAGCGGAGCTCCAGGGCTCCTGTTGAGTGTGACTCGCCTGGCGGGCCCCCAGCGCTGCGCCGCCAGTGCGTCCCCGCGCCGGTCCGAACACACGGTCACTGTCATCGCTGATGGTGCGTAGCTGTTGAACACCATACATTTATTGATCAAGAAGCGGAAGCGTCTCAGTTTCAGTTTGGGCCAAAATGCTTTGGGGGGGGATTGCCTTTGGGGTGCAATTGTTGATTCTCGTGTTTTATGAGCAAGTGTTGGAAATTTTTCAAAATGACAGTAAAATTCGTAAAAAAATGCGAAAAACGTTATAAAACGTCACGAAACTTTTGCACGGTCTACGGCTCTTAGAGATTCTAGTAGATCTTTGGGTTAACTTTTAGAAGAAAAACTAAGAAGAAGAGAGAAAGAAGAGAATTATATTATTTTTGCGAAAATAAATAACAACAAAAAATTCACGCATTGGTACAGTTTTTTGAGCTACCGCGTAATTGGTACACTTGACAACACTGCATTATACCTTTAGCTTTAGGCAAAAATATGATTTTAAAATGTCGTCTACAAAAATAAAACTTTATAATACCCTTCCAGACATAACTAAATTAAATCTATACACAGATACTTAAATAGTTGTTGAATTTCTTTGGGTACTTTGTTATAGAAACGTAATACCTTGAAAGAGTCCCTAATTTTGCTAAGCCGAGTTTTTGGTACAGCAACATCGTGTTTATTTCTAGTGTTCAAGCCACGAGTGTCACGGCTTTCATTAAAGATTTAGATGTATTTCCGAACATAGGTAAATACCATTTTCGGAATATGCATTATCATATAAACTAGTACTACATCAGAGTCTCCTATAATATTTGAAGCACTCATATCACAATAGCAATGAATAATGATGGATGACGGTGTGAAAGTTTCATCGCGTCACGTAATAAATATAACGACCTTAGTAGGAAATACGAGTTTATGACCTTGGGATATGTATAGAGTTCAATAATTAGCTGTATTACGTATCACATAGGTTAAGAATGAAAAATGATTCGGATAGAATAGAATAGAATAGAATAGAATAGAATAGAATAGAATAGAATAGAATAGAATAGAATAGAATAGAATAGAATACTTTATTTTGCATGAAAATGTGGTATACAATTAGCTGTTGTGTTATTTATAATGCGTTCTCACCTTTCACCAGTAACTGGCATGCAAAATTTTACAGAATGATTAAATAGTCTCTAATTCATACAATATTAAGTCATCATGATTTTTCCTAAATATCACTTTATACAAGCTTAACACATAACTTTGTCTACTAGCATATACATTTGCATAATTAAATTTAGTACATTTAGAAATTAATATCTTAATGTCAACAAAATAACGATAAATATAAAATTCAGATTAATTCCTTGCCTACCTATTTAAATATTCATCTACAGAATAGAAACATGCTTGAACTAGCCATTTCTTAAGTTTTAGTCGAAATAAACTTAGGGGAATCTTTTTTAGGTCCTCTGGAAGCTTATTGTAAATGTTTATAGCCATTGCATAACTGTTCCTATGGTATAAGGCAGTTTTCATTTTTGGCAACGATAGTTTATTAGGATGTCTGGAATTAAAATAGATAGCTAATGCTTAAGGCTATTTTTATAATCATCATCATCTACCTGCTCTGTTCCCAATTATTAGTGGTCGGTGCAATGCCTACTTTTCTTCCATTCGGTCCTTCTATCCGTCATATCGAGAATCCTATCTTACTCATGTCATCTCTCACACCGTCCATCTCTGTTTCAGTTTTCCTCTACCCGTATTCGTCTGCTTTTATTACAAGCTTTATATTAACTTGCAATGTATGTATGTTTTTCCGGGGTGAATCTTGCAACTCAATTTTGAAGCAGATATCTTTAACCGATTGAGTTGAAATGTTGTATACACATTAAGTTTACATGACAATGCATGGTCAGCTGTGTGACGTCATTTTAAAAACAACATGGCGGAACACCTAAGATAGCGGACTGTTATTTTTAATGCAATCATACAATATGGGTATCAAATGAAAGAGCTTGCTGAAAATAACTCAAAAAATAAAGTGACGTCACACTGAACCCAAAGCTTGTTTTTAAAAAAGTTTTTTAAACTTATAACTTATATTAATAACATCAATTGCTAATTTTACAATCTACACTGAGGTAAAGTGTTGTGAGGTTGTAGGGAGTAATATCTGGATCTACTGAACCGATTTTGAAAATTCTTTTACCAATAGAAAGCCACGTTATTTGTGAGTGTCGTAGGCTATAATTTTATCCCAGGAAAAGATAAGATCCCACGGGAACGCGGGGGACAGCTAGTAATTTATATTTTTAGTTATTTTACGTAAGCTATTTAAGTTTTTTGAATAAAAACTTTTTAGTTTGCGCTTCACAATATTATGTTAGTTATCTTTCAATCATGTTGTTTGGTAATTCATTTAATAGCTTGGGTAGCATGTAATCAATGGGAAAGCTCAAACTCATTGTAGGATTCGAACCCACGACCTTCACCACGGTATCCGACGTCACTACCCTTGAGCTATCATCGCGCTTGGTAATCTATCTACATCAATCATTCACTTAACCAATTGAGTCGGAGCATTACACTTCGTCGGTACTTTAAAGCGACATGATAACGATATGAAGGCGTGCAGTCAGGCCTGTTTAACCATAATAATCACCACGATAAGATGTGGCTGAAGTGCATCTGGTAGAACACGACGGTTGAAGCTGGCTGGAAATAACGTGGCATTGGTTCAGTAGATCCAGAGATTATACCCTACAACCTCACAACACTTAACCTCTTTATAATATTCCTAGCTGTCCTTCGCAGTTTCAGCCACGTTTCCGTGGGATCTTATCTTATCCAGGGATCAAAATATAGCCTAGCCTTAATCTGGAATAATGTAGCATTCAAATGGTGAAAGAATTTTTGAAATCGGTCCCCTTTGGTTTTTGAGTTTATACATTACATACATACAAATCTTTCCTCCTTTTAATATTATTATTGTAGAATTATAGATTAAAAATAGATAGTTTTCCGCCACGCGGTTTCACCCGCGTTCCCGTGGGATCTTATCTTTTCCTATGATAAAAAGTAGCCTATGTGCTATTCCTGACTATAATCTATCTCTATGCCTAATTTCATTCAGATCCATTCAGCCGTTCTGGCGTAAAAGAGGAACAAACATACAAACTTTCACATTTATAATATTAGTAAGATAGTAAAATTAGTAGGATAAGTATTTTTCACTTCACTGTATTTATTTCCTGTGCAGTTCGACTGCGAACGAATGACCTTACCACGCTCAGATAGCCCCCTTGAGTTTTACGTTATGTGGTCCTATGTATGTTTGAATATTATTGAATGTAAGCTGAATAAATAAGTTAAAAAAAACTGGCCAAGTGCGAGTCGGACTCGCGCACGAAGGGTTCAGTAAAAAAGGCAAAAAAATCACGTTTGTTGTATGGGAGCCCCCCTTAAATATTTATTTTATTATGAAATGAAATGAAATGAAATGAAATTGTTTATTCATCCAAATAGGCCTTCACAGGCACTTATGAATAGTCAGACTCTAAATGCTCGGTTCGGAAGGTTGTTTTTGCTGAGAAGAGCCGGCAATAAACTCAGCAATTACTCTTTTCAAAAACAACTTACACCTATTACATCTGGTATTTCCTATTTTACAAAATTTCAACTATCTAGCTATCGCGGTTCTTGACATACAGCCTGGTGACAGGCAGACGGACGGACAGACAGCGAAGTCTTAGTAATAGGGTCCCGTTTTTACCCTTTGGGTACGGAACCCTAAAAACGGTGGTAGGGTACTTTGTAGTACTCGACTGGCTGGCTACCACCCTTAAGTTGAAAATCTGTCGTCAAGCACCTGTTGGTGTGTTCCGGTAGTTGCACTTGAGAGCCAGTTCGCCTTTAAGGCATTGTAATAAGGTGTACAACACATTAGCAATCCCCTGGTATTGCCAATGTCTATAGGCGACGGTTGTCACTTACCATCAGGTGACCCGCCTGCCTCGTTGTCACTTGTGACATAAAAAAAAAACTAGTAGCATGCAATTGCTTCCCTGTCACGAGACAGTAGATTGTAATAATCGATGATTGTATTCATTCAATTATATCGTGAGAAAAAAATCTTGGAATTGGCTAATTAGATAAATTACAATAGTTATTTGTTATACATGTCATGATTTTTATGTTTATCGTATGATTTTAGAGCTACTTTTTCTTAAAATAATAATTTATTGATTAAATTAAATAAAAGTATCAATTTCAAAAATGGCAACACCGTCATTAAAAGTATTCCATACAGTAGTGATGAAAAAAGAAGGAAAGATGGCGATGGAAGGGGGAGCGTTTTAGCGAATGGATAGCAGAGCCGTAGCTCGGCATTCTAACTCCGGCAGCTGAAGTTAACAATAGTAGGGTGAAACCTCTGCCCAAACTACATTCTTCACATTAGTTTGTTAGATCTTCATTTACTCAACATATCAGAAGTGTTCGTAATCTACTCCCACATCAAGAATTATTTCATGTAAGTTTCACTACCCTCCTTATTTTTAAATATAAATGTGTTAGAATGTTAATTGAAGTTCAATGTAGACTATTCCACTCAAATTGATGAACGATATATTGATATTTTACAAATTGCGTTAGATTCTTTTACATCGTTGATAATATCAAGAACTTGCAAATATAGTTACGACAAAAGTTAAAAGGTACCGCCATATGCTTGGAAATAAACCGCGTTGCTATGTGGTGTCAATCGTTACTTTCGCTTATAATTATTTCAATATTGTATAATCTTAATACTGTCGTTTAACAATATGCTGAAATTATTTTTTTATTCAAAATAATTAAAAGAAAAAAAAGAACGTGGAGTCAATTGTAAACGTTCATTGGTGCCATGCCGGACCCTAGACTGATTGAGTGAGTTTTGATTTTTAATAAAAATAAATGTAATAATGATGATAGGTATAATCACAAACTGTGAAGAAATTGATTGTAATTTGAGATTAAGATTAGAATGAGCGACACGCATGAATAATGAAGTAAGAGATAATGTATTATTTGTTATACATTCAGTTTTAGTATAGACTTATAATTATAAGTATGAGGTAAAATCTTCGATCCACAATAGCTATAGATTTAGGGTCGGCACAAAAATATACGTCTCGGTAAATAAGAGCGCACTTGAAAAGTGAGCTCTTATTTTGTTTAGTTTGCTTGAACACAGCCAATATAAACACGTCTCACAATGCCGCAGTGTGTATTCAAAAGTTGCAAAAATAATGCTCGAAAAAGCAATTTAACGGCCGGGGTATCTTACTTTCGGTAAGAACATAAAGAATAAGATATATTTTAAGCTTTAAACTAACAAATAATATACAATTTTGAACAAAATTACATATTTTATACCACGCTACCAACGCTACAAATGATTGGCCAAACTCGCCAACACACGCACAAACTTCGAAGAAGAAAAAATAAACGAAACAAAACGATGTAGCTCTCAAGGCAACATAACGGGAAAACATACTTTATTTGTTGCTCTTTAAGGTTGATTTCACACTAAATGTTCTTTAACTTATGTCTTTTTCTATTAAGTGACAGGAGTAGTTTATTGCTTTGCTCGTTTTATGTGACTAATGATCGAAAGTATTAGAGAATATTTTGAAGATTTGTGACTTTAATACTGGGTGCTATGGTTGTAATTAGGTTGAACTTAAAACTGTTTTAAAACATTTCTCTCCCTTTGTTATTAAACAAATGTAGCTGTAAAAGTATACTCACGCGGATAGCATTTAGCTTGGATTTTGTACGTGACTCGATATCTATGGCTATACCTATATCTATGGGTAAAATTATGTGTGCCTGTACCAGCAAGGTATATTGAATGTTTTTGAAATGATAAAGTCAATTGTTGTGCGGAAACTTGATCCTCGCACATGATTCAACCTTGACACTGATTACAGCAAACATTTATTACTATTAATTATTTGTATTGCTCATTCTAATCCATTGATTAGTACATGTCTCCACCTTGGTTTCACACTTTGATTGGTTTGATAGTTCATTTCAAAAAGATCTTTATCTTCTCTAAGGTGGTATGTTGGTTTCTGTAAACGGCACAAAGCTGTTCCTGAGCTCTGCTGTCTAAACACGACTCCAGATCGAATTTTATCATTATTACATAGAAGTCTTTCCGTAAATTAAAACCAACGAAGTCTGTTCTTGCCACAATTCTGATCTTGTTATTTCCTGATTGTTGAGGTATAGGTATAAACCTATAAAGTTCGATTCGATTCTGGCTCACGAGAGGGACCCTGATATCAAAAAGACAGTAGGTACTGTTCTGAAGTCGTTGTTTACACTGTTAATAGCTGATAGATGTTTCTGAGATTGTTTTGTATGTCATCTATAGGCAGTGCTAAATGTTTAACAATAGTACTTAGCTCTCTTTTTAGTTGTTCAGGAGACAATAAATGAGGTTTGAATCGACCATGATAGAGGTCAATGATGGTATCTGCTAGCATCTTCTGTGTACTCTTTAGGTTTTGTAGCATATTGTTTGCTGTTAATGTAAACAGATCCATGTCGAAGTTTTATTGAAGTTCCTGTTTAAAACATTTGTTGTAGCATCTAAATTCATCAAATGCTGATTGTTAAGCTTTGTTTGCTTATCGATTAACCTTTCAGTTATTTTTAAGACATTGTATTCTGATCTATAATAGATGTATGATTAGTTCGAAGCAGTTCGACATCCATTTCATACGATTCCGCAAAACTCTGATCAAATAAACCGAACAGGCGGTTGGCGACGTAACCAACACCGTCGATAAGGCCCCGGTGAGGTCGCCGGAGGAGCCGTCGGAATGTTGACTTTGCAACATATTATGATCGTAGTAGTCGAGCTCTGAACAGCCATGACGTAACTGAAACCATAGGACTTCGCATTGAAAATTTTGTTCATCTAGATGCTTTATATACTTAGTCTTATTCAATGCAGCTATGCCTTGCTTGGAGTTCATGTTGTAATATGCAAGTATTTTCCAGTTATCTTTTATCAGTCCCATGCTGTAAATTTTATCAAAGTACATCACTTGACTATCTTTGAACTCTGACATATTATTCAAACATGATGCATTTGAAACTATTTTCAAAAGAGCAACGCCATCATAGCGGATTTAAATGAGTAACGCCGTTTTGGCTCAGTGCACTGATTTGATTGCGTTTGTTGATGATTTTCTCACCCTGTAGGTAAAATAGATCGTTGATTAATAGGACGTTTTATGAAGCCATTCTTTGATTTAAGAGTGACTACTCTGACGTAGCCATGCTACTACGATTTAAAATACTGAATCTTGTAATCAGCGTTTCTATAATGTCGTTTCTTTCTTGATTTGTGACGACATTAACTGCCTTTGATTTTTTTTTCGTCTCTTGATTTGTGAAATATTCTGGTTACTCAGTATCAAAGTTAATGTTAAATCTTGAGAGCCAAATGGGCCTATTCCACCACAGCAAATGATCTTGAAGCTGTGTTGCCGATGTACCTCTGCTGGCACAGTGAGCGAGATTTTCGTTTGACTTCACATATCGCCATGATTCTGATGTTATAACTTATTTGATCTGATTTAGTTCCAGTGCCAGTGATTCGCCTACTTACAGAGTCAGATTATTAAAATATATTTTTATGCAGACCGAATGTCATGATTATGATTCGATAAAATTGTATCTTTTTATTATATTTATTATTAATAATAATTGAAACAAAGTTTTTAAAATATTCTTAAGTACTTATATCTTATTGCATTTCATTTACCCCAGTTTTTGTGTTGTTTGATCGTACGCCGGAGGCTGTACGATGGCGGATGGCCGAATGTCATGATTTTTATGTTTATCGTATGATTTTAGAGCTACTTTATCTTAAAATAATAATTTATTGATTAAATTAAATAAAAGTATCAATTTCAAAAATGGCAACACCGTCATTAAAAGTATTCCATAAAGTAGTGATGAAAAAAGAAGGAAAGATGGCGATGGAAGGGGGAGCGTTTTAGCGAATGGATAGCAGAGCCGTAGCTCGGCATTCTAACTCCGGCAGCTGAAGTTAACAATAGTAGGGTGAAACCTCTGCCCAAACTACATTCTTCACATTAGTTTGTTAGATCTTCATTTACTCAACATACAAGAGTGTAAAGTTGTTTATTAACCGCGTGCTCAATTTTGATGACCGAGCAAGCGAAGGATTCTAAAATTGAATCACGAGCGCAGCGAGCGATTCAAAAATTAGAATCCTGAGCGTTTAAAAAATGTAACCTTCTTGACTTTCTTGCCGGTTCTTCTCAGTTGAAGGCTGACTTCCGAACCGGTGGTAACTTCTGTAATTCGACCTTCATAAACGCCCTTCTAGGGCCTAACCTGAATAAATGGTTTTGACTTTGGCTTTGACTTTGATGCATGATAAATTAGGAAAATTTAGGTTTAATGATGATTTGAATTCACAAACTTAGTGCACACGATGTTCTATTTACTTTATCCTCTAGAGGATAATAACGGCTTTTACACTCGGATATCGAAGAGCAAAAATACTCTTTCCGAGATTGGGGGATGAAAATGTACTTATTCCTTAGTATAAAGGTTTGTATGGTAAAGAGAGACGTCCTAGACGAGTACTAGAAAGTATCAATATGCAGTGGTTTCCTCACGATGTTTTCTCTTCACCGAAAACTCAAGCTCATTGTAAGAGTCTCCACGTGTTTTTATTATGAAAAAGTATATAGTACTGTAGTGTCTATGCCCAAGCACTGGCCATAGATGATTGACATCAATCTGAATTGTTAACATTTAAAAAAGTTAATGTTTATAAAAAGAATCCCACCAAAAACATAAATGTAAAAAAGGAGAGCCAAGTTCAATACAAAAAATATTCTCTGCTGTGGGCTTCACCGCAAAAAGAATGGAGATCTGAGATGGAGTGCCAAGTTCTATGCAAAATCCAAATATGTAGTCTAAGGGCTGACTTGGCTGGTTTTCCCATACGCCATATTGCTATATTTAGAACACATATGTATCTCGCAAGTCTCAATATATGAGCCAAATTTGATACGTTTATGTAAAATAGTTTTTGATTTATGAGGGGGTCAAAGGTGGCTCCAAATGGTTCGTGTAATATTACACACGGTGCGGCTCGCCAGTTCTGTTTCTTGAACTTGGCTTGACACGCTCTCGCGTGTCTAGATCAATGTCGGTGCGCAGGCACTGACAAACGTGTTATCATAAAAATAGATTGTTAAAAAATCTATACTATACTAATATTATAAATTCGAAAGTGTGTCTGTCTGTCTATCTGTCTGACTGTCTGTCTGTCTGTTACCTCTCCACGCTTAAACCACTGAACCGATTTAGATGAAATTTGGAACCTTGGCGAAGGACATAGGATACTTTTTATCCCGGTATAATTTAAGATACCCCGGGAACGTGGGTGAAACCGCGGGGGACAGTTTTTTTTTTCTTTATTTTTCATAGGGTGACTTAATCGTCTATACGATTAAGTCACCCTATGAAAAATAAAGATGATACCAATGCACGAAATCTATAATTTTTTTGTATTATATATTTTTTTAAATGTGAACAATTCAAAGTCGTCAATAGCCAGTGGCATAGACACTACAGTACTCAGAAAGTAGTGCTAAAAATTTGGCAGGTATATTCCTCATATTTATATAAATTTTTGTAAATTCAACCCCTACCTAAAGGGTAGTAGAGTAGTTAGTTGATATTTGATGCAGTAGTGTGAGTAATGCTCATCCAATTTTCCACTCGATAGAGTGTTATAACTAAGAGCGCCCGAGGCCCGAGGCCCGAGGCCCGAGGTACTGGATTAACTTTACATCGATCTATCGTTGTCAACTAAAAATTATATTTGTTCAGTGTACTGTGACGAGCAAGCTTACCTTCTATCTTTGCTATTTCATAAATGTCAAATTAAAATTAGTTTTCTTAATTAACACTTTATGCTTTTTGCGGTCGAGACCATGGCTCCGTGGGGGTCTCGCCACAGCATCAGCCTTACCATCCAAAGAGGAAACGCAGCCAGCCTGCTGGGAACCTTGCCGATCGGCAGCAGCGGCAGCCTCGAGGAAGTATTTTTATATATAGATTGTATATTTTGTGCATTTTGTTGTAAATAAATTGAAATAAATGTCTGTCTATAATTTCCAAATAAAGACTTGGCAGAAGCAATTAGTCCTTTGAGGCATATTTGAATATTATAATAAAGTTATAGATAATGTAGTACCAAGTAACATAATTATGAGAATTATCTTTCTCATATTTAGTTAAAATGTAAAACGCATCAATATTAATCCCCATTAAAATAGACTCAGCCGCTGTAGAAAAAAACATACAAACAACCTTCTCCGTCCCGCTCCTGACGAACTGACTGAGATATCAACGCACAAATAAACACGAAAAAGGTTTTAATTGAATTTTATTGAACCCCTGAGAGGGTAAAATGTGGGATCGCGGATCAAACCGCAAAGCTAGAACTCCGAAACTATTGAATCGATCTTGATGAAACTTGCCACACAAATAAATTATACCCTGGAATAAGAAATAGGATGGAAATAGGATAATTTTTATCCCGGGAAAAGACAAGATACCTCGGGAACCCGGGTGAACGGACGGCTAGCAGTAATATACTTGTAATACCAGAGACTAGAGACTATAGACTATAGATTGCAGATGCAATACCTATATTCAGCCAAGCGCGAGAACTGGTCATTCACGGACGAGTGGCCAATGGTTTGATGGCATCCAATTTACACTACTAGCTATCCCCCGCGGTTTCACCCGCGTCCCTGAGCGATCTTATCTTTTCCCCGGATAAAAACTATCCTATATTTTAATCAGAGATATGATCCGCCTCCGTGCCAAGTTTAATTAAATCTGGTCAGTAATTTTTGTGGGATTGTGTAACAAACATCCAAGCCTACAAACTTTCACTATAGTTGGAATAGAACAAAGCCAATGCCTTTTAATATTAAATTTTCGGGCAACTACTGTGAAAAAATTATCGTTTTCTAAAGAGAAAATTGACCCTTTTTTTGATCATTGAAAACTGAATTATAAGTATTATACTAAATCAAAAAGGTCGTAAAAACGTGTTCGCTCCATTTTCTTATGATTTACTAGATTTGATTGAATTCTTTGACTTTTCTTAAGAAACGAGAAAGATTATGTTTTCAAGAAAAAGTGGAAAATCTGTCATTGAGCTTTAAACTATTCTTATTGTGAGTTTATATAAAATAAGTAGTACACAAGTTTCGTTTAAAAAACAAATAATTATTTTTAGATAGAAATAAAAAAGTTCCAAAAAATTACATTGCCCCCACTTAGAAACTTAATTAACATCACCTTAATTAAATTGTCAGGACACGCAAACTAAAATAATTGAATAAAAATTACTGGCAACACTCACCAATTTCAAATAACGAACACCGTTTAAGGGCGACACTACATCTCCTAATTCACTCAAAATTGTCCGGTATTGCCCCCCTTTTTTGGTTGTACCGTTTAAATATCGTTTATAAAATGAAAAATAAGGATGTACGTTAACTGAGCGCGGGCTGTCAATCCGCAATGGAGCATTGAGGTCGCCATAACTCAATTACGAGTATTAGCAATTTTCTCGTAGTGGTGTGCGTTTACAAGGTGTGATTTCACGATGTCTATATCCACAGAAAGATTGTAATTATGAGAAATGTGTACTGCTTGATTTAGAGTTTTAAAAAGGCTGTTAACGCGACCCGTTTATAAAATTAAACTTTTTGTAACGGAGTTACTAAATATTGACATTTCTAATCGAAGTAAAGAACAATTTTTAGACAAAAAAAAATCGACAATTTAAGTAAAGGCAGTAAATGTTTTATCAGACAAACAGCTATTATTATATGTATAATTGTATTTTTTACGGATAAATTGGACACAAATTTAATATTAGTAAGCTTATCGACAAAAACTCTTTTATTAACTACGTCCCAACACTAGCCAGCTGTATTCCTTAATCCCTCATAAGCTGGGCCGGGGGCGGGCCTGGTTCGTATTTTTATTAATTTACTACACGAGACGTGTGTTTATATAACATATATTGTATAGGGCGGAAAAAGGGATTCTTATTAAAATTCTCCCTTGTTTAATAAATTAAAATGCCACATAAATGGTTGTCCCACAAAATTAAGTAACCAGAAACATGTCTACCAACTATGTACCAGTTAGTAAAGTAGTAATTGACTACTACTAACGCATATAATTAACTAGTTATCCCCGCGGTTTTATCCAAGTTCCCGGAAAACCCTTATTTTGGTAGAATTTTCAAAAATTAGGACTCTACCTGCCAAATCTCAAATTCATAGCATATTAATACTTTCTGAGATTTGTGTGAGTGGTGTTTCGATTTTATAAAATACTAGCTATCCCCCGCGGTTTCACCCACGTTCCCGTGCTATCTTATCTTTTCCTGGGACAAAATATAATAGCCTATGTTACCCAGGAATAATGTAGCTTTCTAATGGTATGAATTTTGAAAATCGGTCTATAGTTTTTAAGTTTATTCGTTACATACAATAATACAAATCTTTCCTCTTTATAATATTAGGGTAGATGTAGAAGACTCAAGAATGTAAAACAAATGAGTATAATAAAGAACTCGTTTATTTTTTCTTGTCAACCACTTTAGTACACAAACAGTTATGCATTCGGCACTAATTTGTGTAAGTGGCCGATATTACCCCCAAGAGCCTGAGCTAATGTAATTGGTGTACAACCGGCACAATTCCCAACGGTACTGGACCACTTTATTGAAAATTTATTGACTCTGCTTAACTTATTATCATAATTTGCATGTAACTACGATATGGCTTGAATTTCATAGAAACAATTTTGTTAAGGCTACTAAGTAACATTCTTGAGACTTTCATTTCGTTTATTAAGTAAGTATTGACTTTAAATCTATCAGTATTGTTGTAGTTTAATACTTCAAGATTCGGTAATTCATTTAAATAATCCCATACATTACAAAGAGGGGGTCTCTTTAATAGAAAATCCCAGCAAAAGGCCATATTTTATGTCGATTTTTTACAGAAATGAAATATTTAAATTAAAAACAATGAATTTATGGACCCAACCTCAGGAAAAAACAAAATACCTATTACCGTACTTGGTTTTGTATCACGCTTGTACTAAATCTTGCAGCGTATTTGCGTGATAACTTATACTCGCGTTCCCGTGGAAGACACGCGTAAGTCGGTTTAATTTAAAAAAAAAACATCTCAACGGATACCTATTCCCGCTCATAAATCAGCCTACCTTTAAAGTTTGTTTGTTTATTTATCCAAATAGGCCTTCACAGGCACTTATGAATAGTCAGACTTTAATGCTCGGTTCGGAAGGTTGCTTTTGCTGAGAAGAGCCGGCAATAAACTATACTTTTGTGAAGTATCAGATTGTAAAGCGAGAGCACAATTTCAGCTCAATCGATTTTGAGTTGATTTGAAGAGGGATGATAGCCATGTAGCCAAAAGAGTTATGAATATGTGAGTGGATGCAAAGACCGAAAACAAGATGGATGGATTGGGCGAGAGATGATATGAGTAATAAAGGAGTAAATTCCGATATGATGGATAGAAGGGCTGAATGGAAGCTAAGTACACATTGCGCCGACCACAAATACTTGCGAACAGAGCAGGTGATGATGATGATTGTGAGTTGGTTTATAGTTCTGTTTCAACATTCGACCCAAACAGACTAATAGATAAAGCTAAAAAATAATACAATATATGTAGTTTCTTTACAATTGTGTATAGAATACAAAAGATTTCCTACAGCACGTGAAGTCTGTAATGCGATGAAGCGAAGCCTCTGCAATGAGGACGAACTGACGTTCGACTTACCAGCTTTCATTTACAATAGTCAACCTTTTCTCAAACACAATAAATATCAAATCGCAATAAATGAAATTGACCTTTGAAATGATATTGCAAGAAAATGAAATTAAAGGCAATACTGATAGAGTTAGGGTTTGTTTTAGTTTGTATGGGTATTAAGAGGGTATATTTTGTAAACGTGATGGATATTCTAATGTGAGTTCAAGTTCAAGTTGACTTAGCGATTCAGTGGTGAATTTATCACTAAGTATAAAGGTTCCAAGAACACTATAATTATGATCTATCATGTGTTAAGGCCGTCCTTATTTTTACTCTCAATAAAAATACTCATTATTTCTCGCTTTGACTTATCCGTTAGCTACATTCAATTTTGCAAATTTTATTCGGAGAAAAAATAATAGGTTCATAATGACTTGAAAAATAATAACCCCCTTTTTGATTCATATAAATAATCAAGTTCCTGAACTGTTCTGTTCAGATGGATTTACAGAATTAATAAAATTGCAACGTTATAAAGAAAACTTTGTGTCTTGAAACAATTTTCAGACGGACGGAGAAGACGAAACTATGTATAAAGGATTTTTTTATTCTGGATAGGCTTGTGTTTAACCACAATCTCACCATGGTAAGTGATGATGTGGCCGAAGATGGTAAGCACACAAAGCCTAGATGGGAACTGGCTCTCAAATGTAGCTGTCGGAACACACCGATAGGTGTTTGGCGACAGATTTTCAACTTGAGGGTGGTAGCCAGCCAGTCGGGTACTACAAAGTACTACCCTACCACCGTGCTATGGTTTCCTCACGATGTTTTCCGTCACCGTAAGCTCAAGCTCATTGTAGGATTCGAACCCACGACCTTCGCCGCGGTATTCGACGTCACTTACCACTGAGCTATCATCGCCTTGCTTGTTTGTGACTTTAGACACAAAATTAAAGATATTTTTTATAAGATAAGTAAAAGGAAACTCACCTAGGTTTTCTAGCAGGCAATAGAAATTTCAAAGGCCCAGCTGATTTTCTCCTACCTCTGGCAACTGGAACCACTAGGTAATCGTCTTCATCAGAGTCAGACACGCTATCTAAATTCACTAAAGCAGGAGCAGACATTCTTCTATCAAGAATAACCTTGGGTGCTTCCAGCATGTCCCTTATAACCTCACAGTATTTACAAGCGTTCGCTTCTTCTATGTACGCTTTAGTGATTTCATACGCATAATTCTCAAGAAAACATTTATGACAACCTGGAACGTAATGTGTTTCTAAATCTGTCGATTCTTCGCTTGGCTCTTGTTTTTTTAGATGTAACTTTTTTTCCATAGTAGCTAAGTTATTGGCTAGTATTTTTTTCTGCTCTTCTTTGTGCTTTTTTTCTTCCTCCTCAAGTTTTTTCTGTCGGATCTCTTTTAAACATTCCGCTTGGTCGTTGTAATATTCGATGACTTGTATTCTTTCATTTTTGGACGGTTTCGTTGGACTGCGTTTTTTCTTTTTAATATTAACGTTTAAAGGTTCTATTCTTAATGATTTCATTTGTTTTATGATGTGTTCTTGTACGTAGGGGCGGCTGTACGTCACATCTTCGTCAGTATTGGCTGTATTCTGTGCGTTTTCGTCAGCTTCACTAAAAGCAATTTCATCTTGTTTACGAATACCTTTGATGTCTCGATCGTTGATTTTACGACCGTTTTTTATTGTGCATTTTAAAGATGTCGAGTCTTCGTCTAAACAAGTTTCATAGCCGTCTATATCATGATCTATGTAGAGTAAGGAATTGTTTTCTTCTTGGACGGAAATTCTTGCTGTGGCATCGTAGAAACTGCTTGTCTCTTCAGGTGAGTTAAGGCATTCCTTCCAACTTTCATCACTTTTAACTTTTTCTAGGGAAGTCTTGTCAACTTTCCCATCACATTCCTTCCAATACTTATCAAAACTTATCCGCTCTAACCCAGTTGGTGTGACCGCAAACACCATTTCATCAGAGGTAGATATATCTTTACTCTGTTGTTTCGAAAGGCACCTTTCCCCATTTTTAGTCTCTGTAGTAACTCTTAAATCGGGCAGTTCTCTCGGTGCCATTAGAATATCATCTTCAGTTATTGTCATATCATCATCATGATCATCTAAAGACTCGTTTGATTTCGACAGTTTTAGTTCCTTTACACCATTTACTTTGAAACCATTGCATTTATTATTATTGACGTGTTTCTTCTTTTCATCAAAGCTAAAGTCTCCTAAAGCTGATAACTCGTCATCTTTTATGGACGCGTCTTCAGGTTCAAGGCATATTTGGACCACTTCAAGACCTTCGCCATATTCTTGGAGACATTCGTGGAAAGAATCCATGCCAGTGTGGTCATCCGATGCGAGGGAATTAATGCATTCCTGTGTAGAGAATAGGCTTTTAAGACAATACTTCATTATAATTACAACATAATTATTATAAAATAAATAAATATCGTCGGACATTCTTCACACACGGCTATCTGATCCCAAACTAAGCAAAGCTTGTAATATGGAAACCAGATGACTGATATACTACATAGACAACTTTTTTTGTAAATACATACTTAAATAGATAATTACACCCAGACTCAGGACAAATAGTCATGTTCATGAACACAAATGTGTGTCCTGGATGGGAATCGAACCCACGACCTGCGGCGTGAAAGGCAGTGTATTAACCAACCACGCCAACCGGCCCGTCATTATAGCTTGATGAATAGACTTGCTCTGTGTAAAACTCTCTGTGATTATCCCAGCTTTTTTATTCCTTCACTGCTTCACAACTTTTATTCAAGCTATTTTTAACTGCATCAAAAGTATTCAATATATGGAATTTTACATACTCTCATGGCATAGGTTCGGTAATACCCATACAACTCCATAGTAAACTATAGGCAATTCAGAATTACCCTGATATAAGGATTTATAAAATGAAACTGTGTGTATAATTTGCCAACATATTATTTATTGCGTGACAAGCTTCGTACATTTAACACAGACTCGTTTAAAGCATTGGACATCGAATACAAGCTACTCTTTAATAAAAACTATTAATTCACAACAACTCTTATATTTTTACTTATTTTGGTACATTGGTAGTGTTGATTCAAATTAGATAAGAGTGAAACAGAGTTAACTGACTGAAATAGCTCCTAAAACTATTACAAATAGAGTTTTTTCTATTATATAACACTAGTTGTCCCCCACTGTTTCACCCGCGTTCCTAACAGTATTCCTTAAGGGTTGAGATTTAAAAAGAAATTGGAATCTACTGCCAAACTTCAAGATTTTAGCATTTTGAAATTTCGGGATTAATCAATGATTGGTATTACTAACACACAACAGGCCGTGGGTTCAATTCCCGCCCAGGACATACATTTATTGTGTGTATGTCTAAATGCATCACACTTCCACTAATTTGAATTAACACTGCCAAATAATATTCAAATATTGACTAAACAGTATTTCAAATCTCACATCAAATGGTCAAAAAACCCTTTTAATATACCACTTATCGTATCGTTATTTTGGGGCAATCTTACGATCCATACATGTTTTTGCAATCGTCTTAATTCTATAATTAACGTCTTTTCTTTCGCAACATTCTTTGCCTTCAAATAAAACTGTTGCAAGCATTTTATAAAATCCGACATTTCATCAAATGTTCAAATTAGAAACAAATCTCAAGCAGTCTTTTTTAAGCATGAATTTATTTAATTGTTTTTTTTTCAGTTTTTTATAGTACATCCTCACCTTAACCTATGATATGTAATAATTTACCTGTTTTTAATTATTAAACACTCCTCAAAAACTTTGTTTGATTCCATTTTACTTTAGCTATAATAGCGAATAAGTAATAATATACTAGAGAGACAGTATAACATTTCATAGGTTTTTTTCTACATTTCACAACTCGTAAACTTTTTAGCACTAACTTTTAAGCGTCAAGCTACAATTACTTAAATAAATCTATCACATATAAATTGACCACAAAAAGTGGTATACGGATTTTTGAAACTTAATTGTAGGTATAGTTATATTGATGACTAGATATCCCGACGAAAATCGTACCACAATTTTCCTAAACCAGTATTAAGACAAACAGAACAAAAAAAAACATATTTTGCGAGACAAACAAACCTGATAATTTTTTGACTATTTTATTGGGTTTTATTAATTGAGAAAATTGCTAACGTGAAAATAATTATTGTATTGGATTAAAAAAAGTTTATATCAAATCGTAAAAATAATAAAATAATTGAATACTACAAAAATATATAAATATACTGGGATATAGGTATGTATATTTTTTTTATCCTGGATAGGCTTGTGTTTGACCACAATCTCACCATATAAAGTGATGATGTGGCCGAAGATGGTAAGCACACAAAGCCTAGATGAGAACTGGCTCTCAAGTGCAGCTGTCAGAACACACCGATAGGTGTTTGGCGACAGATTTTCAACTTGAGGGTGGTAGCCAGCCAGTCGAGTACTACACAGTACCCTACCACCGTGCTGTGGTTTCCTCACGATGTTTTCCTTCACCGAAAGCTCAAGCTTCGAACCCATGACCTTCGCCTCGGTATTCGACATCACTTACCACTGAGCTATCATCGCTTTAATTGTATAGGTTTCTGGCAGTAATTATATTTATTAAAGATTCAAAGCTCTGTATTAAGTTTCAAAAATCATTACCTGTTCATATTTATAATTCACAACTACACAACCTTATGATTAATCAATAAATAGACATCGATTACTATGAACTAATAAATAAGGAGCAAAGTGCATATCATTTTTGCACTATCGATTAGTTATTAATTAGGTACACAAATATTTTATTTCAGTAAGTAAAGCAGTTCTGATATTTTTCTTAAATTTTCACCATAATATTGTTGATAAGCATGTTTTTTTTATTATTATTATAGTGATATGACATGAAACCCTTTTCAATACTTTTTATTTTTATGAAAAATTGCTAACTAATTAGACCTATTAATTTTCAAACAAGTTGAAGGACGGGTTGAAATAGTATCATTTTATGGATATGGAGGACCATAATAATAAACCCCAATATTTTCATGTGGACGTAATATTTCGTATGCACCGAAACTAATATACGAATATTTTTTAAGTGTATGTTTTCAATAATTTACCGTAACTCAAAATTCAGTCATAAATCACTTAAATATTTAATTCATCATACATAAGTACTCCTCCACCGGTACAATGGCAATTTTTTGAATTTCAACTCTAACTGTATATTTCAGCATGTCTTTATGTCATTTCATGGAAATTTCTGCTTTTATTTTGGGGGGTACTCTGAAAGGGGCGGGGAGGGGAGGAACTATAATGTCTTTAGCACATTGCAGTTGTAGATCCGTGATGTCGCGATGTAGGGACATTATCAGGCGAAGTATTTTTGTGAAGTATTCGATTTTCTGAAAAAGAATAAAGTTGAACATTTTACTAAAAACTTACAGTAAAAATAAAACTTACCAAAAAGCATTTAAGATTTTTAGGAAAATAAATTCAATTATAAATATAAATTATGTTAATAATTTAATAGAGACCTCTCTTTAATATAGACCATTTAAATAAAAGCCCTACACTAAAAAATACTTGAAGGATATTCTATCCTAATTCATTAAAAGCATGCAAAATATTGTACACTAAAGGGAAAAAAACAGCTTCAGCAATTTGTTTTATAACAAAAAAGAAGAAAATATCTTAGAGCGGAAATATTATTCCCTTTACTGTACAATTATTTTATAAGTTAGAAAGATTTTTGAAATATTGCATGCATATTTATTAATAAATAATGCTCTAAGCGCAAAGATAAGCTTTAATAACATAAATAACTTACTTTTCGTTATATTTTCCCCTCAGTGTACAATATAGGAGACACATATTTTATCACACAAAAACTGATAAAAAGAAAAAGGCGAATTTACATGACGTAAAATTGTATTTTCTATTTTTTTTTACATAAAAATACACACTTATTTAAAAAAAACGAGTACAATAATTAGTTTTAACTTTTTTTTTTATCAAATAAAGATTAAATATTAAATATATTATTTTTGTATTAATCAATTAAACTTAAAGTTGATAATAAAATCGATAATTACCTGGCTGCTATGCATGCTATGTCCATTAGCTTTATCTCCCCCCACCACTGTACTGCAAGGGAGAGGTTTCGCAACACCAATCGTCACTATGCCTGTAACAAAGTAGCTCTTAAATCAATTTGCTTTTATTTTATCACTTACATTTTTTTTATAAAGAATTTCTAGATCCCTATGAAAACGAATGTTAATTTTGAAGAGGAAAATCGTATATCAGTCACGTGTAATTAGAAATTACTTAAAATTTCCTAGAACCTACGACATTTTGAGCATATATATTATATTTTAAAAATATTTAAGTATTTAATTTCAGACCAACATTTCACATCTGCGTTACAAAATAAAATGAGATTGTAATATTCTTAATGTTTGCACAATGATTTGTTAAGAATCAACTTATTTACGCGCAGTATTATTTAAAGAAGATAAAATCAAGGTTATTGTGAAACTGTAGTCAAATAATATACTGAGAATTAAACTGTTTGCTTTCATCTTCGGCCAGATCATCACTTACTATAACTGTGAGCGACACACGTCTCGTTGGCGGTGAACAGGCGGTCTACTCTAGTCTACTCACCCTTGGGCGCAGCCTTGATGGCAGCGACAGTGTGTGCAAGCGGGCTGTGACCAACACACGTCTCGTTGACGGCAACCCGGCGGTCTACTTGGTCTACTTTAGTCTACTCGGTCTACTCATCCTTGGGCGCAGTCCTGATAGCAGCGACAGCGAGTGTGAGCGGGCTGTGAGCGCCACACGTCTCGTTGACGGTGACCAGGTGGTCTATTCTAGTCTACTCACCCTTAGGCGCAGCCTTGATGGCAGCGACAGTGTGTGCGAGCGGGCTGTAAGGGATAAACTTCTCGTTGACGGTGACCAGGTGGTCTACTTGGTCTACTCACCCTTGGGCGCAGTCTTGATAGCAGCGACAACGAGTGTGAGCGAGCTGTGAGCGCCACACGTCTCGTTGACGGTGACCAGGTGGTCTACTTGGTCTATTCTAGTCTACTCACCCTTGGGCGTAGCCTTGAAGGCAGCGACAGTGTGTGCGAGCGGGCTGTAAGGGACAAACTTCTCGTTGACGGTGACCAGGTGGTCTACTTGGTCTACTCACCCTTGGGCGCAGTCTTGATAGCAGCGACAGCGTGTGCAAGCGGGCTGTGAGCGACACACGTCTCGTTGACGGTGACCAGGCGGTCTCCGGGCGCCAGTCGGCCGTCAATAGCGGCTGCTCCACCAGCTACTACTGAACGGACCACTATTACCGAGCTGCCTGCCTCTGACGGGTCCTGGAGACAATGTTATAGCTAGTAAAATTGACTATCAGACAATGCAGAAATGGTACGACTTTTATGTACAGTAAAGCAGTAAGTATAGAAAGATATCCCGCACTGATTCTTCTTATTTCTTATTGAAGGCAATGGAAGCTCAGTGGTAGTGACGACGGATACCGCGGCGAAGGTCGTGGTTTCGAATCCTACAAAGATCTTGAACTTTCGGTGAAGGAAGACATCGTGAGGAAACCATAGCACGGTGGTAGAGTACTTTATAGTACCGACTGGCTGGCTACCATACACAAGTTGAAAATCTGTCGCCAAGCACCTATCGGTGTGTGCGGACACTGGGGGCCAGTTCCATTCTAGGCTTTGTGAAATTACCACCTACGGCCACATCATCACTTACCATAGTGAGATTGTGGTCAAACACAAGCTTATCCAGAATAAAAAAGCAGTAAGGATAGAGAGAATAACCCCGTGCTATTTCACCTTATTTCTTATTGATGGACGAGTGAATTTCTTAAGATCTACACAATCATAACCCTCACCAGATAATCAAGTATAGAGAATCCGAGTCCCCTGTCCTCCTTGAGAAGCTGTATGTGCTCGACGTGGTCGCTCCACATGGCTAGCCCACTCAGGGGCTCCAGGGAACGGGACCTGTTCCGCTCCAGCTCATCCGAGCAAAACTCTGGGAATAACAAATCTTTAGAGCTACTTTAATATGTCATTTATTTCTGTGGAAAAGATATTTTAGATTTAATCCGATAATTGACGTATCACTTCATATCACTCCAGGCTCCGGTAACCCTACTATATCCTACTATATCTTAATCCTACTAATATTATAAATGTGAAAGTTTGGATGTTTGGATGGATGGATGTATGTTTGTTACTCATTTACGCCAGAACGGCTGAACGGATCTGGATAAAAATTTGGCATAGAAATACATTATAGTCTGGAATAGCACATAGGCTACTTTTTATCCCGGGAAAAGATAAGATCCCACGGGAACGCGGTTGAAACCGCGGAGGACAGCCAGTCCTGTATATTGTTGTTTCTGTACAAAATACCTAAATCTTCCTGATCTGATAAAATTCGCACCGCTGTTTTAAAAGCATAGTTGTAAAAGTGTGGTACCGTCATGATGGTGTCCGGGCGACGTGAGCGTGTTGGTGGTGCAGAGTGATGCGAGGGAGCTCTCCGACCGAGCCTTGATGAGTCGCGGGGGCAGCGGGGGCAGCGCCGGCAGACTGCCACCCAGCGCGCTGCTCTGTGGATACACACCGACACTATCATACCTGCCCTCGCGGCTCTATTGACACGCATACTTTATAAAACCTGCCACCGGGGGCTGCCCCGGCAGACTGCCACCCAGCGCGCTGCTCTGAGGACATACACCTACACTATCATGCCTACACTCACGGCTCTATTGACACACACACACTACCATACCTGCCACCGGGGGCAGCGTTGGCAGGCTACCATATTCAATCATATCATACCTAATGATCGTTTAAAAACTACTCTTCTTCTTCTTCTTCTCTTCCTTATCCCACGCTAGGTGGGGTCGGCACAACATGTTTTCCTCTTCCACTCCGCTCTATCACTAGTCGTCTCCGTACAAACACCTTTCATATGCATATCATTCTTCACGCAGTCCATCCATACCTTCTTCGGCCTTCCTCTACCTCTATATCCATCCACACTCATGCTCAATACTCTTTTTGTTACATGCCTTTCATCCCTCCTTATGACATGCCCATACCAAGCCAATCTATTTCCTTTCATCTTTTCAGTCACTGGTGCTACTTTCAAGCTTCCTCTGATATACTCATTCCTTATCTTATCCATTCTCGTAACGCCACACATCCACCTCAGCATTCGCATCTCAGCCACATGCACTCTTCTCTCATTCACCTCTTTCATTGCCCAACATTCAGAACCATACATTACGACAGGTCTTATGACGGTTTTATAAATTTTCCCTTTAAGTTTCATGGGCATTAAACTACTATTTTTTCATAAATAAGTTTGATGTTTTGTACCATTTTTAACAAAAAACATATCATAAGCATAAAACCCATTGGATCGCTTCTATTCAATACTAAGGAAACTTATTTCTTGTTATTGGTATATATGGAATAACCTGGTATATAAAGTTAAGATGTCACTTACCCTCGCAAAACTACCTTCGCTCTTTTCCTGAGGCTCGTCCCGCTTCCTGACGCACACGAGCACAACTGGTGACGTCACGTTACGTAGCCGCGTCACCACCTCCACGTGATGGGCGCCTAGTACTCGCCAATCATTCACCTGTAACAAATAAGCTATTTTATTAGTAAAAAAACTTTTATTATAAAAATAATTGCTTATAATAGTCTGACTTCAACTCACGGTTAAATTTTACTAAAATTTAAACGCATCAAAACAAACTCAGTCTTATTTAGTTTCACTGACAATATTGGCCTGATATGGCGACAAGAAATAATATGAACATGTGCTTAGTAATTAACAAACTCACACAGAGCAGCCCCCGCAAGCAGTACCTGCTCACTAGTAAGACGCGTGTGGCAGTCACCCTAGCCGTTTTGGGGGGACCCACTCCACAATTTTGATAGTCTTCCTACGTTCCCTAAATATATTCAACTAGATTTTGCCACTGACTTCATAATTTATTGCGATCAGTTCAGCTTAGTTATATATAATAAGAGAGAAAGAAACAGTAGCGAGTTGGCAGTACTTGACACCTTTGGTGCGCCAGGGAGCACTGAGGCACCTTGGCTGATTAATGTATGTATGCCCACTGTAGGCACTAAAATACCACTGCTGCGACTTGGTCGTACCAAAGGACAGCTGTAATGATGTCTTCAGTAAATCTCACCTCAAGAAGTTCATCCCCCACTCTATATAGTCCAAGAGTCGCTACAGGTCCGTTTGGAGCTATCGCTCTAATGTAATGTCTCGCGTGCACTTCTCTACCCGCAACTACCCGCACTGTTCCTTCCAGGGATATACCTAGCCCGCTGTCCTTTTCTTTCATTATAGTTCCAACCTGAGGAAGAGAGAAAACAAGTGTACTGTCAATCATTGTTCGATTAGTTCTCAATGATACCTACTCGATAAAATAACATTAAATTCAACATTATGCGTTATACAAAAAATGTGCATAATTTTCAAATTAATTGAAAAGGGAAAAGTAATTTAATGTAAAAGGGTATATTGTAGATAGATTTGGCCATATTATGGTCTTCTGTTATACAGAATTTATGGTTAAAACCTTACACGTAAGTAGTAAATAACAAAGTATGTCACGAACATAGCAAACGAATTAAATGTGGCCTAGAATAGATCCCTGCGGAACACTTCTAGTCTCACTTATAAATAACACTAATCATATTTTGATTTTCATATTTTTTTGCAGTTATATGATATTTCATAATAACCTCATGGATAGATTAATATATGAAATCTTAATCATCAACACAAAATCATTCACACTCTTTGGAATCAGGTGAACGCTCAAAGAAAACCAACTCACAATAATATCGTAGTGATTGTTATGTCCCGGCCAGTCAGGTTCCTCCCGCAGTATGTCCCGCCACTTGTCCTGGATGCGTCTGTCTGTATGTGTGTGCGACACCTCAGCACCGATCACGATCTCGGCTTCCTCTGATGGCGAGGTCGGTGATGGAAGGTGATGTTGGATCTCGGATTCCGCCTCCGCTTCTATTACTGTTGATTCGTCGTACTGGAGGAAATATGATGAGTTTACTTGATTAATTATTAATTTGCAAATGTTTCATAAAAATATGACTACTTTTTCTGATGTAAAGTGAAGAAGAAAGAGGAGAGAGTAGAGAATGTGTACTGACCACACTGAAGCTGTAGTTGGCGAGGGAGGTGACCGAGGGGCTGGGCGGGCGGGCCTGCGCCGCCAGCGCCTTCTGTAGACAAGCGAACCCCGCCCCGCGCAAGTACCTGCACACACACACACACACACACACTCTAGGTGTAGGTACTACACCACGTCTCAACTGAACTGACGCGCCTCACTACGGCATTAATGCACACGAGCAAAATAAAAAAACCGGTCAAGTGCGAGTCGGACTCGCGCACCAATGGTTCCGTATAAAATTTGTACTTAGGGTTTTTTTTATTTACATATATTATTCTGTTTTTAGTTTTTCGGAAACTTATTACACATTCGGAAATACCTATCTCGAAAATGGTGACCCTTTTACTGAGGTCATTTTTGTATATTTGGTAGGTGACCCACCCACTTATCTACCCTTAATATTTGGCCTACTTACCGTACACCGTTTTAAGGCGATGATAGCTCAGTGGTAAGTGACGTCGGATACCGCGACGAAGGTTGTGGGTTCGAATCCTACAATGAGCTTGAGCTTTCGGTGAAGGAAAACATCGTGAGAAAACCATAGCACGATGGTAGGGTACTGTGTAGTACCCGACTGGCTGGCTACCACCCTCAAGTTGAAAATCTGTCGCCACGCACCTATCGGTGTGTTCCGATAGCTGCACTTGAGAGCCAGTTCCCATCTAGGCTTTGTGTGCTTACCACCTTCGGCCACAACAACTTACCATGGTGAGATTGTGGTCAAACACAAGCTTATCCAGAATTTAAAAAAAACACCCTAGAATATAAGTTATCTGGTTTCCATACAAGCTCTACTTCGTCAGTGTCATGACAAGGTCAGTAAGGGTATGTATTACATATTTACCTTAACGCTTTGAGTCTAACAACGGGTCCTTTTGCGTCGCGCAGCATCCCCACCGCTCTGTGATTGGTCACTCCGTGGAGAGGCACTCCGTCTACCTGAAATGAACCATTTTGGACTTCAGAGCATAGTTGGTTGGTTCTGTGGTTTTCTAACAATAATAATAATACTTATCAAATTAAAAAATACGTTAGATACGTTGCGCATCTATGGAGGAGCTAGGTGTTAGACTCCTTTATTGAAAAGGGAAGATCTTCCACCAGGATAGGTCATCGTGCCTGGGGACCGCGGTCCAACTGTACATGTTGGAACCTTGTACTCGTATATATCCAGATCGCATAGAAAACTTCGTTAGCGCGATGTAGATTATTGGAGCGCCATCTATCTTGGAATCGTGCGAACTATACCTATTTAGTGTAGCGTAAATAGATGTCGCTACTAATTTAGATCAAAATCGCATCAGCTTGGCCATCCAAAGAGGAAACGCTGCCAGCCTGCTGGGAACCTTGCCGATCGGCAGCAGCGGCAGTCTCCAACAAGATTTTTTTATATATTGTACTAGCTGTCCCCCGCGGATTCATGCGCATTCCCATGGGATCTTATCTTTTACCGGGATAAAAAGTTGCCTATGTGCTATTCCAGACTATAATACATCTCAATGCCAAATTTCATCCAGATCTGTTCAGCCGTTCTGGCGTAAAAGAGTAACAAACATACATCCATCCAAACTTTCACATTTATAATATTAAGTGAGATTATAGTTTGTAAATTTTGTACATTTGTTGTAAATATTTTCGAAAAGGTTACACAATATTCAATTATCAAAAATGGTACACAAATAACGTAATATTACAATATCACATTACATGACGTTCTAAAAATAACAAAGTATATTTTCTTTTATGCACCCTGTATATACAAAAGTGAATGTAATAATCCTTAATAACAATGTAAAAGCGCTCAAGTGCGGATCACTTCACACAATCTCTGTACTTAACCCAGTTTCAAGATCGTGTCGGAGATACTGTTAACGTTGTATTATTTAAAAGTCCCGCGATAAGGCTACGCGGGATTTTCGAAGATAAGTCGCCCTTCAACGTGGTAGGGTTCTTGTAGTACCCTGGGTACTTTACTCTCAAATTTTGAGTCGCCAAGTACTGTAAACTGAAAGCCTTTATAGTTAAAGATTTGATCATTTTATTGCCTCCGACTGCATGAGATTATTTACAGTATTCGAAATAGGTCATCTTGATTTCGTATTTTTTTTAAATAACGCAGTCGGGTTTTTTACATAATAATAATAATAATTTATCGAGTGACGAGGATAGGTTTCCTTCGCCTTCGCCGCCGCCACTACCACCTGCGCGACGACCGAGAGGGCGACCTCCGCTGCCGGCACGCTTGGGGCCTGCAGGGCACTCTGCTCTGCACCCGGTTCCCGCTACCGGTGGTGTAGTGCGCCGCATGCGATGGACTCAAACCATTAATGAGAATTGCATGCGCGCCTATTATGGGGCTACAGAGGGGGGAATTAACCTGACTGCCTATCGTGACCGGATGCTGCCTCTGTTTCGGGTCCTTGAATCAACTGTCAATGTTTCAGCACAACGATTATCGGATCAGGTACGGGCTATTCAACGATGTAAGCTGTTGGATGAGTCTGTGCTTGATCGGCTACGTCTGGAGTCGTTGCCTATTTGCACGAACTCTGACTCGCGAGAAATACCACTTACTTCCGTATCGGCTCCGATACCGATTCAGGTTCCGGTGCCGATGGCGGTTCGGACTGATCTCGCGGTCGATGAGGAGGATTGTGTAAGTATGAGCGTAAGTACCCAGACTAATGAGCAATTGAGGAGGGCCTTAGAGGACGCAATTCAACAGTATCGTACCACACCCGGATCTAGGCCACGTCTACCTCGTTTGCCCACTCATAGACGTAATTTGGCATTAGTGGGGGTTATGGACTCTTTGCTAGTTCCTTATTTAGAAGTTAGTGAAGATCTCACTGATACTCATTCGATTCTTTATTGCGGTGCGATCGCGGTGTGTCGTGTGGCTCGAGTCAAGTTTCCGACTGCAGACCGAGCTCCACGTAGCGCTGCTGTTGCACCCGCTTGGCAATTGAGAATCGAACGACGTATCGGTGTAGCCAGAACCCTCATTGCAAAATTAATCTGTTTTAGAGAAGGCAATCATCGTCCCCGTGTGATGAACTTCGTGGCTCGAGCCTTTGCTGAGACTGGTATTAGGCCTCAGGAGTATATGGCTGGCGTCACGGAGCGCATTGACTACTTAAAACAGAAAGTCTATGCATGGGCAAACCGTATTCGTCGCTATAGACGGCGTGTGGAGCGATACACACAGAATCGCCTCTTCCAGAGTGACCAAAGGAAGGTATACAGAAGGTGGGAGGGAATCGAGCAACGTGTGGGTGACGGGCTACCACCGGAACCGGGTGTTATGACCGAATTTTGGCGCAATATTTGGTCGGTGCCCGTCATTCACACGGAGGGTGATTGGATGAGCGTAGTCGAGCGGGGATGTCAGTCTATTGAAACCATGGAAGCTATTCGGATTGATCCGAATGACGTAAGTTGTGCGGTCCGTACGATTCAGAACTGGAAAAGTCCTGGACCGGATGGATTGCACAACTTTTGGCTGAAATGGTTTCGGTGCTCGCAGCTTGGTTCCCTTCCAAGTTTCTTGACCACCGGTATCACCTTCCTACTTCACAAATCTGGTAGTACCACAGAACCGAAAAATTATAGACCCATCACGTGCTTACCAACAATGTACAAACTCCTTACATCCATTTTACGCGCAAAAATAAATATGCACATTGTTGCGCACAATATTTTGGCCCCTGCTCAGAATGGATGTAGGGTTGGGTCTTGTGGTACTAAAGAACTCCTCATAATAGATATGGTCATTAATCAACAGGTCCGTCGGACTAGAAGGGCTCTTTCCACTGCTTGGATTGACTATAAGAAGGCCTATGATTCGGTGCCTCATTCGTGGCTCGACAGGATTTTGGAGTTGTATAAGATTGATGCAACTCTGAGATCCTTCTTGAGCACATGCATGAGACAGTGGACCACAGTCCTTCGTCAACCGGGTGGTGATAGTACTCTTTCTGGTTCACAAGATCTGATAAGGATTGAGCGAGGCATATTCCAGGGTGACAGTTTGAGTCCGTTGTGGTTTTGTCTAGCCCTGAATCCTCTTAGCACTTTACTAAAGGATTCAGGACTGGGCTATAGCCTGCGGAGAGGGGGTGAGATAATTTCTCACTTGCTGTATATGGATGACCTCAAGCTGTTTGCACAGAAACCTCAAGACTTGGTGGAGTTACTAAGAACCACCGAAGTTTTTAGTAACGCCATCAAAATGGAGTTTGGTGTAGATAAGTGTGCGATCATGCATGTCCAACAGGGGAAAGTTATAAATTCGTCGAATTTACAGCTTTCAGAGACAATGATTCTCAGATCTCTCTCTGAGGTCGAAACCTACAAATATCTTGGTATATCAGAGGCTTTAGGTATCGTGGATAGAGACATAAAACAATCAGTACAGGAGCGCTTCTTTTGTCGTCTATCAAAAGTATTAAATAGTCTTTTGTCGGGCGGCAACAAGTCGCGCGCCTTTAATGGTTGGGTTGTGCCTCTACTCACATACACCTTTGGTATACTTAAGTGGACTCAGACCGAGTTGGACACCCTGGATAGGAAGGTCCGTCAATTACTAACGTCACATCGTATGCTCCACCCACGTTCGTCTGTCATGAGATTGTATATCCCGCGGAGATATGGGGGTCGTGGCTTTTTAAATGTCAAGACCCTTCACAACCGCGAGGTATGCAATCTTAGGAAGTATTTCCTAGACAATCAGTGTGGGATGCATCGCGATGTAGTTGTAGTTGACAAAAACCTTACGCCGCTTTCCTTAGCAAACGAGAACTGGCGCAAACCAGCGGTGCTTACCGCTGATGACCGCAAGAACGTGTGGAAGAGCAAAGAGCTGCACGGGCGCTTCTATCGGGCCCTAACAGGGTCCGATGTTGACCTACTCGCGTCGGTAAACTGGTTACGATTTGGTGACCTCTTCGGAGAAACCGAGGGTTTTGCCTGTGCAATTGCGGACGAAGTTATCAAGACGAACAACTACCGGAAATATATTATGAGGGATGGCACGACCGATATCTGTCGAGCGTGCCGCCGCCCCGGCGAGTCCCTTAGACATATAATTTCTGGCTGTTCTCATCTTGCTAACGGCGAGTATTTGCATAGGCACAACTTAGTAGCCAGAATCATCCACCAACAGCTTGCTCTTAGACACGGTCTTGTCGAGTTAGAGGTGCCGTACTATAAGTACGTACCAGCACCAGTTCTTGAAAATGACCATGCTATGCTCTATTGGGACCGCTCTATCATCACGGACAGGACTATTGTCGCCAATAAACCTGATATCGTGCTGGTAGACCGGTCTCAACGCCGGGCAATACTTGTTGACATCACTGTCCCGCATGATGAGAACCTCGTGAAGGCCGAAAAAGACAAGTTAAGTAAGTACCTTGACTTGGCCCACGAGGTGACTGCCATGTGGAGCGTGGACTCAACAATTGTTGTCCCGATAGTCGTTTCAGTGAACGGACTTGTAGCAAAGAGCCTCGACAAACACCTCGAGAGGCTCTTGCTCGGCGGTTGGATCAAGGGTCAAATGCAGAAGGCAGTTATTCTGGCCACAGCTAGGATTGTCAGGAAGTTCCTTACTCTGCAGCCCTAACCACCGGTTGTTTGGGCCCTGCCCCGCTGCCGGCGGTATACTAGGAATAGTTTTTGTAACATTATTTTATTTTTTTTAAGTTTTAAATTATTATATAAAATGTAATCTTCTTTTTTTATTGGGTTAGGTTTTTTATAATAGTTTTAATTTTTAGGATAATGTTATAAAAAATATTTTCTAAGATTTGTAAGAAATAAAGGGCATAATAATTTAATAATAATAATTTATTTCAAAGAATACGGTACATATTTTGTTGATAAAGTAATCCCACCAAAAACATATTCATGTAAAATGTGGCCAAGACACCATGTGGCTAGCACTGTCAAAAATTAATTAGATCTCATGTATAGCCAAGCTTCTAACTCTACACGCCCTAACTCTACAAGCCCTAACTTCAGGAACTCTACGCCTTAGAAAAATATGTAACTTGGCCATTTCGTTACTACAAAAACGGAAAAGTAATGAACAGTGAATTCATTTTTCAATTTGCGCCCATATAAATGTAGTGAAATGGCCAAGTCACATATTTTGACTAAGGCGTAGAGTTCCTGAAGTTAGGGCTTGTAGAGTTAGGGCGTGTAGAGTTAGAAGCTTGGCTATACATGAGATCTAATTAATTTTTGACAGTGCTAGCCACATGGTGTCTTGGCCACATTTTACATGAATATGTTTTTGGTGGGATTTCACTTCTTTTTGTAAGTTGCCACATCACCATATCTTTTTATTTTTTTTTTCTTTTTTTGGGATGTATTTCTTGCACATCAGAGGCGCCTTTTTTTATAGCCCACTCTCTATCTTTGCCTTTTTTTTTTGTTGGTTTACTGTTTAAAATAAGGGATAGATCAGGGCGATACTTGGCTCTGAGGCGATTATATTCAACTATAGCTGACTGTTGTGCTTTAATACTACTAAAGTCAATATTTATAAGGTGAACACCTTGCAAATTAGTCACTCTTGAGAGTGCTACATAAGCCTGCCCACAAGAAAAAGTGGATGACCCAATATCAATGAGAGCATTATTCAAACTTAGCCCTTGACTTTTGTGTATGGTGATAGCATACGCGACACAGATAGGAAACTGTTCACGGTGAACGAATGCTCTATTGATAATTTCAAATTTTGTTTTTACAGGTGCTAGTTCATGTCTAAGACCGTTATTAAAAATTATTACAACTCTTCTTGCTTTATTCTTATCGCTCGGATCCCATTCTACTTTGTCAACAATACCTATAGCACCATTGACAAGACCCAAAGAAACGTCTATATTTCGTTTAAGCATTACTTTCACTCCTTTTTTAATAACTATAGTTCTTTCTAAGCCTGCTGTCATAGAAGCATCCTCTTCATACTTTTCAATGGACTCGCGAGCTCTTTTCACAAGATATCTGGGACAATCGACACTATCTGTGGCTTTAAGTGTAATTTCCTGATTAGGAATAGCTTGCAACATGGCATCATTTAGTTGCTGAGCCATATTTCTAGTTGGTAACAAACAAACTGTATCTGCAGGAAGCCGACTGAGACATTCAGCTATTTCGTGTAATCTACCCTCATTAGAACCTGATGTCAGTGTAATTAAACGTTTGGATAATATATGTCGGTCTTCTTCTGTAGTGATTCCTATTCTTATTCTTAGAAGCATTTCTACGAAGTTCATATCATTCAACTGCCGCATATTTTGTGTTAACTCCTGGTATTTAAAAAGATCTTCCCACAGATTTGGAAAATTAAGAGAACCTATTAGCTTTGTAACTTCTCGAGACGACAGTTTTGTAAAAGGAGAATTTTCTCTAACAGGTGGGAGCTGTAAAAGATCTCCAAGTACTACTATATTCCGTTTACCAAACCACCCGTTTTCTTCATCGATGGTATCAAATATTTCTGCCAGACGCATATGTATATAAGCAAAAGTGATATTTGATATCATTGATACTTCATCGATTATAAATAAAACAACGTCTTTCAAATCCGACCGCAGGACTTGGAGAGCCTCATCAGAAAGTGGCCTGTATTTTGGCGTTTGTTTGTGTTCAACTGGCAATTGCAATAATCTATGAATCGTCAATCCATTAACATTAAAGGCCGCGATACCCGTTGGAGCAGCTACAGCTACTTTTTTATTAAAATGTTTGTGTACCCAAACTTTAAGAATTTTAATAAAAAAACTTTTACCTGTCCCACCAGTACCACTTATAAAACAACGAAGAATTTCGCTTTCATTAGATATCGTTTCCGTTACCATATTAAACACACTCTTTTGATCTCTATTAAGTTTACTTATCATTTCATCTAAATTATTTTCATCTTCGTCATTGTTTATATTATTAAAGTCATTCATCGCATTAACCGCTTCAAGCGCCTCAAAATCTAAGGGATTATCAGGACCTATATCTTCATCATCATTTTCGAACTCCTCATTTAGTTCAGCCAATTTAGTCTCCACAATTTCGAAAGCCTTTTGTAACTGATTTTGTAATTCATTGCGTAAATTGACATGACTCAGTTCATTCTTCATATCATCTTTCGCAAAGTTGAAAGCTTCAGTGTATGATTCAAATCCCATTTTCAAATTTTGTAGATTACGCCATGGTTTAAATAATAAAAGCATCGAAAAATAATACTTTTCAGGCATTTGTTCAACATCGTACATGTAAAAGTTTATAAGATAAGGTCTGTTTCTTTTCTTTAAATAAGTTTTCCCTCCCTCTAACGTATAATACTCAGCTTGTTTAGAAACTGGGCGTGTTTTCACGACATCATAGAATTTAGAGAAATAATACAAGTTTACATTTTCTAACTCTACTGGCCTAGCTGGATATTTATCGTCTATCCACGATTCGTAATATATGTTTGTGGAATCGAGATTCAGCACTGTCATTTCTGCTTTAGATTTGACTCTACGATTGCGGTTCATGTTGACATCTAGCCACCTAATTGTCGTCAGAGGATCAGTGGCAAACAACGGGATACCCAACAATGTATCACTGGCCTCTAATGCACCACACTCGCGATTTGACAACATTCTTAGCCCAATGTTAAACAATCGACTTCTCAAGCTCTTTGTAGAGTTTATGTCATCGAAATCAATCAGTACGTGTGTCTTTTCGGATTTTGTTGTGTATTTAGTGACATAGTAGTTTAGTATAGCAGTTTTTTCGCCTACATATTGGATATCGATATTGCCGTTCCATGCGAGTAATACAGCTGGATTGTAATCATTTATCATCTCAGATTCCTTTTTGCGTACAATATTATATAACCGTTTGTTTGGACAAAGAGCTTTCCTGGCCGCGACTGATTCAGCCGTATCTCTAATAGTAAGAGTATCAGTAACGGGTCGTGGGAAACCAAATCGACACACTGATATAAATCCTTTCTTTGTTTTTTTTCTTCTTATACAATATTTATTATGTTTGTGAGTTTGGTATCCCACAACTCGTTGGTGAATAGTTGGTGCAAGATTTTTTTTAGGTACTTCACATGTGACATACTTGGAAATAAAAACTGCCACCTCATCGATTGGTGAATCATGAAGCACAGGAGCTCCTTTTACCCACAACATCAAATGAAAATGTTGGGCTCCACGAGACTGATACTCACGCCTCCAAAAGTAATGCTCTATTTCTCCAAGAGGTTTACTGGCAGAAGTGAGAAAATCTAATATTGCATGAAATTTAGTATCAATGAAACGAGAAGTGGATACCGGATCTAGGGCTACTAATTCACTTGTTGTCTTATTGGCCATCTCACTCGAGTTGACTTCCAGTAAGTAGTCTCTTAAATCGTCCCACAACCATTCCGACGGACTCATAGTGAGGAACCAAGTGGCTGGTCCATAGTGTTGTGTCATGCAATTCACGTTGTTCCTAGGTTTTTTCCAATACTGCTCAGTATTTCTCAATCTAGCGAATATAGCAGTCAGATCTCCTTCTAATTCATCTTTATTTAACATCTGTAAATACTGTTCAACAGTTATTTTTTGTTTTTGATTGACTGTATTCATTTTAAAAAATATTCCGGAATTTAACTGGCGGACATTCGTGTCGTGCAGTAAAAAAAATAAATATTGTTGATCTAATCTAAATCGTGAATATTTTGACATCAATCTAGCTTTAATATATTCACTTGACGTTAGCTTCTGCGGACGTGTATGAAACTGGCCGTATTTTCCGTCTGGGTATAAATAAGGAAAACATTTCACATCAAGATTCTTGTCTGTAGAATAAATAGGTGCTGTATTAACTGTCTTCATTTGATAGAGATCTGAAATTAATGCATTTTTTCTTTTTTCATACAATGGATATATGGTATACTGCTCGTAATCTATTAGGTTACTATCCTCCGTTATCTGTGTCAAAAATGTATCTAAAACATTTATATTATTTTCATCCTTATTATTATTATTCGTTTCGACTACATATTGTAAATTTTCATTGATTGTTTTAAATAAATGATTAGGGACATTTGGTAATTTTATTTCAGAGTAAAGCGGGTTTACTTGTCTCAGGTAACAGAGTGCCGCATAAACTTTATTAATGTCAACGATATCTTCCCAAATAATCTTAGATTTTGTTGGTCGTCCTCGTATCATTATGTAAAGTTCTTGGTTTATGTTTATAGGATCTTCTGGTTTCGGCAATTTTTTCAATGTTTCCTCTAAAGGCAAAGGTAGATGAAAAGTTCTGCCTTTACATTTTTTCACCATTTCTCGATTTGGCAAAGATTTGTTCGCTACTGGATTCATCGATACAACCACTTGGAACGCTTTTGCACGCTGGATTAAGAGCTTTTCGTAATCATTTAACTGGTTTATCTCCGATGGAATCGTATCGAAAAACAAATCATTAAGTACACATGTTGCTGGAATTTGGTTAGCCCGAATCTTTGCGAGGCATGTATGGCATATATGTAGGCTATGATCAATATTTTTAGAACTATAGTATTCAATAAGCTGTGACCAAACACTTGTAGAAATAGGTTTTCGTAAACGATTTAGATTAGAAATATTCTTTGAACTGTACAGTTTATTACAAGACAGACATTCTAATTTCGGTGTATCTAAACTTTTTTTTGAAAGTAATTTAAATGCATCTTTAAACTCTTTGATAATAGAATCTTCCACAATTTCTTGATGTTCGGAACTTTCAACGGCTACAGTCCCAGGTACGTGATTTTCGTCTAATTCTTTTATTTTCTCCACGATTACAGTTTTTAATGCAGTATCAATTTCTTTTAACGTATCACAATCATTTTGTAACTGATACATTTCTCTGATTAACGTTCTTAATCGTGGAGAATGAGACTTTACATTGTTAATGTAAGAAATATTAGCCTTGAGGCGTCTGTTCAAATATAGTGGATACATTTCTGCTGGTGATTTACAGTTAAACTCTTCAAATATTTTTCTTAGTTTAAATAGTAACTGTTCATCCAAAGCACATATGGCATCATTACAACTCCAGATTAGACCTTTACCATGCTTTTCCGTTTTTTTAAAGACAGCTTTGCCGGTGTCATCAATTGCGATTGCGTTTTGGTAAGTGTAAACTTTATACGTGTACTCTCCATAAAATGGTTCTTGGTTATTTCGATGCTCAAGTTTTCCCAGAAACATTTCAAGTTTTTCATAAATATTTATATTTTCAGGACATCGTTTTAACTTTTCTAAAGCCGACACACATATATTCTTTATTTTTTCAGCTGTTTTTAATAGACTACCCAATGTTTGTTGTCTATTGTAAAGAGACCATTTAACAAGTCTTTCTGCTTCCAGTCTGTTGTTTATTTTAGAACTTAAACTTTTTATTATTTGCTCAACATTTTTTATCTTAAATTGTAATTTTTCGTTTGATCTTTTACGACTAGCTGCTTCGCGGTTAACTTCTGGATGAGAGGCTGAGTATCGTGCAACTGCCTCATGGTGAACCTCTAGATGGGATGCCGAGTATTGTGCTACGGATTCACGATGTTGTTCAGCGTGTGATTGAGTATAACTTAGGACTGTGTTTTTTCTTTCTAAAGGATGATTTTTACGGTACTTGGCTGCAGCTTGACAAATTTGTTCATTTCGTGATAATTCTGAAATTTTTGGTCTTCCTCTCTTTCCATTATAAGGTCGCTCTGCTGTCTTCGAAGTGGAAACTACGTTATTTGATGTTTGATAAACAGTCATCGGAACGAGAATGTCGTAGTGACCACTTAAAAAACTTCCACTGAATCGCAAACGTTTTACAGGACCGCCGATATGAGAAAAAGTTCCCCTTAAAATGTTATCTTGATAGACCTCAAAAGTGTATGGATAAATTGCGGCTGCAGCCATGAGTTCCGAGGTACCGCCATAAGTGTTGCTATTCAACATATCCTGTAAATAATTGTCGGAATTATTATAGGTTTCCCCAAATTCGGCACAAGTATACAATTTTAGTTCATCCCAGTGGCCTACAACATATCGCACGATAGCAGCCCTGACTTGCGACGCCACCTCAAAGTCTATTTGACCATACATTAAGTATGTCAAGGAATGGAAGAGGCAGGAACCATCTCCTGGCATATTAACCACACGATGACGGCAAGGTCCCAGTTCTAATTGAAGTGAAACTATTTCACAATCCATGTTAACTTTTATATCACTTTGAAAAGCGTCAATGTTCAAAAAATCTAACGAAAATTCGTCTTGTCGAATTTGTTCATTTCTTGATAATTCTGAAATTTTTGGTCTGCCTCCCTTATTTTTTTTTGGTCTCCCTGCTATCTTCGAAGTCGTAACTACTTTATTTGATGTTTGAGAAACAGTCATTGGAACGAGAATTTTTTTTTTAGGTATCCCTGCTTTCTTCGATGTGGATACTACGTTATTTGATGTTTGAAGAACAGTCATCGGAACGATAATATTTTTTTTAGGTCTCCCTGCTTTCTTCGAAGTGAAAACTCCGTTTTTTGGTGTTTGAGAAACAGTATTCGGAACGAGAATATTTTTTTTAGGTCTCCATACTATCTTCGAAGTCGAAACTACGTCATTTGATGTTTGAGAAACAGTCATCGGAACGAGAATATTTTTTTTAGGTCTCCCTGCTTTCTTCGAATTGGAAACTACGTTATTTAATGTTTGAGAAGCAATTATCTGAACGAGAATATTTTTTTTAGGTCTCCCTGCTTTCTTCGAAGTGAAAACTCCGTTTTTTGGTGTTTGAGAAACAGTATTCGGAACGAGAATATTTTTTTTAGGTCTCCATACTATCTTCGAAGTCGAAACTACGTCATTTGATGTTTGAGAAGCAGTCATCTGAACGAGAATTTTTTTTTTAGGTCTCCCTGCTTTCTTCGAATTGGAAACTACGTTATTTGATGTCTGAGAAACAGTCATCGGAACAAGAATGTCGTAGTGACCACTTAAAAAACTTCCACTGAATCGCAAACGTTTTACAGGACCGCCGATCTGAGAAAAAGTTCCCCTTAAAATGTTATCTTGATAGACCTCAAAAGTGTATGGATAAATTGCGGCTGCACCCATGAGTTCCGAGGTACCGCCATAAGTGTTGCTATTCAACATATCCTGTAAATAATTGTCGGAATTATTATAGGTTTCCCCAAATTCGGCACAAGTATACAATTTTAGTTCATCCCAGTGGCCTACAACATATCGTACGATAGCAGCCCTGACTTGCGACGCCACCTCAAAGTCTATTTGATCATACATTAAGTATGTCAAGGAATGGAAGAGACAGGAACCATCTCCTGGCATATTAACCACACGATGACGACGAGGTCCCAGTTCTAATTGAAGTGAAACTATTTCACAATCCATGTTAAATTTTAAATAAATTTCAATCAGTAGGTAGGAAGGAAAATCGACAACGTTCAAACAATCTAACGAAAATTATAAACATTACCTGAAAAAACACTATGCAACTTTTTGCCTATATAAATTTCTAAGAACGAAACCATAGCTCGTTTCAATTCGAGACAACGCCATCTAGTTTTTGAAGTGTAAAAATTACTTGGACTGCCTCTGTTTTTTTTTGTTGCTTATTATTATTATAAAATAATGTAACCCATATTATTATTTTATTATGTTATTTTTTAGGGTTCCGTACCTAAAAGGATTAATAAGATCACTCTCTTGTCCGTGTGTCACCACCGATTTTCTCAGGAATGGGTGGACCTAGCAAATTGAAATTTATACCAAATACTGAGGTCTATAATAGTCCCTTTAAGATGTATAAAAAACCGGTCAAGTGCGAGTCGGACTCGCGCACCGAGGGTTCCGTACAAACTTGTAAATAGTTCGTTCATCACGGTAATGGTACCGTGATGAAAGAATAATATGGTGAGGTACCTATTTACCTCGAGACTCCATAGTCTCGAGGTATTTTTTTTTCGATTACGTTTTCGATTACCTTATTTATTTTGAGGTTGATGCCAATCAAGCTAGACCTCTAAATTGTAAGAGTACCGATACAATTCAAAGGTCTATCTAATTGGTGGTACTATGTATGTATGGGGACCCCCTTTAATTTTAAACTTTTTAAACTTTTTGGAATTTTCCCTTTATTTGTGCTGTAAGACCTTGCTTTTTGCCAAATTTTGTGATTCTAGGTCGACGGGAACTACCCTATAGGTTTTCGACCCAAAACCTATAGGGTAGTTCCGGTTGACCTAGAATTGTCAATTTTGGTTTAAAGCAAGGTGTTACAGCACAAGTAAAGGGAAAATTCCGAAAAATAAAAAATATTGAAAATTAAGTTAAATTTTGGTACTTACAAATTTTCGCGAAAATCCAAATTTGCCCATATTTTTTTTTTGTGTTGACTCAGGACCCTGATATTTATACACCTAATAGGGACTATTAGACTTCAGTATCTGGTATAAATTTCAACTTGCTAGGTCCATCCGTTTCTGAGATAAAATCTTCGAAAATTTATAGGGTAGTTCCCGTTGACCTAGAATCACAAAATTTTGCGAAAAGCCAAGGTCTTACAGCACAAAGTAACGAAAAAATTTAAAAAATAAAAAAAGTTGAAAATTAAAGGGTGTCCCCATACATACATAGTTGACGCATCCCCTATTTAAGGTGTTGGGGGATAAAAGTTTCATATTTAAAAATTTTTTTGTTGTTTGTGTACTAATATTAGCCTAAATACCAAATTTCAGCTTTCTAGGACTTCAGGAAGTACCATTTATGAATTATGATGATCATCAGTCAGTGACGAAATCGGGGGTTTTTAGATATCAATAAAATCTAAAGTATAACAGCTATGCAATTGAAACTTTATATATTTAATAAGTCTGCTATAGGCATCATATCCTGAGAATTTTGTTTATCTGGTATAATCCAAAGCGAGGTTATAAGGGTTCAAAAATACGACGAAGCGCTTCGAGAAAAGGTAGGTAGTGCCCCTGCGTTTTCGCTTCGCTGGCTTGTCTTGGCGGGGCACTGCCGTGCCCCCAGATAAAGCGGCCGACGACGTATTCTACCATTATTGATGGTGTAGAAATTATTTATGTTAAATTATTAATTAATTAAATTACAAATGATAAAATTCAGCTTAAATTAAAGTATTTACATAAGTAATTTATAGTATTACAAATTGATTTTCGAATTGTTTCCTTTATTTGTGGCATGAGATCTTACTTTTAGCCATGATTACAGGTCAAAGGGAAGTAGATTTTGATTTATTTTCGCGGCTATAATGACAAAATGTTACAATTGTGTAGATTTTGAAGCCTTTTTTACAGCTCTAAGGTAGTTAAGACCTAAGTATGTATTGGCAGAGATGGACAACGAAGTGATCCTGTTACGGTTCTTTCTTTTAAGGTGCGGTACCTTAAATACACCGAAATATTGCATGTATAAATAGATTTAACAGCCTCTATTTTTTTGGGAGGGACTTAAAGGTGGAGTTCTGCGGGACCATATACACCCTTACGCGGACTTTTCGGCGAGCGCATAGGGCTCTCAACCGGGATGCAAACTTTTAGACAACTGACCGCTGAGGGCGCCCCAGTTGGGGCACGAACCTCGGCTCAGGGCCTCGTCGAGGAGACACAAAAAGTAGGACGGACTTCACATCAGCGATTTAGAGGAGTTTTAGGGGATGGTCCGAACTGAATGCGGTTCGGGCCGTTAATTATGGGGACGAAACTGAATCTGTGTGGGATAAACAGCCTCTAATACACTTGATGTATAACAAAGAGTTCACGTACCTCTACAATCCTATCGTTGACTTGTATCTTGGCGCAGAGGTCGGCGGAGCTTCCTTCGCTGATGCTCTTCACGAAAATACCACTCAGCTCCTCTGTGGAAAACATTGTTTGTTTGATTGTACCGTACAATATCACCATCATTATATTAAACCTCGGCTGAATAAAATTGTTAAACATTTGAAAAAACAATAGCCAATATAGTCAGATGGTCCAAAAATGTAACCTTGCTGAATTTCTTCTCAATTGTTGTCTGACTTCCGAACCGGTGGTACCTTCTGTAATTCGACCTTTTTAAGTGCCCTTCTAGGGCCTAAACTGTATAATTGGTTTTGGCTTTGACTTTGGCTTATAGACTCCATAAAGTGCAAGATTCATTTTTAGGACAGGGTGCACGCTTTTATAATAAGATATCTCCTACACTGTTGAATTTGCCTTTACATAGGTACATTGAAGGATCGTTTTAGTACAGAAGGCGTACTACCATATTAACGAATATTTAAATGACGACAATGCTTGGGTGTAGCGCTCGCTCTTGCAAGACATAATCTTATGTAACAATTTTTAGTTTGTCGTGAAAAGAGTAATTGCTGAGTTTAGCCGGCTCTTCTCAGCAAAAGCAGCTTTCCGAACCGTTCATTAGTCTGACCATTCATAAGCACCTGTGAAGGCCTATTTGGATGAATACACATTTCATTTCATTTCAATACGTGTGTTTGCTATCTCTTTTCTTTGTTTGTTAATCGATTTATTGTAGCTATTAAAAGCTTTAGTGCTATCAAAAAATTATGAACGAATTTCGACATGGACGTACCCTAGTATATATTAAACCTAGACTCAATATAAACAGATATAAGAACAATGCTTCAATGCATTTCATCCTACAATACCAAACTCTAAAAACGTGGGGGTCTGAAGCTCGTCGTTTCGCAAATATTTTATGTAAAAAATTAATCGAGGCCTCGGGTGACCGGCGGGCGGGGAGCTTTTTCCGCCAACGCATCAGCTTGGCCATCCAAAGAGGAAACGCTGCCAGCCTTCTGGGAACCTTGCCGATCGGCAGCAGCGGCAGCCTCGAACAAGATTTTTATGTATTGTAATTGTACATTTGCATGTATATTTTGTACATTTGTTGTAAATAATAAGATAATATTTTAAAAAATCATGTATATTTTAATAGTAAAAAAACGGTCAAGTGTGAGCCGGACTCGCGCACCGAGGGTTCCGTACAAATAATGTAATATTTTTTTCGTATTTGTTGTTATAGTGGCAACAAAAATATATCATCTGTGAAAATTTCAACTGTTAGTTATCGCGGACAGACAGACAGAAAGCAGAGTCTTAGTAATAGGGTTTCCATTTTTATCATTTGAGTACGGAACCCTAAAAACGTCACTTACATAATCATTTAAAATGAGGTCAAAACTGTTTAACGACCTTTTTATCATCAAGTTTTATTGGCACATTTAATAGGTTGCAATAAAAATACTAAATACTTGAAAAAGCCATCTTCACTAAGATTTTATTTGTCACAAATCTATCATTTGTCGAAAACACATTGGCGATCGCTTTGATATTACTTTTGTACGCGACTGTAGTCACTTACCATCAGGTGGCCCCGCTGTCTACTAGCCAAAATGTTTTGTAATTCGAACTAAGCTAACCAATGTATCTACTAGAAGTCCCCAAACAATTACTCTATTGAACTAAATACTGTGGTAAGATATCACATAAGGGTGGTTCCACAAAAGTTGGGTAACTTTGTGTTCCAGTGGATTTTTATATAAATTTATATTAATCACCCAATATTAAAAATGTCTGGCACATGAAACAACCGACTTTTTATTATGTCACTCAATTTAGCCTTACTCATATACTTTTTTAACACAAAAAAATGTAGTTTTCTCTCTTTTATATCAGTCCCTAGCCATGTCACATTTCCAAAATACTGCTTTCATTCGTCCGGTTTTAGTATGTCTAGATGATATTTGAACTTTATTTGACTTAAACACAATAAAAATTACATTGTCTTAATCACCGAAACGATTTAGTGAACAATATTAATTATTATTATATCTTTTTATATAAGAAAAGTAGTGTCATCGATAGTTAAAGTCAGGCCCTAGCCACTCAGTAATTTCAAAAATACGCGGCAACCGAACAAAACCAGCGTTTTAAAACTGTTGCGTTAACGACGTGAAGTTAGCCATACACGTGGGCTGTTCCGCGGCGGCCATCTTGACATCAGTACGGTCGGCGTCGACGCTGAGGAAACACGTGCTGTGCCAGTCACTCTGTCAGCCCCTAGGTAAGTTGTTTTATAAAAACTTAATTAGTTACTATTCTCTTTTGTTTGCGTGTATATGCGATTTGTTTGTTCTGATGTTATAGCTATCTACAAGTTTCGGTATTTCTTTTTAAGAGTAGACTAAGAATGATTTAGTTCTGATTCGTCAGTCCCTAGGCCATCAGGCCCCGGTCATAAATGTGACCAGGGACTGATGCCATAGCTAGGGCCTGGCGTTCATAATAGTTTAAATAGATTCGCCAATTGAAAACAATTCTGTTTGTTGTAGAATATGGCGCCTCGAAAGAAAATACCGTTGTCTAATGAAGAAAAAGCAAAAAAAAAATCAGAACAGGCAAAAAAACGTCTAGAGAAAATAAAAAGTGATCCAGTTTTATTAGCAGAGTATAAAGAGAAAGAAAGATTTGATTGGCAAGAAATATCTAAGACAACCTATGTCAGTGGAGATTATGTTTTGGTCAAGTTCACTGTGGGAAAAAAAGAATACCGATACGCTGCAGTTTGCTCTAAATATGATGATGAAGATGGAGAGCTGACAGTTGCATTTCTTGAAGTTTGCAACGACGATGGGACAGAATTTAAACTCAATGACAATGATATCGCTGACGTGCCTTACGATGATGTGATTGAAAAACTGCCAGTTCCTAAATTAGTAATTAAGAGAAATATACCATTTTATAAATTTAACAAGGCAGTTAATGTATATGAGAAGTAAGACAAGTAACTAGGTATTATAAGATTTTAAGTATTGTTATCTATTGATAAGAATAATAAGACTGCAACTTTGTGTTCTTAAAGTACAATTATTTAGAAGAAGAAAATATTTTTTTGTTCATTGTTACATGATGTTATGTTTCGTAAAATATAAGTACAAAATATGTTTAGTTTTGTGATCTCAAGTAATTTAAACTACTATTATTGTTGTTGGTAAGAAAGTATCTAACTACAAATACTTTACTAAAGACTACTTTGTCTATAAATTGAATTTGATTTTGCAATAAATATGTCAATTAATAAGATTATAGTAAGAATTACTAAATAAATGCTGATTATATAAGATACACATGTGATTTTATTGTACTAACAATGTAAGGTGTCAGTCCCTATCACAGCCCGTCAGTCCCTAGAACACATATTCCAAAAAAAACTTAATTTTCTCTTAAAATACCAAATAAAGTGACTGGCCTCTTTGGATATAAAAAGTAAACCATTATAAGTAATGCACTTTACTAAAAGTTTTCGAACTAGTATCTAATAACACCTGTGGCAAAATTTGTCAGAAAGTTACCCAACTTTTATAGAACCACCCATAAGGCGATGATAGCTCAGTGGTAGTCCGTCGGATACCGCGGTGGTGGTCGTGGATTCGAATCCTACAATGAGCTTTCGGTGAAGGAAAATGTTGCCAGGCATAGCACGGTGGTAGGGTACTTTGTAGTACCCGACTGGCTGGCTGCACACACAAGTTGAAAATCGGTCGCCAATCTGCTGGTGTGTTCCGGCAATTGCACTTGAGAGCCAGTTCCCTTTAAGGCATCGAAATAAGGTGTACAACACATTGGCAATCCCCCTGGTATTGCTAATGTTATAGGCGACGGTAGTCACTTACCATCAAGTGACCCTCCTGCCTTGTTGTGAAGTTTTTCACGATCAGTATTTTAGATTAATAGCGTTTTCTTAACAAAAACAAATAATCGTCCGCTATCTTAGGTGTTCCGCCATGTTGTATTTAGAATGACGTCACACAGCTTACCATGCATTGTCATCCAAACTAAACGTGTATACAACATTTCAGCTCAATCGGTTAAAGATATCTGCTTCAAAATTGAGTTGCAAGATTCCCCACAAACAAGTTAAACAAAAGCTTTTAAAATATTACGGTGTGTTGACAAAACAATAGAACTAAAATATATTTCAATGGTAATAAATGAGAGACAAAAACCTCTACAAGTCTATAAGCACCTCATAAACACTCAACTCTCTATCCGCTCTTCCCACCGCCCCCTCTTTAAACAAGGCCTCAATATAACCTCGGCGACAAACGATTGTCTACAGTTAATTTCAAGAGCATCTCTACAATGTACATCGATGTTGAAGGGGCTAGATACACGACGGATGTTTCCTGTATTCGAGAAAAGTTACCAGAGACATCGAATATTATGTAAAAAAAAAATCTTATTAAAAAGTAATTAGATCTTTTGATAGTGCATAATTATGGCGTCACTACACTTTTTTGACTTATAAAATGAAGCCGATTTGATATGTCAATTTATGTGTTGAAGTCAGCCCAATTCTTGCCGGAATCTCCTCAGTTTAAATGTATATTGAACCGGTGGTAGAGTCAATTGTAACGTTCATAAGTGACTTACCAGGGCCTAAACTGAATAAATGAGATTTTGATTTGATTTTGAATTTAATCAAAATTACAATAATATCATAAAGAAGTAAAGTTTGACGTTCGGATATAGGAGGTAATCTCCAAAACTACTAAGCCAATTTTGAAATTTGTTTCACTAATTATCCCTCAGAAACCACTGAGCGAAATCTAGTTAAATATTAACCTATCCATCCATACAAATCCAGCAAATGCAGCAGATTGAGACATCTAGCCTATTCTACATTCTACATCCATTTCAATGTTCATATTGGAAAAGTTTTGAGTGTCGTGACCTCGAGATTGTATCGGCAGTTAGTTACAGTACAGTCTGCAACATAACTTGTGATGGATCATGTTTACGTTCCTATACTTTGAGTTTCAGCGCCTGAGAGTTATGGGTTACGTATTGTTTGCGAGATTTGTTATGGCATCGCAATGGGTGAGCGATAACTGATTAAATACAAATGGTTTGAAATAAGAACCCAAGAAAGTTTATGCGGCGGCCATCTTGTAATGCCGGTTGGTTGTCAATTGTCATTCAATATTGAGACGTCAATAGTAAAAATAAGGGTGAGTATCACATGTAATGAGGCGAGCCCTATCCTGGCTTTTTAATGGCTTCGACATTGACTTCAAATCAGAGTTGAAGTCAGATTCCCAAGTAATAAAAAACGACTTCACAAGCAACATTGAAAATATATAGCTCAGTGGTAAGTGACGTCGAATGCCGCGGCGAAGGTCGTGAGTTCGAATCCTACAATGGGCTTGAGCTTTCGGTGAAGGAAAACATCGTGAGGAAACCATAGCACGGTGGTAGAGTACTTTGTAGTACCCGACTGGCTGGCTACCACCCTCAAGTTGAAAATCTGTCGCCAAACACCTATCGGTGTGTTCCGACAGCTGCACTTGAGAGCCAGTTCCCATCTAGGCTTTGTGTGCTTACCATCTTCGGCCACATAATCACTTACCATGGTGAGATTGTGGTCAAACACAAGCCTATCGAATATAAAAAAAAATATAACCGAGTGACTAGCTGTCACCCGCGGGATCTTATCTTTTCTCGGGATTATGTGTCAGTGACAGTCCCGTCAAAATCGGTCCAGCCGCTTCGGAGATTAGCCGGTACAAACAGAGAGATAAACTTCAATTTTATTTATTTGTATAGATAACATTTGACATTTAAACGTAGATCAACAAAGTCGCTGAACTGAAAATATACATTTCCCCAGACAGTTACAAAAATATACAGTTACAGAGATACTTCTCGATATTTCGATGTTGGTGGCCTACATCGTAAATAATCTCTCACTCTATATTGATATACAGGGTGTCCGGTAAGTAGTAACACTAACTTAAGGGGGAGATAGGTGCGTATTACTACACAGTACCCTACCACCGTGCTATGGTTTCCTCACGATGTTTTCCTTCACCGAAAGCTCAAGCTCATTGTAGGATTCGAACCCGCGACCTTCGCCGCGGTATCCGGCGTCACTTACGACGTTTTATTAAATTTGTAATTTCACGGTTAACACATAACATTTTCAAACAGAGTCGAAGCTTGGGAATGAAAGATACGGAGAACCAATGTAATCCGGGTCTCGCCCGGAGCAAATTGTCTATATAGCTGACCTATTTCTTCCCTCTTAGCAATGATATTATAATTAAAAAGTGTATATAGGTTATAGGCGCTCCAAAAGGGAGGCTATAAGTGGCTAAATAGCCTAACTAGCCTGCGTCGCGTCGCTGGCATCAATGGATACACTTCACGTACCGAGCGCAATTCAAAAAACCGGTCAAGTGCGAGTCGGACTCGCGCACCGAGGGTTCCGTAAAAATTTTGTGTTTTTTTTTAAATCTGTTATTAGTATTTGTTATCATAGCGGTAACAAAAATACATCATCTGTGAAAATTTCTACGGTCTAGTTATCACAGTTCATGAGATATGATTGGTGACAGACAGACAGACGGACGGACGGACAGTAGAGTCTTAGTAATAGGGTTTCCGTTTTAACGTACCTACGGGGTACTTGGGGTACGGAACCCTAAAAAAGTGTTTTTCTTTTATTTTTTCTTTATACCACAAGTGACAACGAAGCTGACGGGTCACCTGGTGGTAAGTGACTACCGTCGCCTATAGACATTAGCAATACCAAGGGGGATTGCCAATGTGTTGTACACCTTATTACAATGCCTTAAAGGCAACTGGCTCTCAAGTGCAATTGCCGGAACACACCAACAGGTGCTTGGCGACAGATTTTCAACTTGAGGGTGGTAGCCAGCCAGTCGAGTACTACAAAGTACCCTACCACCGTGCTATGGTTTCCTCACGATGTTTTCCTTCACCGAAAGCTCAAGCCCATTGTAGGATTCGAACCCACGACCTTCGCCGCGGTGTCCGACGTCACTACCACTGAGCTATCATCGCCAAGTGTCCCAAAACAAACAAAAATACCAACGTGTGTAAGAGATATCGTACTGTAGTGTGGATATTACAATATTAAGTTATTTATGTGTGCGTTACACTCACATTTCTCGGACATTTTTAAGATATAATGTTGTGTAGGTAACCTATCTACATTTTACATATAATATCATTGGCTGGTATAATGAAAACATACATTTCTGAGGCTAGAGTACAATGCATAGCTTTTTATATTTAGATGAGGTCGCATTCAATTATTATCTGTACTACAAAGTTACGAGTGATGTAAATGCGGTTGGTTTTAAAGAGGTTTTTAGCTTAATCTTGTAAGAATAAGGCACCCTGGCAAAGGCGTGATACCTGATGGTAAGTGACTGCCGTCTCCTATACACATTAGCAATACCAGGGGGATTGACAATGTGATGACTGGTGACCTTTTTACAATGCCTTAAAGGCAACTGACTCTCAAGTGCAGCTGTCCGAACACACCTATAGTGGTAGGGGAGGCAATGATGCTAAATTTGTAGTTACTCGAGCGTCTTTGGGACCTACTGAAATTTGAAGATTAGGTGGAATAAAGAAAAAAAGGTTATGTGATATTTTCCCATTCAGCGGTGGGGGGAGCGTCTACAGGGTTTCAAAAATGTAAAAAAAAACAGTCACCAAGAAATACTCGAGCGCGTCAGATATTAATAGGGTAGTCGCGCCACGTCTGTCTGATAACGGAAAAATAATAATCTGCCGTTTTGCGTGGTGGGGGTGGCCGTACGAAGGGGTTGAAATTATTTAAAAAAAAAATTTACTCGAGCGCGTCAGACATTGATAAGGGATGTTAAGTGAACCCTCCAGTAGCTCCTATTTTAAAGATTGACGATTTGGACGCGACCATCAGTCAGGGCCGATTTTTGAAAATGCAAAAAAAAATCGTGACCTTCATTTACTCGAGCGCGTCAGATTTTTATACAGGCGGTTCTTCTTGATGGCCTTGTTGTACTGACCCATAATCTGACAATTATGTTGAGGGATTTCCTTAATCTGACGGTTTGAAAAAATAATATATAAAAAATATCGAAATCTCGAAAATGATATGATGGTTATATCGAAAAAATGTTTGCACAAAAGTTGTAGAGAATTTAATCTTCTACAATATTTATTATGAATACGCATACCAAAAAACCCATAGGAAACGAGATATTTGCAATAAATGATTTTTTGACCTTTGACCTTGAAAAATCAGTAGTCGCGGGCACCCTATGATAAGTAGCTTTTGAGACAAGTTTTAGGGTGTCAAAATAAAGGTTTATACAAGATAATAGCTGACTATCTCTCATTCTGAGGTGAAACTCATAATATTCCTGGACTATACACTTAATAATGATTTTAGCTACTTCGGCTTGTGCAAATCGGCAGATTAAGATATTTCCGTGATTCGTGACTAATTTCCTTCAAAATAAAAAAAAAACTAATCGCGCTCGAGAAAATCCAGGTGACGTTTTTTTTTTGCAACTTTGCGAGTCTCAAATTTTCTTTCGTCACGCCCAAATTGACAGATTATTGAAATATACACTATTTTGCATGTAACTATTTTACCTTAATCTGACGCGCTCGAGTATTTCAACCATCGTTTTTTTTTTACTAATCTGACGGGCTACCCTAGGCGTTCGACACTACATAGAGGGCTCAAATTTGGTGAGAATACTTCACAAGGTGCAAGGTTATGTTAATCTGCCGCGCTCGAGTAAGTCCCGAAATCCCCTATTCGCCTCCCCTACCATAGGTGTTGGTGAGAGGGTGGTAGCCAGCCAGTCGAGTACTACAAAGTACCTTAAAACCGCGACCGTGCAAAGGCGATGATAGCTCAGTGGTAGTGCCGTCGGATACCGCGGCGAAGGTCGTGGATTCGAATCCTATAATGAATGGCTGGCTGGCTACCATCCTCAAGTTGAAAATCTATCGCCAAGCACCTATCGGTGAAATGAAATTGTTTATTCATCCAAATAGGCCTTCACAGGCACTTATGAATAGTCAGACTCTAAATGCTCGGTTCAGAAGGTTGCTTTTGCTGAGAAGAGCCGGCAATAAACTCAGCAATTACTCTTTTCAAAAACAACTTACACCTATTACATTCAATAATTATTTATCTAGTCTCACTGACAATATTTGCGTGTTATGGCGGCAAAAATAGTAATCTCTAGAATTTAATTATGACTGACTTAATAAACAACAAACTCAAGCAGACCAGCCCCCACAAGCAGCGCCTGTTCACAAGTATGGTGTTGTCTGACAGCTGCACTTGAGAGCCAGTTCCCACCTAGAATTTGTGTGCTTACCACCTTCGGCCTCATCATCACGTACCATCGTGAGATTGCGGTCAAACACACCTATCCAAAATTTAAAAAAAAAGTTTATCAAGGTATTCTCACCCTGTTCGCACACATATCCCGCCACGGTGATGCCTAGTCCGAGCGCAGAGTCCTTGTTCAGCTGTACCTCGTAGCTCAGGGTCTCCGGTTCACCGGTACCCCGGACTGCCATGTCTAGCGGGAGCCTGCCAGTAACATGAACGGTGTAGAAGCTAGTCTACTACACGAGTAAAGAAAGAAAGAAAGAAAGAAAATAGTTTTTATTACGTTGACACACGCAACATCACACATAAAAGAAAAAAAAAAGAAAAAACCTATAAGTACATAATATAAATGTTACAAACAAAATATATATATATAGATGAAGCAAATAAACATAGGTAGGTACAAAAATTTAGAAAAAGTAAAACAACAAAAAAAAACAAAATAACCGTGCGATGTTGCGTGATGTCACGAATAAAGATTCTGATTCAGCATACAACCAAGGACTCTAGCCACCTCTAGCCCTCAGTTACTGATTGTCAGTCAGAACCCTGAAACACGTCATCACGAACGATCAGCAACAGACACATGAATACGAAAAATGATAAATGTTAAGTAAGTAAGTATGAGTGACTTCACCAACTCAGCCATATATTGGTCAGCTTAGGTGGCAAAAATACGGTTTCTACTGTCGCTCCTGTATCGGTCTGTACAGTCATTTTAAAGCCTGCATAAAACATGGACGCTGTTATATAAAACCGGCCAAGTGCGAGTCGGACTAGCGCACGAAGGGTTCCGTAAAAGCGGCAAAAAATCACGTTTGTTGTATGGGAGCAAGATGGGAGCCCCCCTTAAACATTTATTTTATTTTATTTTTAGTATTTGTTGTTATAGCGGCAACGGAAATACATAATTTGTGAAAATTTCAACTGTCTATCTATCTTGTTCTTGAGATACAGCCTGGTTACAGACAGACGGACGGACGGACAGACAGTGAAGTCTTAGTAATAGGGTCCCGTTTTTACCCTTTGGGTACGGAACCCTAAAAATGGAACCAGCAAGAAATCTTTCTCAATCTTAATTAAGTATTCTTTCCATGCGCAGATCTAGGGATCACGTTCGGAGGGGCCTTAAATTGAAGTTTCCCGAACACAAATGTTCATAATTTTAAAATACAAAATATTTGAAAATTATTAATTTTAGAAAGGGGGACTTATGACCCGTCCTTAGGTCCGGGCCTGGTCGATGGGCCAAGAGTGGTTATTTAATGTAATGGATAAATGTTTTAGTGCAGAGTGTGTGTTGTCGTGTGTACCTGTGCGGCTGCACGAGGGGCTGCAGCGGGGGCGCGAAGGCAGCAGGGGGCCGCGGGGCCGGCGTCAGGGCCCCGCGGGGTACCACGGCCACTATCGACGCCACGGGCTGAAGGGGGTGAGTATTGAATCAGCTGAAGTTGCACCCTCATTTATGGATAGTATTTCTCGAAACAGTAAACTCGTCCTAACGTTTTTATTTTTACTTTTAGATAAGTTTGTGTTTTGGAAACTGGCTCTCAAGTGAAGCTGTCGGAACACACCGATAGGTGATTGGCGACAGGTTTTCAACTTGAGCTAGGTAGCCAGCCAGTCGCTACCACCGTGCTATGGTTTCCTTCACCGAAAGCTCGAGCTCATTGTAGTATTAGAGCCTATGATCATCGCCGCGGTATCCGACATCACTACCACTGAGCTATCATCTCCTTTGGTTTTTTTTTTAAACTTCTAAATAGATTTTGATAAAACTTGACATACAGGTAGATCCATATCCTGAAATAAAACAAGAAGAAGATAAATTTTATCCCAACTAAAAACATAAAACATCTAAAGTCAATTAAGTGACTACCGACAAGCAGTACCAGGAGTTCATAAACAAGAGAGGGTCTCACGTACCCTATGATGCAACCTCTCCTCGATGATAGGGGAGGTCGGAGACGGCGGGCCGGCGTCGTCACAGAGCCCGAACCCGTCGTGCCCCGCCTCGGACAGACATAGCTCCAGCTCTAGTGGACATTAGCAGTACCAGGAGTTCATAAACAAGAGAGGGTCTCACGTACCCTATGATGCAACCTCTCCTCGATGATAGGGGAGGTCGGAGACGGCGGGCCGGCGTCATCACAGAGCCCGAACCCGTCGTGCCCCGCCTCGGACAGACATCGCTCCAGCTCTAGTGGACATTAGCAGTACCAGGAGTTCATAAACAAGAGAGGGTCTCACGTACCCTATGATGCAACCTCTCCTCGATGATAGGGGAGGTCGGAGACGGCGGGCCGGCGTCGTCACAGAGCCCGAACCCGTCGTGCCCCGCCTCGGACAGACATCGCTCCAGCTCCAGCGGATCAGCCAGCAGCCGCGACGGCACCACCGGCGCCTGGGACGCTCCCAGAGACTGTACCACACATGCTACTATTTATAGCCTTAAAGACAGTATGATTGAAGGTTGAAATGAAACGAAATTGTTTATTCATCCAAATAGGCCTCCATAGGCACTTATTATGCTCGCTTCGGAAGGTTGCTTTTGCTGAGAAGAGCCGGCAATAAACTCAGCAATTACTCTTCTCAAAAACAACTTACACCCATTACATTCAATAATTATTTATCTAGTCTCACTGACAATATTTGCGTGTTATGGCGGCAAAAATAGTAATCTATAGAATTTAACTATGACTGACTTAAAGTTATTAAGGTTGACAGTAGGATTGATAAGGTTGTATTTGACCACAATCTCACCATGGTAAGTGATGATGTGGCCGAAGGTGGTAAGCACACAAAGCCTAGATGGGAACTTTCTCAAGTGCAGCTGTCGGAACACACCGATAGGTGCTTGGTAGCCGGCTAGTCGGGTACTCTAAAGTACCACCGTGCTGTGGTTTCCTCACGATGTTTTCCTTCACCGAAAGCTCAAGTTCATTGTAGGATTCGAACCCACGACCTTCGCTGCGGTATCCGATGTCACTACCACCGCTTTAAAACTAACGTAGCTGTATATAAATAGATGACGCACAAAGTAAAGAATTGCTAACCATAAATGCTAATTAGCACAAGTATTTCCAATATTTTTACAGAAATAATATGTAAATTTCCGAAGGCAAATTGCACCCCAGGCAATCGGAACTTATTACCAACATCCGACGCGATCCGTGTGACGTAGCGTCCGCATCCGCCATCCGCCATCCGGCCGGATGTGACGTCACTTCATTACCATCGACCGTTAAGCAGGTCTAATAGGGAATTGCAGGAAATTTGCGGGAAGCTATGATGGGACGGATCAATTTGCAATCCCACTAATATTATAAATGTGAAAGTTTGGATGGATGGATGTTTGTTACTCTTTAACGCAAAAACGGCTGAACGGATTTTGATGAAACTTGACACACAGGTAGATAATAATGAAATAAAACATAGGATTATTTTTAACTCGGGAAAAGATGTCTCCGGAACGCGGATGAAGCCGCGGGGGACAGCTATTAAATAATAAATCAACAACCAAATTCGTAAATGAAAATCACGATATTGCCACAATCTCAACGTCAAACGCCTTTCAGTTCTGGGTCTAGGAAAGCACTTAAGAAGATTGAACTCCCACCAATTCGGAGTCCAATATTTAACTGAGACAACTGGCTCTGTAAGGAAAAGAAACTCTGTAAGGTTACTAACTAACTTGAACCATTCCAAAAGTCACCTAAAAGTGTACATTAACTTCACATTTTGACTTCCAAGCCAACTCAAATAACTTAAAGCGAGTCGCAAATTATATAAATAAAACAGAGTTAGGTAGACGGCGTTAATTGGCGACTCCAGTTAAACCGAGACGAGTTACAAAGCTCAAGGAAACACCTCACCTTCGTCCAATTAGAGTGCACGTCTAAAATAAGCAACGGGTGCTTAAAACTGCCTTACTTGGGTCTCATTTAAAGTAAAGTTTGAAGGCTTTTACAGAATTAACATTGGATTACAGATTTTGTTTATCGTGAATTTCAGTATCGAGTTATATAGGCAGATCACTTCTTATAAGGATGAAAATCGTTTGAAAATATTCGGTCTCATAATTTGCTGAAATGTGTTTTTTTTTATTCCGGATAGGCTTGTGTTTGACTACAATCTCACTTTGGTAAGTGATGATGTCGCCGAAGGTGGTAAGCACACAAAGCCTAGATATGGGAACTGGCTCTCAAGTGCAACTGTCGGAACACACCAACAAGTACTTAGCGACAGATTTTCAACTTGAGGGTGGTAGCCAGCCAGTCGAATACTACAAAGTACCCTACCACCGTACTGTGGTGTCCTCACGATGGTTTCTTCCACCGAAAGTTCAAGTCCATTGTAGGATTCGAACCTTCGCCGCGGTATCCGACGTCACTACCACTGAGCTATCATCGCCTTACCTAAAGTCTAGACCTACCTGAACGTTGGCTGCGGGTCTTGCGACCAGCAGTCGCACGCAGGCACCACACTGTCGCAGCACGGCGGCCGCCTGACGCGCGCACATCCCCACCACGCATACTGCACCGATACGGAGCAGCATGTCTCCAGACCTGAGCCGACCGTCCTGGGGGGACAAATACACTAATATTAGGTTTCTTCTTCTTCTTTTCCTTATCCCACGCTAGGAATGGTCGGCACAACATGTTCTGTTCCACTCCGATCTATCACTAGTCGTCTCAATACTCACACCTTTCATATACATATCATTCTTCACGCAGTCCATCCATACCTTCATGCTTCCTCTACCTCTATATCCATCCACACTCATGCTCAATACTCTAATCTCAACACAAATATTAGGTTTATTGAGGTGAAAACCAATTTGGGCGCGTCTTGATGTAGGAGCAGTAAATCTACTAGTGGCTTTCAGAACGGTAGACCTCGCGAAAGATTCGTAACATTTTTGTTTTTTTTTAGCATTTTTACGTTTTTGAAAAAAAATCCAAAAACTGAATTAACAAAAAAGAACCACATTAATACCTGCTCACAAAATTTCAAGAGAATCGGTTGAGAAATGCGACCTGTAGAGGAGAACTGGACAGTTGGACAGACATACGAAAGTATTTTTGCCCAAGCATACGATAGAATGTGGAATCCCCTTTTTTGGCATTTTTTTCCGTTGACCCCGGGAATGGGTCAAATTCAGGAAAAAAGATTTTAAGTTTGCTATTTGTATAATTCAGGCGGCATAGTAAATATTGTTTGGAAAAGTCGAAATCCGACTCACGCTTGACCGTTCTTTTTCGTCTTTTATGAATAACTTCGGCAACAGAAATACATCATCTGTGAAAATTTCAACTGTCTAGCTATCACGGTTCATGAGATACAGCCTGGTGACAAATAGACTGACCGACTGAAGGACAGCAGAGTCTTAGTAATAGGGTTTTTTTAGCCGTTAGGGTACGGAACCCTAAAAAGAAAAGAAAATCGGTTGACATAAATGCTGGTATTAAAAATAGATTAAAAAGTTCTGATTTTTAAATCATTATTATACATTTTCTGTGAAAACAATAAAAAAGCAAATAATTAATGAACCTATGTAGCTGGCGAGGAAACCTGGATACGAAATATGATAATAAAATAAGCTGTTGTACCGAGAAACTCATCCAATGAATAAGAAATTCATAATTTGGCAGTCGCACTGATTTTTTGTACTTCAAAGGAAATCTATTTACCCACGAGAGAATAAGATCAAACGTGATCATTCAGAAATTACGCAAGTGCGATAGCTATAAAAAATTACCTTGATATCTATACGACAGAAAGGGATAGCGTGACGTTTATAAACACCATTAGCAGATCATTAATAGTCTGTGAAGTTTTTTTTAATAAATCTGTTTGAACGATCAGTATAGAATTTTTGTGAATTATTTATGTTTGCTCTGAAGATAATTTTGGAATGAAAATGATGGAATTCATTTTCATAGAGACGACTATCTTTATCGTTATATTTCTATGAATTAAAAAAACCCTTAGTTTATGACAATCCTATCTTGTGTAAGCATTTTTTAAACGTAATCTCATAATATCTATCTAATCGAATACCTTTAAACGAGCAATTCTTGTATATTATGTATATGTATATAGGTAATCTGAATCTCGGAAACGACTCCAACGATTTTCATGAAATTTAGTATGCAGGGGGTTTCGGGGGCGATAAATCGACGTAAGTAGCTTTCGTTCGAGTCCAAATGATTATTTTTTCCCTTTTTTTTCAAGTTCCTTCTTTTGTGAGAAAAACTATAAAAATTTTACCAAAAATACAAAGAGCAAAACTCGGTCATCCAGGTACTGTATAATTTGTGTAAGTAGAGCCATGGTTTAATCTAAAAATATAATGAATACATAATTATGAACACAAGGATAAATTAAATAGAAAAACATGAAATTGAAACAATAATGAGTTTGTTCACGAGGAAAACAAATAAACACAATCTAATGCATGACTCTTTAATTGGCAGATGCATAAACAATTACAACTATCTATATTCTGTCAAAACTCGATAAGAAAGAAGAAAGAAAGAAAAATATATTTGACTCCTCTTGCTCAAAAAGACCGTCATTGTGGCGTACCAGAGCGAAGAAAAAATAGCAATTCTTCCTCTAGGGGAAAAAGTTTTTTTTTTTAATTTTTGTGTGTCAAATGACAATGAGCCTACAAACACGAAAAAGTCTTTAGTCATAAGTAGAATAATCATGAATAAAGACTCGACTTATTACTGTTTCATAAAAAAAGAACTTCATTTTAATTTTGAAAATGGAACTAAAATCGGCGATCTCTGGTAGAATGCATGCAATGTGTTGCGGCTACAGAAGAAACAAAAAAAAGACATTATAAACTACATATTTCATATTGTATTGGATTGTTTTATTTTCTCGCAATCGTAGTGAAAAGTATAGTGTAACACACGGCTCTAAAACCCATTAAAACTCGGTTTCTATTTACTACCTCGTGTATAATGGGTCATTTTAGCTCCTTGTATAACAATCTACTATTATTCATGCGCGCCATCCGACGCAAACCAAATAGCAACACAAACTACAACAAAAACATAAATTTCCTTCTTTTTTTAGCTACCGCCATAGAGGAAAGTAATATAATGGCAACACTGCTTTATAGTCACCCTACTGTAAGCCGCGTTAAAAAAAACATTTACAGAAATATTCATGTAAAGAAATAAGCCATCACAGGCACTGAATTGTCAGACTAATGCTCCGTTCGAAAGGTCGCTTTTTCTGAGAACGCACCATGCACGCAAATCTGTCCTGGGAATCGACCCCACGCCCTGTGACGTGATGAGCAATGTGTTTTACCAACCGGCCGTGAAATATAATTTAAAATAGGTAGCTCTACATGAGAATATTACAACTTGGACCAAGTTATAGACGAAGTTTGTAAACTTAATAAATTGAATATCCTCAGGGACTGAGGGTGGATTTTGATAATAATCTTGCTGTAATTGTTAGCGAATTTGAATAAATTTGCTAATGTTAAGCAGTTTATGATTCTCTTGTACCATATTAATATTTTTAAAGTTGTTAAATTTGTCTAAGCCAATGTCATTTGGGAAAAAAGTCGTGGCCAATTTTGATGGCGAATTTGATTGACCGATTTGTGTTTTTATATCACAAGTGCCAACCAAGCAGGCGGGTCACCTGATGGTAAGTGATCGTCGACATTAGCGATATGGCTCCCAAGTGTAACTCCCGGAACACACCAGCAGGTGCTTGGCAACAGATTTTCAACTTGAAGGTGGTTGCTAGCCAGTCGAGTACTACAAAGTACCCTACCACCTTGCTGTGGTTTCCTCACGATATTTCCTTCACCAAAAGCTCAAGCTCATTGGTTTCGAACGCGACCTTCGCCACGGCATCCGACGTCACTACCACTGAGCTGTCATCGCCTGTCGTCTTGTTTTGTCTAGGTTAACTTAACTTATTCTGACTGACGTTCTTACAGGGGTTTTTAGTAAGTCTGGATCAGAACAGAACAAAACAAAAAAGAAACCGGGGAGTTTATTTCACCATTTCTTCTCCTGTCAGGTCTTTATTTGGAAATAGTGGTAACGATAGTAAAAATTACGTTCAAAAGTGTCCCTTAATTGAATTTTGAATTATCTTAAAGCACTTACCCGATCAGCGACACCTCCTGGCAGGACACTCTTGACCACCACGCCGGAGGATCGTCCTCCGACGATGCCGAACGCGAGGCCTGACCCATCATTGACCAATTCCACCACCTCCACTTGCGCCCACTCGCCAAATACCTGCTGTATGATAGAAATATTAATATTTATGAGCTCGGCATTTAACATACTCTCTAGATTCCACACCTAGATTCAGGGTAGCTAAAGTCAATAAATCTTTTCTAGGAAATTGTGTTCGTTTCTGCAATAGGATCTCACATGATGTAACTAGAAAAACTTAATAAATTATACAGCTAAACCTTCTTTGTGAATCACTGTCCATTGGTGAAAACCGTATGAAAATCCGTTCAGTAGATTTTGAGTTTATAGCGTTCAAATCGGCAGACAAACGCGGCGGAAGAATTAGTGTTAAAATATGTAGTGATAAATTTTTCATACATCCTACATCATTTAGAGTCAGTTGATGGTATGGAGGAGCGAGGTGTTAGACTCCTCCATTGAAAAGGGAAGATCTTCCGCCAGGCTAGGTCATCGTGCCTGGGGACCGCGGTCCAACTGTTGATGTTGGAATCTTGTATATATGCAGATCGCATGGAAAACTTTGTAAGCGCGATGTAGGTTATTGGAGCGCCATCTATTTATTTATTATTTATTAAATCTATCTAGGAGTCGTGCGAACTATATATCTATGTGTAGATAGATGTCGCTACACGATGTTAAAGGTACGAGAAAGCCCTAGTTGCCAGTATACTTGCGGTATCTCGAAATATTATACTAAAATGTTGAAATTACTTAAGCGGGCGAAGCAGTAACTTCATAGGAAGAATTACTTTAGCGCAAACGAAATTCGCTATTCACTTCGAACGCAATATTCGATGACGTAACAAAATTCTACTGGTTTATTTTCGTACTTTGTAATTGAAGCGATAATTCAGTTTTCACATATAATACCACAAGAGCTTCAAAATTATCGGGTATTTATTTCCCGATAGGTTCGTTGCAAACAAATGAAGGAGTTTCCTGAAAAACTTGACGACTTTATTTGTTTGCAGGGAACCTTGAGGGAAATGCCAGATAATTTTGAAGCTCGTGTGGTATTCGGGGGATTATTTTTCCGTCCCAAATGTCGGCCAATAGAATTGCACCATGAGACGAAATGTACAGTTAACAAATACGAAAAGGTTAATTTGACTGGATTGTTTTTTATACATAGCAACGACCAGAGAAAATTTTCAAAAAATTATCAGTATAATACCATGTAGGTTGTACCACGTGACGTCGAATGGTGCAATTCTATTGGTCGATATTTGGGTCGGAAAAATAATCATAATAAAATTCTGTTCATAAAGTTTAGGCATGCGTCGGTTCTGTCTATGCTTTTTGACAGCATTCCATATTCGAAATTGACTTCTATTTACTTCTTCCCCCGCTGCTTCACCCGGGTTCCCGAGGACTAAAATTGGTTTAGAAAAAGCTAACAACAGTTTTATCTATATTTTCATTGTAGTCAAATACCCTATTATATCAAATAGGGAATATGCACCTGACTTCAAAATGGACGATTTTTTTAATGTAATTCTTATTTTTACAAAAACATACTTACACAATTATTTTCAAAATTTTTCATGATTTAATAGCTAAGTGTCTGTTTTTAAATTCCCTCGCAAATTTCCCAAATTCAATTCTACTGGTGGAACAAAAAGTGACGTCATTTAACATTTTCGACGTTTTCTGTCAACAAGTTGTTTGATGGTTTCTAGTGGTTATTTATAGTGTTTCGTGGTTATTTTATATTAGGTTATTTATTAGTTTTGTGCTTTTCCATGGTAATAAACAGACTTTATCATTTACTTTTTTCAAATTCAGTAAGTTTGTGAACCAAACACCGAACTCGTCTAATCTGATAACACAAAATAAGCGCGTCAAAATGGCCGTGTTTAAATCACCCGAAAATGATAGTGATTTCAATATATATTTTTTAGCTTAATGGTTAAGATTTTGGATGTGTTATATTTTTTTGGTAATGTAATAACCCGTTGAAACGTTTAAAACAATAAAAAAATACGTCGATTGTCGATCTAGTCTCACTGATAATAATTTGCGTGTTACGGTGGCAAAAATAAATAAACCTTTACTTTGATGAGTACTATTATCAATAACATTTGTCAATAAAGCAACTTGTTCTTACCATGATGCGCTTAACACGTCGCTCGCTACGAGGTCGCGCGCGAATTGACGATCAGCTGACCTTATCGGCCATCTTTGATCTTCACTGACAGCTCCCGCGGAAATAGCCGAGCGAATCCGAACGAGACTCTTGGATGAAGCTGCCCACTGTTTTACACATTATTTGGATTCTCTATCCACTAGTTATTATTATTTTATTTCTAATTGTACGCTTTCGTTGTTATGTTGTGTTCTGAAACAAAAATCATTTGATTACATACTTTTTCGGTACAATACAGTAGAAACATCTAGTTTCTTTAGTACAAGCTCGCTTAGTTTGGGATTAGAATATGGCCGTGTCTGAATTTAGAATTGAATTTTTCAAGATATTTATTCAGGTAAATGACTAATGAACATAAGCCCAAAGGATTGCCAATGTGTTGCCGACCTATTAGAATGCTTAGAAGGCAACTGAATTTGGTCAGAGGGCAAACAAATTAGCTAACCGCTTGTCGACAAGATAAAACATTATCTCGACCGTTTTGTGGTTAAACTGACCGTTTGTTCGTCAGATAATAGTTTCGTTTTAGCAGCTAGAACAGAACAAATATAAAAGGTGGAAGGAGCGTACGTAAACAATAGTCTCCAATGAAGTGAAGCAACGTGCACCAAGTTGTGTGCATGACTTGCACGTACGTTAACCCGCGTGAATCGCGTCGCACAGGAACGCGATCGGCTTCCTTTACTGTGCTTCGTTTTAAGTGCGCGGGGCTCTGTCTACCTTTTTTATTTGTTCTGAGAGTAACGTTAACTCATTCAAAACAAAATACATTGTTCGCTGTAGTCTAATGGTCGAATACTAATTACGCTAATACATATGGTAAGTTTGTACCTAATCGTTGTCAGTACAATTATCATTATAACTGCGTGAATCAACTTACTAATGGTTCAGTTCACTAATTTTGGACACTGCTCAATTATTTCGACTTTAAACGACCAATGAGCATTAGGGACTTGTCCTACTGAAGAGTGGCGATTCAAAGTCAAAACCATTTATTCAGTTTAGGCCCTAGAATGGCACTTATGAAGGTCGAATTACCGAAGTTACCACCGGTTCGGAAGTCCGACAACAACTGAGAAGAACCGGCAAGAAACTCAGCAAGGTTATATTTTTTAAATATTTTAGGACGATCTGACTAGATTGGATCTGTGGACGATAGTTGAGTGGTAGTGACGTCGGATACCGCGGCGAAGGTCGTGGGTTCGAACCCTAGCTCTAAAGCTTGAGCTTTCGGTGGTAATATATAATAAAAAAACATAATGAGGAAACCACAGTGGTAGGCTACTTTGTATTACTCGACTGGCTGGCTACCCCCCTCAAGTTGAAAATCTGTCAAGTATCTGTGTGTTCCGACAGCTGCACTTGAGAGCCAGTTCCCATCTAGGCTTTGCTTAATACCTTCGGCCACATCATCCTTACCATGATGAGATTGTGGTCAAACACAAGCTTATTCCAGAATTTAAAAAAGATCCCTAATACGGAGTACATTTCCGAGAAAGGATTTTAGAAATTTCGTTGATGCTTTTGTAACCACGCGGGACAAACAAAAATGTATTCAACTTCAATAATCACCCTTAACCATTAAAAATAAGATCTAAAATGCTGTATTAGTCTATTCGACACATTTTCCTCAATTTTGTCACAAATAGCGGAGGTCATGAGATATCAGACTGTCGGACGTGGATGGGTTTTTAAGTGTTTACCGCCTAAAGGTTAACGCAGATAAGGGCTTCGGTAAAATTTGCCGAAAGCGAAGCTTTTTGTTAAGATCTCATATTTTAAAACTCTTTTAATAAGGCACTTATGAACGTTACAATTGACTCTACCACCGGTTCGGAATACACTTAGACTAAGACTAGGAAACTAAGAAAGGTAATTCTATAGTGGATTTCTTTTTCGGGTGTTCTAATCTTCTATACTTAGGTATATTATAAAGAACAAGTGAACCGATTTTAAAAATTATTTCATCAATGGAAAGCTAAATTATCACATAGGCTATATTTTATTTTCATTACCTCGGGGACGCGGATGAAACCGCGGTGTGAGAACTAGATTTTTTTTAATAATTTTTTTCATCATGATTTGAAATGCAAAATGAAAATGTTTTTTATTCAAATAGCACAACAATTACAAGCACTTATGAATAGTCTAGACTCTAGACTCTAACGCTCGGTTCGGAAGGTTGCTTTTGCTGAGAAAAGCCGGCAATAAACTCAGCATTTACTGTTTTCAATAACTTATAAATGATTTAAAAAAAAACAAGCTTTGGTTTCACAGTGATGTCACTTTATTTTTTGAGTTATTCTCAGCAAGCCTTTTCATTTGATGCCCATATTGTAGGAGTGCATTAAAAAATAATAGTCCGCTATCATAGGTATTCCGCCATGTTGTATTTAGAATGACGTCACACAGCTAACCATGCATTGTCATCCAAACTAAACGTGTATACAACATTTCAGCTCAATCGGTTAAAGATATCTGCTACAAAATTGAGTTGCAAGATTCCACCCGAACAAACATACATTGCAAGTTAATTAAAAGCTTGTAAAATGTTAAGTTTTAACTTAAGAATCAGTGCAAAGAATTCATATATTTTTATTTATTTATTATTTTAATCAGACAATTGTCCATATGAGATTAGTATAACAAAACTTACAGACTATGTTAGTAACCTAAAACTATTTTACATTAAATAACTATTAATTCAAAAACCTGTGTCCACCATCTGGTGCACCAAACCCGCATCAATGCATACGGGTCCAGTGCCACAGAAGTGGACAGTCAGGCTTCTCGACACTTACTCTCAGGATACTGTTGGCGCTCCCGCGTATACGACGCATCAGGGATGCAGACCTTTTTCGCATTATAGCCAATTATATAACAGTTTCGCCATAAAGAACAAGTCACGAGGCATATTTGAAACGTTCAAATAAAACTATTTCTGTATTGCCGAAACATGCCGAAACGTGACTAAATTCGCATAAGGGCGAGACACATCGCGGAGACACGTGACTGTGCCGGTGTGTACATACCTTAATCTTTGTAACTGTCACATGTTAGGGACCTCAGATCATAAAACTAATGGGTATGTCTTTATGTTGAGGGTGACAATCAAACAGAACGCTTCGCCTGATGGTGAGGGTTTTTTAGACATTTGCATTTTTTTTCTATTCAGATTCATACAAACTTAAATGTTGCTTCATCAAAAAATGAAGGATTTCTTTTTACTTTAGTAAAGGTTGTATTTGACCGCAAACCGAAGGTTAGATGGGAATTGGCTCTCAAGTTCAGCTGTCGGAACACACCGATAGGTGATTTTTTTCAATTGACAGATTTTATCTTAAGGGTGGTAGCCAGCTAGTCGGGTACTACAAAGTACCCTAACACCAAATTTTTACATTTGATGCCTTTTATGTTGTAAGCATCTACTAAGGAAGGATTTTTGGAAATTTCACCCCTAAAGGGGTAAAATAAGGGATGAATGGTTCAAATTAAAAAATATCTTTATTAAGTGAACTCATTACAAGTACTTTTAATCGTCACATATAAAATATTTGATATTTTATTTTTTACTCTAATGCACGATTCGAAATGTTTCTTTTGCTGAGAAGAGCCGGCAATAAACTCAGCAATCACACTTGCATAGAAGGCTGTCATTTTCAAAGTAAGAAGCACGAAGGTTTTTTTCGACATCAAGATTATACTTTTCTCACTTTCTTGCGATGTCTTCCTTCACCGAAAGCTCTACCTCATTTTAGTTTTTTTTCCCATAACTTGACACCACACACATAACTTTAAAATCGCCAAGCACCTCACGGTGTGTTCCGGCAGTTGCACTTGAGAGCCAGTTGCTTTCTCTGGCAATTCCTCTGCCATTGCTAATGTCTTTAAGCAACCGTAATCAGGTGACAACTGTTTGTCAAACTTGCGACAGAGAAAATAATCCTTACCCTCATCATTCGACACTATCACTCACTAATAAATCTCCATATTTTTACGATCCGATATTTTAACCCTATTCACAAATTGGTTTGTTTGCGCGCAGGCCTCACAATGTAGGCCAAGCGGATATATTTGTTTGTCTTGTAAAACACGTTCAATGGAGGCCAATAAAAGGCCTCCGTGGACAGTTTTACAACTAGAATGTATTGTAAACAATGAATTATACTATTTCATTCGTCTAAGTATGGTCGGTGAGAGATCTCTGACGTTTCTATTTGTTTGGATCATCATTTTATTTTACGATGTTTCTAAAGTGTTCACTTCTTTAGTAAGTTGGGAGATTTTTGGATGAGTAAAATCTGGATGAGATCGCTTCGCCGACATTCTGCTGCCTAAAGTATTTTTAGGGTTCCGTACCCAAAGTGTAAAAACGGAAACTTAAAGTGAAGCCAAGTAAAGGAAGCCGAATTTGAAAAAGTATGCCGATCGCGTTCCTGTGTGATGCGAGTTAGGCGGGATAACGTACGTGCAGGCCACGCACACAACTTGGTGCACGTTGCTTCACTTCATTGTAGACATTGTTTACGTACCTACGCTCCTTCTACCTTTTTTATTTGTTCTGTGGGAGCCGCTTGAGCTTTCGGTGATGGAAAACATGGTGAGGAAACCATAGCACGGTGGTACTTTGTAATACCCGACTGGCTGGCTACAACCCTCAAGTTGAAAATCTGTCGCCAAACACCTATCGGTGTGTTCCGACAGCTGCACTTGAGAGCCAGTTCCCATCTAGGCTTTGTGTGCTTACCATCTTCGGCCACATCATCACTTACCATGGTAAGATTGTGGTCAAACACAAGCCTATCCAGAATTTAAAATAAAACTTTTTATAAAAAAAATAAAAACGCCTTCAAAGGCAAATGTTGCACTAAAAACCGAAAAATAAACTGAATAAGACATTAAATAAAATGGGAAAAAAATATTTCAATAACTAAATAGAACAAAAACTTTACTTATGTAAACTACCTACGCACCTATTCAAATTATTATTCTATAAATACCTTTTGATCTGTTTGAAGTCGGTGCCAAGCCTAATAGGTTTAATAGGCTTCGTACGGTTTGAGGAGGTAGGACATAGCATAACATCTGCTCATAATTGGGGCCGTCTGATTGGGGAAGTACCTCCACCTTACAGAATATCGCAGCCAAATAACACTGCCCTCAAGTGGTGTTGTGTTCCTGCGGTGAGTAAGGTTGCCAGAGCTCCTTAGAGGAGGCACTGTGCTGACGGCGGAGGGACCGGCGGTATTGTGGAGTCGCTATTGAGTAGTGCAGGCGCAGCATGTTGGCGTGCGGTTAGGGAGATCCGGTGAAACGGTTGACCGCTGGCCGCCCGCAGATAGAGTGAGTTCCCGAACCCAGGGATTACTTAATCTCCTCCCTGGGAGGCTGAACTGCCATCTGGCGATGCTTGTGAAGGCATTTATTATTTCTTTCATTGTATTTTTGGGCTTGGCACCGACTTCAAACAGATCAAAAGGTATTTATAGAATAATAATTTGAATAGGTGCGTAGGTAGTTTACATAAGTAAAGTTTTTGTTCTATTTAGTTATTGAAATATTTTTTTCCCATTTTATTTAATGTCTTATTCAGTTTATTTTTCGGTTTTTAGTGCAACATTTGCCTTTGAAGGCGTTTTTATTTTTTTTATAAAAAGTTTTATTTTTCCATTTTTTATATTTCAATGTTTTCAAGAAATATTTAATTGTTTTCGAGCAAATTAAGCCTATTATTAATTTACATTATCTATACTAATATTAGAAAGCTAAAGAGTTTGTTTGTTTGTTTGTTTGAACGCACTAATCTCAGGAACTACATAAAATATATTAGTGTTGGCTAAAATATATTATACCCATTTATCGAGAAAGCCTATAAGTTAAATAACATCACGCTATTAGATGAGGGAATACATAAATAGATAAACTTTTAAAGAAAATAAAGCATATATATCCTAAATGATTAAGGCTTCTTTCTCAGCAGCTACTTGATATTGCGTTTCATTTCATATCTAGGACAACGTATATTCTAACACCTAACCGATAAAGATATTACCTTCTATAATTAGCTCATTTTAATATACAAAGAGACGACGATACGAGTCTAAACGTGACTATAATATTTAAAGAAATATCCCCTAACTCCTAACCTTTAAGGAGTTGTACCTTCCATCATCAGCTCTGCAACATAAGATGATGACTACCAGATGGAAATAGCTTTGATAACTACGTATATGAATGAAAAATACTGTAAATTCTTATAAAATTTGAGGGTTGCTCTCATTTTCCCCAGAATCCCATCATCAGATCCTGATTTGGTGACAGTGGGACTACCGCCGAAGTATACTCTTTCAAATGAAAAAAGAATTTTGAAAATCGGTTGACATTTCTTATAAAATTTGAGGGTTGCCCTCGTTTTCCCCCAGGATCCCATCATCAGATCCTGACTTGGTGATAATGGGACCACCGCCGAAGTATACTCTTTCAAACAAAAAAAAAATTTGAAAATCGGTTGACAATTGGCGGAAAAATCGATGAACATACATAAAAAAAAAAAAAAAAAATACATACAGTCGAACATATAACCTCCTCCTTTTTTGAAGTCGTTTAAAAATGATAATAATAATAATCTTTCCCCAGTAATATCCCAAAACTATATTTAACATGACGGGCCGGTTGGCGTGGTTGGTCAATACACTGCCTATCACGCCGCAGGTCGTGGGTTCGATTCCCATTCAGGACACACATTTGTGTGCATGAACATGTCTGTTTGTCCTGAGTCTGGGTGTAATTATCTATTTAAGTATGTATTTACAAAAAAAAAAAGTTGTCTATGTAGTATATCTGTCATCTGGTTTCCATATTACAAGCTTTGCTTAGTTTGGGATCAGATAGCCGTGTGTGAGAAATATCCGAGGATATTTATTATTTATTTACATTATTTCTATCCGTAATAAAATATGCAAGACTTATCCGAATAAAACGCGTATAATTCGATTATATCGATTTATGGCCGAGATAATCGGGTACAAGGTTGAATACATAATCGGGTGTGCTATCCGGGTTCCCGGACCAATCTGGTATTAGTATCAACTTTTCATTGCCAGATATACCTACAGAACAATTATGGATTTTCGATAAACTTGTGTTTGACCGCAATCTCACCATGGTAAGTGATGCTGTGGCCGAAGGTGGTAAGCACACAAAGCCTGGGTGGGCTCTTAAGTGCAGCTGTAGGAACACACCGATAGGTGCTTGGCGACAGATTTTCAACTTATGTGTGGTAGCCAGCCAGTCGGGTACTACAAAGTACCTACCCTACCACCGTGCCATGTTTTTCCTTCACTGAAAGCTTAAGCTCATTGTAGGATTCGAACCCACGACCTTCGCCGCGACATCCAACGTCACTACAACTGAGCTATCATCGCCTTATCCTAGTCTACTATTATAAATGTGAAATTTTCTTGTTTTGCCTGAAGTAGCAAAAACTACTGAACGGATTTTGATGAAACTTGGCACTCAGGTAGATCATATCCTGGAGTAAATTAAGGGATACTTTTTATTCCGGGAAACTGTAAGATACGTAGAAAATACAGGTGAAACCGCGGGGGACAGCTAAGAGTCCAGTAGGTAGATCCCTATCGAATAACCTGCTACTGAACCAACAAAGCAAAATACACTGTATGGCTCCGACTTTACAGTTCACGGTCTGTTTTACAGAATCATATCGCTTACACAACTCTATTATAACGCAATTCCAGAGAGACTTGATGTAATTTTGTTTTCACAATTGTATTTTTGCGATGAGATCTCCGAGAAGGCACTATCTAGTCATGTCCCTAGACTGCCCTAAAGTATTCGATGCTTAGTTACTGTGTATTTTATAAAAAAGTTATGAAGATCAAAGCTGCTTATATTACCACCGTTTCTAAGCCAACCTTGAGAAGAACTGGCAAGAAGGTAACACTTTTAAATACTGTTTAAACGACCATATTGGCTAGTTTGTCTTTAGTGTCTCTCTAATTATAGTTTTACGATTGTTACTATTTCGGCTAAAGATGCTGATAACCTTGCTGAGTTTCTAGCCGGTTCTTCTCAGTTGTTCTCACTTCCGAACCGATAATTCTGTAATTCGACCTTCATAAGGGCCCTCCTAGGACCTAAACTGAATAAATGGTTTTGACTTTGATGAAATATATCTACATTTTATTTTTTTGTGCAGAAACGAACAAAACTTCATTTTAACATAGAAGAACGATAAGCTATTTATAAACTAACAGCATGGTATAAACGGAAAAATCAATTCTAATTCTAGCCGTTTCGAAACATAATTAAAAACTGTTATTACTCCACAAGTGAGTGGTGAGCTTTCGTTGAAGGAAACATATGATAGCGAGGAAACCATAGCACGGTGCTATACTAATATTAAAGAGGTAAAGTGTTGTGAGGTTGTAGGGTATAATCTCTGGATCTACTGAACCGATCTTGAAAATTCATTTACCAATAGAAAGACACGTTATTTGTGAGTGTCATAGGCTATAATATTAACCTGAAAAATTAAAAGATCCCACAGGAACGCGGGTGAAACCGCGGGGGACAGCTAGTAAAACTGATCAGCTACACAATAGCTGCAATATCATGTTCAGGCCATAACTCAAAACAAACGTTCGATTGGAATTTTGACAGTGTTCCAATTCGCATGATGGAATCAAATAGTATTTTACGGAAATCCGTATTTTATTACTCGTTGACCTTCGACTTGTACAGGGTGCTCAATATTCAGCTGACCACAATCTCACCATGGTAAGTGATGATGTGGCCGAAGGTGGTAAGCACACTAAGCCTATGGGAAAACCAGCCAAGTCAGCCCTTAGACTACATATTTGGATTTTGCATAGAACTTGGCACTCAATCTCAGAACTCCATTCTTTTTGCGGCGAAGCCCACAGCAGAGAATAATTTTTGTATTGAACTTGGCTCTCCTTTTTTACATTTATGTTTTTGGTGGGATATACACCTACCTACTTATAACTATAAAATATATATATATATAACTATAATACTATACGTACGTACCTACTTATTAAAGAAATTGTAATAATAATATTACTACAAATTATAAGTTTTCCTTAAGAAAACTTAGCAATTTCGCAGCATAAATCGCAACCTTATAGGTCATATATCGAGAGACAACCGGACAGCAAGACGGCGCTCGCGCTTATGAGCGCGGCTGCCGCTCGCTCGGCAACGTTCGCGTCAACGGTTCGATTCGGTTGTCACAGCGCAAAAGGGGGTCAAAAGTGGCTCCAAATGGTTCGTGTAATATTACACACGGTGCGGCTCGCCAGTTCTGTTTCTTGAACTTGGCTTGACACGCTCCCGCGTGTCTAGATATAATATGTCAAAGGCAGAAAATATATATATTATTATTATTCGATTGAGATTATCATATTATTTCTTAATCGTTGTTTGTTTTAATTGACTTCTGTAGTTGATTAGAGGGCCTATTATCAGGGCCTCTTAAGAAGGCTCAAGGTCACTTAGAGAGCTATGGAGAGGGCTATGCTCGGAGTTTCGCTACGAGATCGAATACGAAATGAAGAGATCCGTAGACGAACAAAAGCCACCGACATAGCCCTACGGATTAGTAGACTGAAGTGGAAATGGCCGGGGGACATAGCTAGAAGAACCGATGGCCGATTGGGTGGAAAAGGTTCTGGAGTGGCGACCACGCAAGGTGGACCGACGACCTAGTGAGAGTCGCGGGAAACCGCTGGATGCGAGCATCTCAGGATCGTTCGATGTGGAAATCTTTGGGGGAGGCCTATGTCCAGCTGTAGTCTTTTGGCTGAGATGATGATGAATCCGTAGTTATTGTACCTATATTCTCGCCCTACGTTTTATATAACAAGAAGCCCAAAAACAATGAAAGCGCTGTTTTCGCAGCTTGAACATGAAAAATATTTTCATTTCCGCAAACATTCTGAGTGATTAATTTTTCAGCGCGCCTATTGTCAGTGACAGAACGGTGTTGCTTTTAAGTAATTGCTTGACAAAATATTGAAATTTTCAGCATTAAAAGTCGTGATGGCGCAGTGGTCAAGTACTTTACTGTAATGATGATGTAGTCTGTAATTACCAGCTTTTATGATCTGACGTAAAATAAGGAAGTCTGTATGTCATAGCCTATTTACGTGTTAACTATGAGGAATTTAAGAAAATAAAAATTCGCAGAGATACCTCCCGGAGTTTATTTCTTACCCAAACTGAAAATATTATCTTTATTAAATGAACTCATTACAAGTATTTTACATCTTCATATGTTTGATTTATGATAAGATGTAACGCACGGCTCGGAAGGTTGATTTTAATGAGAAGAGCCGGCAATAAACACAGCAATATTGTTTTCTTTAAAACGCAATTTAGACCTATTACATTTAATAATGATTCATTTAGTCTCACTGATAAATGTATGCGTGTTATGGCGGCAACAAGGAATAAATAAATATAGATTAGGGTTAAGTGATATAGTAGGTAAACAACAAACTCGCACAGACCAGCCCCCACAAGCAGCACCTATTCACAAGTATGACGCGTGTGGCAGCCACCGCCCTCCTCGCCATGTTATGGGGAAGTGAGCGAGCCGCCACACGACGCCGCCGCAAGCAAAGCGAGCATAACTAACTTGAGCTTGCTTAAAAACTGAGATTCGATTAAAACTCAAATGTGATTAGTAGTAAAATCGAGCGTTATGTATGTTTAAAACTACAGCATGGGGTTCTTCAACGCGCTCGTGACGCCTCTGGTATTGCAAGCGTTACGGTAACCGCTTACCATCAGGTGGGCCGTAAGCTTGTTTGCCACCTAGTGGTATAAAAAAAACACTATATTTCTATAGTAATATTACTTACCTGACAGTAGGCAGCTGGACACGACGAAATTATAAGGGTAGGTACCGTTTTTCGCCATTTGGGGTCGGACTTCATTAAAAATTTAATTGGTCCCGGACATAATGTGGAAAAATAGCATACATTCTCCTTAATCTTATAATCCTTTCGGCCATTACTCTTTTCCATGTGGGTCGTTTAGCTGATTTGATTTCTGATCCTTTTTAGGGTTCCGGACAAAAAAACGGAATCCTTATTGGATCGCTCGTGCGTCTGTCTGTCCGGTCATGTCACAGACATTTGCTCCGAATCTACTGGATCAAATCAGGTGAAATTTGGTAGGATGGTGTAATTCTATGACATTATATTTTAGTAATGATATTTTTGTTATTATTGTAAAATAAACAGTTTTGATTTTATTCATGAAAGAAGACGAAAATTTACCATTCCCTGATCTCCGAAACTATTGAGCCTAAAATTTTGAAAAAAAATACAAAATATAGCTTGTAGATTAGGTACAATTTCTATCAATTGAATTTTTTTTTTTTTATGTCACAAGTGACTACGAGGCAGGCGGGTCACCTGATGGTAAGTGACAACCGTCGCCTATAGACATTGGCAATACCAGGGGATTGCTAATGTGTTGTACACCTTATTAAGGCGAACTGGCTCTCAAGTGCAATTGCCGGAACACACCAACAGGTGCTTGGCGACAGATTTTCAACTTGAGGGTGGTAGCCAGCCAGTCGAGTACTACAAAGTACCCTACCACCGTGCTGTGGTTTCCTCACGATGTTTTCCTTCACCGAAAGCTCAAGCTCATTGTAAGGATTCGAACCCACGACCTTCGCCGCGGTATCCGACGTCACTTACCACTGAGCTATCATCGCCTTAAATCGAAAATAAAGTGGTAAACCCAATATAATACGTTCACTGACTTTGGCATTGTACGGAACCCTCTCCACGCGAGTTCAACTCGCACTTGGCCGGTTTTATTTATCCATTATATAAGATCCCACGGGAACGCGGGTGAAACCGCGGGTGACAGCTAGTTAAATATAAAATTAGTGTTAGATGTCCTATTATTTTTATTACATCGAGGAAAAAATTATGGCGTAAAAACCCAAAATAATATACGATTGTTATAATTGATAAAAAACCGGTCAAGTGCGAGTCGGACTCGCGCACCGAGGGTTCCGTAATGGAGTCTCAACGTTTTCGATTTCCTCATTTGAGGTAGGTGCCTATTAAGCAAGGCCTCTAAATTGTATGAGCGCCAATACAACTCAGAGGTCTATCTAATTGGTGATAACTATGTAAATTGCGGTTTACGATTTATGACGTATTAAAAAAAACTACTTATTAGATCTCGTTCAAACCAATTTTCGTTGGAAGTTTGCATGGTAATGTACATGATGTATTTTTTTTAGTTTTATCATTCTCTTATTTTAGAAGTTACAGGGAGGGGGGGACACACATTTTACCACTTTGGAAGTGTCTCTCGCGCAAACTATTCAGTTTATAAAAAAATGATATTAGAAACCTCAATATCATTTTTGAAGACCTATCCATAGATACCCCACACGTATGGGATTGTTAATTTTTTTTTTTAATTTCAGTTCTAAGTATGGAGAACCCCCAAAATTTGATGTTTTTTTTCTATTTTTGTGTGAAAATCTTAATGCGGTTCACAAAATACATCTACTTACCAAGTGTCAACAGTATAGTTCTTATAGTTTCGGAAATAAGTGGCTGTGACATACGGACGGACAGACATGACGAATCTATAAGGGTCCCGTTTTTTACCATTTGGCTACGGAACCATAAAAATGCAACAGGAATGCATTTATAATTTGAAGGTCATTATGAGTTAGCCGAGTATGATAACAACGATGATTGCATAAACATGTAGAAATGATAACCCTCAGAATATTTTTTACAGTTTTACGATCAGATGGATCTGAACCTAAGGCCCACGGGCGCATTCCCGGGGTAAATCAAAAAGCAACTAACAGATTTTCGGGGTCCATAAAAATTACCACCCCTAATTTTTCAAAATCAAAACCATTTATTCAGAAGTTTGAAGTTTTGAAGAATTCAGAAGCAGAGCCTAAGAATCAACCACCTTGCCTTTAAGGCATTGTAATAAGGTGTACAACACATTGGCAATCCCCCTGGTATTGCTGTCTATAGGCGACGGTGGTCACTTACCATCAGGTGACCCGCCTGCCTCGTTGTCACTTGTGGCATAAAAAAATCTGGGAAGAACCGGCAAGAATCTCAATAAAATTACATTATGTATGAGTACAAATATGACACGCAACGTCATTCTGCACGTGTTTCTTTTTCCCTAAGGACGTAAACAAACCCGCCAAATGTTGGTTACCGTAGCCTATAGACGCTTGCAACACCACGCATCATCATGTCAGCCAGAAGACGTCCACAGCTGGACAAAGGCCTCCCCCAAGGATCTCCACGATGAGCGGTCTTGCGCTACTCGCATCCAGTGGCTTCCCACGACCCTCAAAAGATCGTCGGTCCACCGTGTCCCACCTACTCACGCTGCGTCTTCCAGTTCGTAGTCGCTACTCAAGGACCTTTCTACCCCATCGGGCGTCAGTTCTACGAGCTATGTGCCCCGCCCACTGCCACTTCAGTTTGGCAATTCTTCGGGCTATGTCGGTTACTTTGGTTCGCCAGCAGATTTCGTCATTTCTGATTCGATCTCGCAGGGAAACTCCGAGCAAAACCCTCTCCATTGCTCTTTGGAGACCTTAAGCCTTCTCAAGAAGTCCATAGTAAGCGACCACGTTTCCGTTCCGTAGGTCATCACTGGCATCACACACTGTACCAGGGGTAACACTCGTTTTCTCTTTTCTTCTCTCCCTTGCCCAACCCTAGGGAAATCCACGGCGGGGAGGTCATTCCACGACCTGAGCGTCCTTGATAGACAGCTCCTTTGAAATCGCACAGAGCGAGACCAATTTGGTTCCGATATGCCTTCTAAGAAGGCTCAACCTTCAGCACGGATATTGATGCATTTTTACAGTCCCCTATGTTTCCAGAGAACTGTTTTGATGCTTTTATCAGGCAAAAGATGCGGAATAAACCGCGGGCATAAGCTTGTCTAATAAGGGTATAGCAGAAGTAAGGCGTGAACAAAGCTTTTTAAAAAATAATTATGAAAATTGAAAGAAAGAAGTAATAAAATAAATGACAAGATTTAAGATAACCTCCTCCTTTTTTGAAGTCGTTTAAAAAGATCGTTTGCCAGGTCGTACTAGTAACATCAACACTGTACTCAATTTAGCTCTTTTGGGCAAATGTTGGCCAAAGTAATTTGGCGCCAGTAATCCTATTCTAAATGTAGGTGTTATTGCTGCTTAGCACTATGGATTTTATGTAAATTTCCTCTTCTAAGGTCTTTTTACGCTTGAACATATGTTGTTGGATATGTATGTGTGAGAGTTGCGATTATACTAAAATATATATTGAAATTGATGTCCAAAAACATCAGAAAAGCCTTGAAATAAAGCTTGTATGTAACTTAGGTAATAACGTAACAAAAAACAAAAATACAAACAAGGGGTGAATGTCAATTTGTGAACAAAATAACATTAATTTCACCTAGTTATCGATTTATTAAAAATTCTGAAATACCTACCCAAAATATAAATATCCACAGAGGAAAACACTAGTAACAATGAAAATTAAATCACACCTAAAATCCTATGACGAATTGACTTCACTATTTAATCACAACTTTTATTACAAAATGAATTAATTTTCCTATTATTTGGCAATGTACGCGGAGACGCGAGGGACGTGTGTCTCACATCAGCGACCGCGCGGTACTGTCGAAATTTACGTTGTACGAAATGGCGGGAATCGTGACATGCGCTCTACAAAATCGATGGAAAATGGCGAAAAGTCCTGAAGGAAGCGCGCCGTTAGAAAATAATGGCCAGTCAGCGTTTTTCAGGCAGTTCTTATCGTCATGATAAAAGGGACTATTTTAAGGAAGTTTTTTATTGGGGGTTATTGACTTGAAATTTATTGTTTCATGTACTTTTTTTATAGATAGATAAAAATTATTTCTCCAATACTGGAACGAGCTCTTCGAGATTTATCTTGGTAAGTTTAAATTCTATTATTAGGAGACTCCATCTTTTTCTTTAGATAAAACTCACTTAAAAGGCGGTAGGTATATCTAACCCAACTGTCAATATATTTTTTTTAAACTTTATGTCATATCGTCGCTTAGTAATCAACTCTGTACCTACATAGTCCTCATGATTAAGAGATCCTTGTCCTTGTTTATGCTCATATCAAACCTAGTGATTATACTCTAATTGTTTTTGGAACTTAGTTCCTTATCGCGTTCCTTATCATAGGGGGCTTTCACAACGCGCGAGGCGTGGGGGGGGGGGGGGGGGGGGGAAGACGGAAAAAAATCTTACGAAAAATTGTCACCGACACTTTTTGCTATAGTAAGCTATTGTAAGCTGTGCGGCGTGCGCATGTTTCTCTGTCTGTCTCTCTCTCTCTCTCTTGTAGAAAGCAAGCCAGATTTTTTCATTTCTATATATATATATATAAATAGAAATGTGTTTTTTTTATATATATATATATGTATATAGGTACTCTCTCGACTTATATAACTTCGTTCCATCCGGGTGTCCCTTGACACCTCTCAAGTTTTTTTAACTTATTTAGTTCCTTGTATTTATGCTGATTTCAATTGCCGATTCTTCTCAGTTGAAGGCTGACCGAACCGGTGATGACTTCTGTAGATCGACTTTCATAAGTGCCCTCCGAGGACATACACATTGGCTGTAAAATTACTCAGTACAGCTAGTAAATGAAACTTGAGAGGTGTCAAGAGACACCCGGATGGAACGAATTTATGTAAGGTATATAAGTCGAGAGAGTATATAAAAAATATATGTATATATATAAATAGAAATGAAAATATAAGCCGAGAGAGTATATATATATATTTAAAAAAAAACATTTCTATTTATATATAGTCAAGTCGGTATATATATAGTCAGTGACAAAAAATAACCGACAGTTTTATGTCGGGGATTTTTTTTCCGTCTAGCCCCCTTTCATGTTTCATAACGCGCGATAAGGAATTTCGTTCCAACAACTTCATAATTTCATTGTAATTTTCCCGTTAGGAACAAAATTATGAAATATTTCTGATAGACACGAATACCTACAATTAGTGCGAAAATGTTCGTAGCCGACAGTCGGAGTAAGTAATTAATACAATAATTATTGCAATTAAAGAAATGGACAGTTTTATTGAGCGAGTCGTTCAGTTCATCGGTGTGGTGACCGATACAGCACGTCATGTGGTTGGATTGATTAACTCTTTCTCAATATGCGGTAATGCCAATGATATTATAAGGTGTAGATAGGCTACACAATAGTCAATCTTCAAAATGGCACACTGACGCGCATTTAAATATCTATTTTAATTATTAAGCTATTATATAGATTTTATCGCGGGCTTTGAGCGCGGCGACCGAATCAAGAAATTCCGTAACGAAAAAAACCTAACACCCCCCTACCATGTATTTTGTATTCAAAACGGTGGTAGGGTACTATGTGGTACTCGACTGGCTGGCTACCACCCTCAAGTTGAAAATCTATCGCCAAGCACCTGTTGGTGTGTTCCGGCAGTTGCACTTGAGAGCCAGTTGCCCTTGCCCTTAAGGCATTGTAATAAGGTGTACAACACGTTGACAGTCCCCCTGGTATTGCTAATGTCTATAGGCGACAGTAGTCACTTACCATCAGGTGACCCGCGTGCCTCGTTGTCACTAGTGACATAAAAAAATAATAATAATAATATCACAGCGACTATCATATTTTTGTCGTCGTCGACTGCAGTCGGTTGCCGACGCGCCGACGGCAACCGACTGCATGTGACTGTACGGAACCCTTGCGTGCGCGAGTCCGAGTCACACTTGACCGGTTTATTTTTTTACATCGATATCACAATCACTACATATCCGCCTCGTCTGTCTGTCTGTCTGAACGCGATAACTCAAAAACTACGGAACGGATTATCATATGGTTTTTACCAATGGACGGAGCGATTTACGAGGAAGGTTTAGATGTAGGATAAATCATCAGCCCGTGCTAGTCCACTGCTCGACATAGGCCTCTCCTAAGTCGTGCCACTGAGCCCGGTCTTCGGCTATTCTAACCACGACCAGCCACCCTGCGTAGGTATGTCGTCGCTCCACCTAGCTGGAGGGCGCCCTACACTAGTCTAAGTCAAAACCATTTATTCAGTTTAGGCCCTAGAAGGGCACTTATGAAGGTCGAATTACAGAACTTACCACCGGTTCGGAAGTCAGCCTTCAACTGAGAAGAACCGGCAAGAAACTCAGCAAGGTTACTACGTTTACCGAGTCGCGGTCTCCACTCAAGAACACGTCTACCCCAACGGTTATCAGTTCTACGGCAGATATGACCAGCCCACTGCCACTTCAGCTTACTAATCCTTTGGGCTATGTCGATGACTTTAGTTCTCTGTCGGATCACATCATTTCGGATGCGATCGTTCAGAGAGACCAGAGCATAGCCCTCTCCATAGCTCGCTGGTAGACTAGTTGAACTGTGAGTGTCCACGTCTCGGCTCCGTCTGACAGGTAGGACGCCCTCATTAAAGCCTTTTGTCTTTAGGCTTTGCGGTATTGGCGACGAAAAGACTCGACCAAATTTCCGAAATGCTGCCCAGCCCAGCTGTATTCTTCTGCGTGCGTACACATCCAGTTCTCAGCTATCTGGTCTTCATAATACAAGCTCGTTGTGTGATCAGATGACAGTGTGAATTGTCCCAGGAAATTCGAAATGAAATGTTTATTCGTCCAAATAGGCCTTCACATGCACTTATGAATTGTCAGACTCTAATACACGGTTCGGAAGGTTACATTTACTGAGAAGACCCAGCAATTAACTCAGCAACTTAGAACTATTACATAAGATGATGTCGTGCAAGAGCGAGCGCTACACCCAAGCGTTGTCGTCATTATGGCAGTACGCCTTCTGTACTAAAACATTCTTAACACGTTCCTTTAATTTATGTACAGGCAAATTCAAAAGTGTAAGAGGTATTTTATTATATATAGAGTAGGTACATTCATAACTTTAAACCTCATAAATACATTATTTTTTACGAGGGGCATTGCTAGTGCTGCCGACTTTAACAATGGAAGACAACTGGCTCTCAAGTGCAACTGCCGGAACACAGATTTTTAACTAGAGGGTATTAGCTAGCAGTCGACTACTACAAAGTACCCTATCACCGTTTTGTGGTTTCCTCACGATGTTTTCCTTCACCGAAAACTCAAGCTCATTGTAAGATTAGAACCAACGATCTTCGCCGCGGTATCCGACGTCACTACCACTGAGCAATGCTATAGGACACACAGACATGCTCATGTGCAATGTCTGTCCTGGATGGGAATCGAACCCACTACTGTAGCAAGGATCAAGGATGAATCTTACTTAATAATATTATAAATGTGAAAGTTTGGATGTTTGTTACTCATTTACGCCAGAACGGCTGAGCTGAAGGGATCTGGATGAAATTTGGCATAGAGATAGATTATAGTCTGGAATAGCACATAGGCTACTTTTTATCCCGGGAAAAGATAAGAAACCGCGCGGAACAGCTAGTACCAGACATATCTATATAAATATATATAACTAACTAAAGGATTTGAAAATAAAACAACGCACACTTTAAATTAATATTAATAGTATTTAATTATTAATTAATATGCATACGGTAGCTCACAGCGTCTACGTGACTAATGGAAGATATTACGTACACATACATACGTATGTACAGTACAGTCTGCGGTGCGTATTTAACTTCGATACGCGCCTACTTCTGTTTGATACGCGCCATTGATATCTAATAAGTATAGATAAACAATCCCAAGCTAAAGTTCTCTCAAAACTGTGTTCAATTGTGTTGGGTAATACTTTTGTTAAGTTGTATTCACAAAGTTGTGTAGAAACAACAATAAAATTTTCCGACTCATAGCTAGCCAAAATATATCTTAAACGAGCACTTAGGCATGTTTACCGTCGGAGCGTACGAATGATACGAGATTAAAATAGTACCCAAATGTTCGAGTGGGCACTCATTCGTTAAGGTAATTTTTTGTCGCTGATTATGTATCTTTAGTTATTAGATATCAAAGATACACGCCTACTTTTGTTTGATACGCGCCTACTTCTGTTTGATACGCGCCTACTTCTGTTTGATACGCGCCTACTTCTGTTTGATACGCGCCTACTTCTGTTTGATACGCGCTCGATTCAAACACATTTTCCAGCCAAAATAATAAAAAACTGATACGCCACACCACTTTTAGAATCTTTCAGCGACGGTATTTTTTTATATTCTCTTTTAGAACTAGACAAGTATCAATGTTGGAGTCTGTAAAAAATGGGATAAATTTTTGTTTTATTGTGAACTAAAATAAATTACAATAAGTGCAGCGCAGACTGTCCCATAATTGTTTATATTGAATTAATTACAATCTACAATGCGATTACAATATAACAAATGTTAATTTTATTTGCAACCAACAATGCGGCCCTGAATTTAAAAAGTTGAACTAGTGGCAAATCTAATAAAATTATTGGCACTCACAAATATTTGTTAAAGGAAAATCGGTGGGTTACACTGCGGGCCAAAATTATTGGATGCATTAAAATATAAATATTATTTAATTGGGAAATGATAAATTGTAAACGCTGTGAATGGTTCTCGTGAACAATAATGATTTAATTCACATGACGATATACAAATCTTTAAGGGTAGTCTGGTAATTCACACTCTACACTTAATATTAAAAAAGAATATTAAAAAAATGTCATCTCCCAGCCAGACACATTTGAATCATGTTATTTACTGTGAAATATTAAGTTAACTATACTTTTATACAGGGTGTCCGGTAATTAGTACGACAAACTGAAGGGGGAGATAGGTGGGCGGGTCACTTACCAAATATACAAACAATGATCTTAGTAAAAGTGTCACAATTTTCGTTAAAAAAACAATACATAAAAATCAGAAATATCGAAATATCTCGAAAATGGTGACCTTTTTATTCAGCTCATTTTGTATACATATTTAGTAGGTGACCCACCTATCCCCCCCTTAAGTTTGTCGAACTAATTACCGGACACCCTGTATAATTATAACTATCTACCATGTTTATATTGTAATCACACATAACATCTTACGTTTTACAAATTATAATCGGAAATAACACTTACATTATCTAATACTATATTATTCATAGTCAAAATACCAACAGATCATTCGCTTCCTACTTACTTTTAATCTATACTTTTTTTATAATATACATTTATATTGTGATAAACATATTTACCATATACAAATAAATAGTGTTTTAACACATTAATTACCTAAAAAAACTTTTTTTTTAACTAATAAATAAATATGTTCATTTATCCGCGAACCTTCAAATAATAATAAAAGATATTGATTCTACAAATAAAAAAAAGATTTTAAATTAAATATTTTTACTTTTATTGATTATATCCGTTTTAATGCTACTAATCGAGAGATTTAGAGATAATATTTTAAAATCCATCCGAGAAAAGAACTATCGTCGTAAACAAAACAAATTGACTGCAACGTTTAATGATTCATGCACTCTGAGATCGATTTTTGTCAATGGTCGTGTATGGAATTTGAATCTATTTCTAGACTGAAGAGCGAAATTCTTAATTGATTTCCCATTTATGCGAGTGTTATATAAATTAGTAAACTAACGTCTATTGTACATTTTACGATAATGTAAATTGAAGTATTAAAATCAATAAAGTATGTTGAATCCAAAAAATAAGGGCCCTACAGCCTTTATTTGAAGTGGTAAAATTCGTTTTTTTTTTTCAATTAATGAATCGCCGAGCTGCAACCACGAAAATGTACTCTGTTATTCAGTAGACAAGAGTAAAAATCGAATAACAACATCACTATTCCAAAAATTACACAACAGTAAAATAAATTACCCTGTTTAGAAGACATTGTATATCTTAAAAATTGTTTGTCCTCAGCCTTTTTCAATGATATCATTTTGTTTCTTCAACATTTTTTTTTATTTATTTGATTGACATTAGCCATCTGCATTATTAAACACACTTTTGCAAACAAATAATTAACATAAAGAAGTCGTATTCACGTTTAAATACAATTAAAAATATTGAGCGGGCGACCAATATATTTTCTACGAGACGGTGCCAAAATTTACATTTACACATCGAAAAAAAACATTATAATTAATCAAGCTGCTGTGACAAACGGACAGATATGCAGTCAGATGTAAGGGTTTTTTTAACCGTTTTGATGCAGAACCCTAAATAAATAAAAAATGCAGACAACTATTATCAATCAAATATTATTACTAATTTGCTAAGGGTTTTCTATGCAATACAGGGTTTAGAAACAAAAAAAAACTAATAATTATGTTCGGGAAATAGTAGACGGATATTGGTGATGACGCATTAAATTAAATTTTTATTAATACTACGAATGAAAACTTTATATTACTTTCATTTATTTATTTATGAAAAAAATAATAAGGACTGGAAACTTTGATTAATAAATTCATTCTATTAAACCTACACAGTAGGAATTTTAAAAAAACGTTATTCTAATCGTAGGTAATAATAATTTACTAGGAGTGTTTCGGTTTATAAATCGATGCGGATTTATCTAGATTTTTATTCAACACTACGTTTTAATACAAGATATTGGAGAACATATTCGAGTTAACAAATGCAATAATTTAAATAAACGCAGATCCACGTTAAAGGAATTACAAATACTGCTTAAATACAGAGTCTATATTTGGGTAATTGAACGATATTTCAAATTTATTATTGTTTTTTTTTTAAATAGAAATACATTTAAAATATCGTTCCCTAACACTTACGATGTAATATATCATCGAATAATTATATTTTTGGTAAAATTTACCATACACATTACTATCTACGCAATACTAATAAAAAATTTATACTTTTATTCTGAAAGAAGTTTAATCGAAGCAGTTTTTTATGAATATTCATTATTTAAAATCCCTTTCTTTTATTTAAAAAAAAATATAGTAGAGTTAAATAACACAGTAAATTATATGGAAAAAACAGAATACTTTTATTGCACTTCAAGTGTAAGTTTTATCATAAATGCTTGTAGTTCAAAATATTATTAATAAATTGAGAACTGAAAGTTTAAATGCATGGTCAAAAACAAATAAGAAATTTAATAGTTTGTTCTGATTTTTGTTAGAAAGGGATTTCGTACATGGAATGAAATTTTAGTCAGAATTTATCGCATTAAAAATTAAAATTATATAATCTGCAATTATTAAAAAAAACATTCGAGATATCAGCTTTTTTAACTGACCGACAATTTAATTTATTTATTAAAAATTTATTATATAATAAATCATAAAATAAATTAATTTTAAAGCTCCAACTGAAATTAAATTGACTAAAATTCCATGCCCAATCAAGGGGACTTTTACCCTATCATTTAAATACTATAATTTAATATTTTTTTTAATAATAAGGGATTAATATACACATACACTATGACATGGCACAGCCTGTCGACTTTTTTTTAATTAAAATCAGGCAGTTTTCGAACGAAGTGTATTTTTGTTTCGGTATTTCACCGTTCGATCGGTCAATAAACGAGAATACATAAAATTTGTGGTAATTTCAAATTATCCGCCAAATTACAGATGATGTTTTTTTAAAGAATGTATATTCATGACCATAGATACAAAGTCTTTCAGTCGCATACATTTTCAGTTTTAATATACTTATTTTTGTCCATAATATTGATATTTTAACTTCAATTTGGCGGCCAATGTGAATCGAACCTTAAAAACACTACGCGATAAAATATACACATTAAAGACATTGTTTTTTAAATAATATTATTTGGCATGTAACCGTGGTGTGGTACACGATTTTAGAACTTATTTACATGACGTAAGGGTGGGTTCACATCACTGGAACAAATTGATTTAACACTTTACTATATGGCATTATACCAATTCCACTGTAATACTTGTTTTTTTAGAGATTTTTAACAATTTAATCTCTATTTAGATTAAAAAGGTAAATAAACCTCATAATGATTTAGTATGACACATTAAAAATGAAATCTATAATTATCTGTGCGACATTAAATGATCGTTATGCTTAAAATTACATTTCATAAATAATGAACGAATTGTGATGATTGAATAAAGCTTTTAAATACGTAAAAATTTAGGGTATTCGGTAATTAAGATCTTACATAACGGCCTAAACAAAGCCAGTTCCTCGAAGCCGCCATTTTTTTAAATTAAAAATTACCAACTACCCTCGTATACAAGCCTCACATTACGAATATAAGAAAAAAGATGTTATATACAACGTAAAAACGCAAAAGAGTGATTCCCCCCCCCCCCCCTCATGAACTTAGAAAAATTCGTGCACCTTGCGAAATACCGAGAGCACTCTTCATTTCTTAGCCTTCAAGGTCACATAAGTGGGATCGTGAGGCGGCTCGTCTGACCGAAGTAATAACGGCAGACGTCTATCCTTTTGAACGTGGGCGTACACGGCCCCCGATTGACTATAATTCCCACTTTGTGTATAATTGCAGGTCTGCGAGGGCGTAGCGTAGTTGGAGGTGGTGGTTTGTCCGTATGTGTGTGCGTAGGCCCCCGCGGGGGTGTGGTGGGGCCCCAGCGGCGGAGCCCCGCAGTGCACGACCGGGGCCCCATAGCCCGGCGGGGCGGGGCCGGCCGCCTCTCATGTTTGCAGAGCCGTGTTTATCTCGCGGTGGATCGTTGACTGCAAAAAAAATGTATCACATTATTTTATTAAATACAACTGGAGGATCTGTTTTCTATAGAAGGTGGGAATCGTTAGCGATGAGTGTGCGTGTGTAATGTAGAGTGTGTGTAATACATTCACTCTACAGAGTGGTTAGTGTGTAATGTAGTGTGCATTGTGTGATGTGTACCGTGTAATGTGTAGTGAGTAACGTATAATGTGAAGAGTGTGATGTTGAGTGAGTAGTGTGTAATGCAAAGTGTTATAGTGTGTAGAGGTTGTAGTGTGTATTGTAGATTGTGTAATGCGTAGCGTGTACCGTGTAGTGTGAAGTGTGTACCGTATAATGCGTCGTGCGTAATGTAGAGTGTGTACCTTGTAATGTGTAGTGTGTATTGTAGATTGTGTAATGTGTAGCGTGTACCGTGTAGTGTGAAGTGTGTACCGTATAATGCGTCGTGCGTAATGTAGAGTGTGTACCTTGTAATGTGTAGTGTGTATTGTAGATTGTGTAATGTGTAGCGTGTACCATGTAGTGTGAAGTGTGTACCGTATAATGCGTCGTGCGTAATGTAGAGTGTGTACCTTGTAATGTGTAGCGTGTACCGTGTAGTGTGAAGTGTGTACCGTATAATGCGTCGTGCGTAATGTAGAGTGTGTACCTTGTAATGTATAGTGTGTATTGTAGATTGTGTAATGCGTAGCGTGTACCGTGTAGTGTGAAGTGTGTACCGTATAATGCGTCGTGCGTAATGTAGAGTGTGTACCTTGTAATGTGTAGCGTGTACCGTGTAGTGTGAAGTGTGTACCGTATAATGCGTCGTGCGTAATGTAGAGTGTGTACCTTGTAATGTGTAGCGTGTACCGTGTAGTGTGAAGTGTGTACCGTATAATGCGTCGTGCGTAATGTAGAGTGTATACCTTGTAATGTGTAGTGTGTATTGTAGATTGTGCGTAATGTAGAGTGTGTACCTTGTAATGTGTAGTGTGTATTGTAGATTGTGTAATGTGTAGCGTGTACCGTGTAGTGTGAAGTGTGTACCGTATAATGCGTCGTGCGTAATGTAGAGTGTGTACCTTGTAATGTGTAGTGTGTGTGCACTGTATTTACCAGATGGTCGAGCTGCGTGGCGAGCTGGTCGCTGAGCGCCTGTAGCACGTGTCGCTGTCCCTCCTGCGCCGCCAGCGCCAGCTCCAGTTGGCTCTGAGCCAATTTGGCCTCTGCGTCCTACAACATACACTTGTTAATTCAATCAACATTGTTTAACCTGACAAGGTTTTTACAAGCTTTATATTAGCTTGCAATGTATGTATGTTTTTCCGGGGTGAATCTTGCAACTCAATTTTGAAGCAGATATCTTTAACCGATTGAGCTGAAATGTTGTATACACGTTTAGTTTAGATGACAATGCATGGTCAGCTGTGTGACGTCATTCTAAATCCAACATGGCGGAACACCTAAGATAGCGGACTCAAATGAAAGGGCTTGCTGAGAATAAATCAAAAATTAAAGCGACGTCACTCTGAATCCAAAGCTTGTTTTTTAAATATTTTTTTTAACTTATAACTCATTTGGTGTATTAATGCGAAAGAAAAACAAAAAATCTGTTACATGTTCGGGTTACTTGCGACATTTTGGGAAAGAGATTTTAAGAAAAGGTCATTTTGGGATAGAGCCAAATCGTTTCACATCACCTGTTCACTCTTCTTGTACTTGGTGATCTGCGTCAGCTCTTCGTTCTTCTGCGCTAACTCCGCCTCGAGCTGCGCCACGCGCTGCCGCAACTGATCCACCTCGTTCGTTTCACCACCTGCAGTACCTTCATTATCAACACACGCCTCCCACCTCCCTTCAAACTCAAACTCAAATATATCTTTATTATGTAAACTTATTACAAGTATTTTTAATCGTCAATTTTTTCATGTTTAATTCTAATGGTAGGGGAGGCATTGATGCTAAATTTGTAGTTACTCGAGCGTCTTCGGGACCTACTGGAATTTGAAGATTAGGTGGAATACAGAAAAAAAGGTTATGTGATATTTTCCCCTTCAGCGGTGGGGGGAGCGTCTACAGGGTTTCAAAAATGTAAAAAAAAACAGTCACCAAGAAATACTCGAGCGCGTCAGATATTAATAGGGTAGTCGCGCCACGTCTGTCTGATAACGGAAAAATAATAATCTGCCGTTTTGCATGGTGGGGGGGTGGCCGTACGAAGGGGTCGAAAATATTTTTAAAAAAAATTTACTCGAGCGCGTCAGACATTGATAAGGGATGTTAAGTGAACCCTCCAGTAGCTCCTATTTTAAAGACTGACGATTTGGACGCGACCATCAGTCAGGGCCGATTTTTGAAAATGCAAAAAAAAATCGTGACCTTGATTAACTCGAGCGCGTCAGATTTTTATACAGGCGGTTCTTCTTGATAGCCTTTTTGTACTGACCCATAATCTGACAATTATGTTGAGGGATTTCCTTAATCTGACGGTTTGAAAAAAAATATATATAAAAAATATCGAAATCTCGAAAATGGTTCAAGATATCGAAAAAATGTTTGTGCAAAAGTTGTAGAGAATTTAATCTTCTACAATATTTATTATGAATACATATACCAAAAAACCCATAGGAAACAACATATTTGCAATAAATGATTTTTTGACCTTTGACCTTGGAAAATCAGTAGTCGCGGGCACCCTAAGATAAGTAGCTTTTGAGACAAATTTTAGGGTGTCAAAATAAAGGTTTATACAAGTTAATAGCTGACTATCTCTCATTCTGAGGTGAAACTCATAATATTCCTGGACTATACACTTATTAATGATTTTAGCTACTTCGGCTTGTGCAAATCGGCAGATTAAGATATTTCCGTGATTCGTGACTAATTTCCTTCAAAATAAAAAAAAAACTAATCGCGCTCGAGAAAATCCAGGTGACGTTTTTTTTTTGCAACTTTGCGAGTCTCCAATTTTCTTTCGTCACGCCCAAATTGTCAGATTATTGAAATGTACACTATTTTGCATGTAACTAACTTACCTTACCTTAATCTGACGCGCTCAAGTATTTCAAACCATCGATTTTTTTTTACTAATCTGACGGGCTACCCTAGGCGTTCGACACTACATAGAGGGCTCAGATTTGGTGAGAGTACTTCACAAGGTGCAAGGTTGCCCCCCTTATGTTAATCTGCCGCGCTCGAGTAAATCCCGAAATCCCCTATTCGCCTCCCCTACCATAACGCTCGGTTCGGAAGGTTGCTTTTGTTGAGAAGAGCCGGCAATAAACTCGGCAATTACTCTTTTTAAAAAAGCAACTTAGACCTATTACATTTTATAACGAGCTGGTTGGCGTGGTTGGTTAATACACTGCCTATCACGCCGCAGGTCGTGGGTTCGATTCCCATCCAGGACACACATTTGTGTGCATGAACATGTCTGTTTATTATTATTATTATTATTTATTGATCAGGCAGGCAGTTGATTCAACTGATAAGTGCCTATATCCTGTTGTTCTTCTCTTTGTTGTTTGTCCTGAGTCTGGGTGTAATTATCTATTTAAGTATGTATTTACAAAAAAAAAATAGTATATGTATTATATCAGTCATCTGGTTTCCATATTACAAGCTCTGCTTAGTTTGGGATCAGATAGCCGTGTGTGACAAAATGTCCGAGGATATTTATTTATTTTTATTTTATTTATATAGTCTTACTGATAATATATATTTGTGTTATGGCGGCAAAAAGGAATAAAGAAATTGAATTTAGTTAGGAGTGATTTTGTAAACAAACAAACTCAAGCAGACCAGCCAGACCTTCCCCTACTGTCTTGATGGCCAGTGGCCACCGTAATACAGACAATAGCAATTGCCAATAAAAAAGGCACCAGGCCTACCCGTGTAATCCTTCAGCAGCAATAAAATGCAAGATTACCTACTAAGCTTACCATCATTAAGTACATCATCACTGCTAGATGAGATCGTGGTCAAAATACTGGTCTTACGAAGATGATAGCTCAGTGGTAGTGACGTCGGCTACCGCGGCAAAAGTCGAAAATGAGCTTAAGCTTTCGGTGAAGGAAAACATCGTGAGGAAACAATAGCACGGCGATGGTTACTTTGTAGTACTCGACTGGTTACGACCCTCACGTTGAAAATCGTCACCAAGCACCTGTTGGCATATTCCGGTAGTTGCACTTGACAGTCAGTTGCCTTTAAGGCATTGTAATAAGATATACAATACATTGACAATCCACCTGGAATCGCGACGGTAGTGACCTGCCTGCCTGCATGCTTCTAACTTCAGCTGTAAAAAATAACAACGGGTTGCACTGCCGGCACGGCAGACGTGAAAACTTGAACATTAACGTTGTATATTTTTTACTATTTTGGAATGGTTAGGGAATAATTTCACACGAATTGCTTTATTTATCAGTATAAAAGTACTATCATTTATGTGGTAAAATACAATATTCATTTATTGCGCTATCGTACACAAACATGACAATTTATATTACATTAGACCGCCGGCGCGGTAGAAAGAGCGCCGGCGGTCTACTCTCCCTCCGTCCTACGAATTTTCGATCAGGTCACGTGTCCTGACGCGAGTTTAACATTTTAAATAAAGCCGCTAAAGAAGTTTTCACTTCAATAAGACTAGTAAACCCATCTCAGGTCTCACCTTTGACAGCATAATGTCTGGCCCTGGCCACCTCCTCCCTGTATTGATGCAGCTGACGCTTCCACTCGTCCACGTTAGCAGTGCTTTCTTGTAAAGCAGCCGTCAGTCGAAGGTTATTGCTCTTCAGCGTCGCTAGTTCTACCTCCCATTTCTTCGCGTTGGCTGAGCTGTAAATTAGAAACAGGAGGTAAGATTATGTAAGATAGTCGATAGATTTTTCATCAGGCAGGATTCTTCGTAGACCCCTGGTGTTGCCAGTGTCTATAGGCTATCGTAGCCGCTTACCATCACGCGGGCAGTATGGTTGAGAACATCGCCCTAATACTACACTAATATTATAAAGAGAAAAGATTTGATTGTTTGTTTGCATTGAATAGTCTCTGAAACTACTGGACCGATTCGAAAAATTCTTTCACCATTAGAAAGTTACATTATCCCTGATGAACATAGGCTACATTTTTGTCCCGGGAAAAGATAAGATCCCACGGGAACGTGGGTCAAACCGCAGAGATTGATAGTTTTTCAAGGTCGTGTAAATTTCAAGTCAATACATCGACATAATCCCCAGTTTCGCATACGGAAGCTGAAGACTCCCAAAAAGAACTAAGACGAATCCTAACAAAAAGCACGCCGTCCAGAAGAAAACTAATCACTGGCCTTGAATGTCCCTAGAGTGCAGGAGCCAGGAACCACAGAAGATATTTCTAAACGAACAGATGGCATGTGACTACCGTCACCTATTAGACATTAGCAATTCCAGGGGGATTGCCAATGTGTTGTACGCCTTATTACAATGCCTTAAAAGCAAGGTGAACTGGCTCTCAAGTACAATTGCTGGAACACACCAGTTGAGTACTACAAAGTACCCTACCACCGTGCTATGGTTTCCTCACGATGTTTTCCTTCACCTCAGCTCAAGCTCATTGTAGCATTCGAACCCACGACCATTCGCCTAGCAAATCATGCGTTTCAGTTCTCTCTCAGGTCTCGTTTAGAGATCTATTCCACGGAAAGTATACGTAATAGACACATAGCAAACGGCATTTAACACATCTCGACGGATAATGCGCACGCGATCTATTGGGAACACTTTCGATCGTAAACCGTATCGTGTTGACGTTGCATAATTGACAACTCACTGTTGACTAACAACTAATTGTCATTATATTGAGTGAAAACATCTTTAGGCGCGTCGGGTGATTTTTGGATGGATAAAATCTTAGTTCGCGTCACCGTCATTCTTAGGGTTCCGTACCCAAAGGGTAAAAACGGGACCCTATTACTAAGACTTCGTTGTCTGTCCGTCTGTCTGTTACCATGCTGTATCTCAAGAACCGCAATAGCTAGACAGTTGAAATTTTCACAAATTATGTATTTCTGTTGCCGCTATAACAACAAATACTAAAAACAAAATAAAATAAATATTTAAAGCCCCCCATACAACAAACGTGATTTTTTTGCCTTTTTTACGGAACCCTTCGGGCGCGAGTCCGACTCACACTTGGCCGGTTTTTTTTATGTATACCACAAGTGACAACGAAGCTGACGGGCCACCTGGTGGTAAGTGACTACCGTCACCTATAGACATTAGCAATACCAAGGGTTTTGTTGTTACCTAATTGCCAATGCATTGTCCACCTTATTACAATGCCTAAAGGGAACTCGCTCTCAAGTGCAACTGTGAAGTGATTTGCGATAGATTAGAAGATTTCACCCGATTTAAATATCCTACTCTCTCCAATACATAGGCTATCTACACGCCAAATTTAATCACAAGGCATTAAGGTGTAACAAACATACACTCTTCCACGTCTATAATATTAGTATAGATAAGTTGCAAAACATTACAGAACCTGCATACCGATGAAAATAACTTAATAACGCATAATTGCATGAAAATCTATACAGATCATTACGTAAGCTGCAATGTCTGTTCTAGATTATAATAAGCCACGACCGGCATATAATATAATTGCAATTTACATTTATCTGTTGCTAAAGAATGGCTACACGGTCTGTTCTACAAATACCAATCACTGATTAATCACGAAGTCTCAAAAATATAATGCTAGAAAGAAATTAGGCAGGTAGGGTAAGAGGTAAGATTTTGACGAATACTTAACCGATTCCAAAAATTCTTTGACCAATAGAAAGGTACATTATTCCTGTATAATATGGGCTATAATATTATATTTGGAGTCAGGAACGCGGGTGAAACCACTGGGCGGAATCTAGTAACATACAAAAATCGACGCACAGCTTTTAAACTTTGCCCACAGCGTCCATCTACTAATGCTAATGCAATGATAGCTCAGTGGTAGTGACGTCGGGTACCGCGGCGAAGGTCGTGGGTTCGAATCATACAATGAGCTTGAAGGAAAAACTTCGTGAGGAAACCACAGCACGTTGGTAGGGTACTTTGTAGTACCCGACTGGCTGGCTAACGCCCTCAAGTTGAAAATCTGTCGCCAAGCACCTATCGGTGTGTTCCGGCAGCTGCACTTGAGAGCCTCCTTCTAAGCTTACCACCTTCGGCCACACCATCACTTAACATGGTGAGATCGCGGTCAAACACAAGCTTATTCACTAGTAAAAAAAATTGCACATAATAACCACATGTCTCGTAACGTAATCGCGGATTGATCGAGGCACGCGTGAGTTTCCGTACATATAGTAATGAGCGTGAAGATCAAATGATTTCCTTCTTCGCCGGTCCACTTGTTGGAGTTATATAAAAACACCATCCGAGTTGGTAGAAACGCGTGGTTGGGCCGTTACTTGGTAAAATATATTTTTTAGTCAAGTGAAATGATTTTATATCGGCTTTCACCCTAGATGCACGCAAATATTGTCAGTGAGACTAGATAAATAAATAATGATTAGTTGTAATAGGTGTAAGTTGTTTTTGAAAAGAGTAATTGCTGAGTTTATTGCCGGCTCTTCTCAGCAAAAGCGACATTCCGAACCGAGCATTAGAGTCAAGACTATTCATTCATAAGTGCTTGTAAAGGCCTATTTGAATAAAAAACATTTTCATTTTTCCTTTTCATTTTTCATTTTCATTTTTCATTTTCATTTTTCATTTTCGATGTCGTTCGCTTGTTACCCGACTGCGCCAGAAGGAGGGTTATGTATTTCGAGTGTATGTATGTATGTATATTTCTTTGGCACGCTCTGTAGAGCTGAACGGCTGTACCGATTTTGATGATTGTTAGATTCGTCTTTATTGCGCGAGTGTCACTAACGACGCGACTACCAGACGCCAGTGTTAGTTGACGGCGAATTCCAGTTACTGGCTTCGCCAAAGGACAGTCACTGCCCTAATAACCTCCCAGGCTGACCCTTTGCCCCTAATCAGTAGGGATTAAAAAATGCCCGCGTAACTGCCTAAATCGCTGAACCGATATTTATGAATTTTGATATAGAGATAGATGGGATATTGGAGAAGGACAATACATAGGATACTTTTTATCCTGAGAAAAGATAAGATCCCTCGGGAACGCGGGTGAATCCACGGGGAACAGTTAGTAGTTAAAATGTCGATCAAATCAATATAAAATATGCGTTGTAATTAAAATACGTTATCATAATCAACAATCAAGTAAACAAATACGATCTTGATATATTCATTCACGGTGGTAGGGTACTTTGTAGTACCCGACTGGCTGGCTACCACCCTCAAGTTGAAGATCTGTCGCCAACCACCTATCGGTGTGTTCCGACAGCTGCACTTGAGAGCCAGTTCCCATCTAGGCTTTGTGTGCTTACCATCTTCGGCCACATCATCACTTACCATGGTGAGATTGTGGTCAAACACAAGCCTAGCCAGAATAAAAAAAAAAAAAAAAAACTACATACAGTGCGCACGCGACTTTAAACTGAGCTTCCGTTATATTGCTGTTGCCTCCAAGGTTTACTTGTGTCTATTAAAATAGCTATCTAATGGAGTATACGGCTCGAAGGACCGTTTTGGTCCTTCAAGCCGGATAACAAACAATACACAATGCCTGTAGGTTGGTTAACACTTTACCTATCACGCCACAGGTCGTGCATTCGATTCCTATCCAGGACAGACATTTGTGTGTATAAAAATGTTTTGTCCTGAGTGTGGGTGTAATTATCTATTTAAGTATGTTTTAAAAAGAAATTAGTATTTCAGTAATCTGGTTTTCATACTACAAGTTCTGCTTAGTTTGGGATCAGATGACCGTGTATTAAAAATGTTAGAGGATATTCATTTATTTAATAAGCCACTGTTATATCACTTTCCTTAATTTTTACTTTTACATAAGCTTGTATTTGACCGCAATCTTATCATGGTAGATGATATGAAAGAAGGTGGTAAGCACACAAAGCCTAGATGGGAACTGGCTTCAAGTGCAGCTGTCGGAACACACTGATAGGTGCTTTACGACAGATTTTCAACCTGAGGCTAGTAGCCAGCCAGTCGGTCTTAACTCTGTTGTTTTAACATCCATATTACCCAAACGACGAGACGAAGTACCTAAGAAATATACTGACATACATTTTCGTATAATCAATAGCTGTCCCCGCAGTTTCACCCGCGTTCCCGTGGGATCTTACCTTTTCCCGGGACAAAATATAGCCTATGTTCATCAGGGATACTGTAGCTTTCTAATGGTGAAATAATTTTTCAAATCGGTCCAGTAGTTTCAGAGCCTATTCAATGCAAACAAACAATCAAATCTTTCCTCTTTATAATATTAGTATAGATGAGGGCGGACGGATAAACGAATCAACAATTATATGGTTCTAGAATCGCCACTTTACTTCCATATTACAATTTCCTTATGCAGCGGTAATTTACAATTGTAATATGGAGAAAAATATTTATCATTACTTCATATAATGCTGACATTTAGGTTAGCATTACTTAAAGCGATGATAGCTCAATGGTAGTGACGTCGGATACCGTGGCAAAGGGCGTGGGTTCGAATCCTACAATGAGCTTGAGCTTTCGGTGAAGGAAAACACCATCACCCGCTACTAGTTTACGAGTTTTTCCGACACAAATATTCGGAAGCTAAATCTATATAGATAGAAGATTTAGCTATATACCTTTAGATATAAAAGCGAAATACCATTCACTGATTAATCACGAAATACCATTCACTGATTAATCACGAAATCTCAGAAAGTATAAATGCTAAAAACTTGTAATTTGTACATGGGGCTAAGAAACAATTTTTAGAACTCCGAACCTCTAGAAAATATTTCGCGTAAGCACAAAATACGTTACGTCAAGGGATATGTTGACAAAGTAATTAAAATTCTCTCTGATGTTAGTTAGTATGCAGCAAAAATGCAATTTGCATCCCTCAGTTTCTCTTCATTTTTCCATAGATTACGTCAATAGGCATGACGTGATGTTTTTGAGCTAGGAATTTTATAATTACTAGCTATCCCCCGCGGTTTCACTCGCGTTCTCGTGGGATCTTGTGATACAAAGTACAAATTTCATTAAAATCGGTTCATTAGATTAGGTATTCATGTGTCTGTTACTCGTTCAAGCAAAAACTACTCAACGGATTTGGATGAAACTAGGCACATATGTAGATCATATCCAGGAATAAAACATAGGATACTTTTTATCCCGGGAAAAGATAAGATCCCTCGGTTACGCGGGTGAAACCGCGGGGGACAGCTAGTAATCCATAGTCTACAAGTTATGATGATGTTATGTAAAAAAATGTATTTAAGGCTTTATACAAACTGGATTTAAAAACCGCTTGTTTAGTAAATATATTACAGAAAAAAAATAAAAAACCGGTCAAGTGCGAGTCGGACTCGCACACCGAGGGTTCCGTACAAACCTGTAGGTATATAAGTGAAAGTTCACTCATCACGACAATCGAGTCATAGTTATGGTATTTTTAATAGAAATTTTATTTAATAAAAATTATTAAAATATTTTTATTATGTGATGTAAGGTTTTCGCAATTTTTTCTTTATCTGTGCTATAAGAAGTAGCTTTGTACCAAATTTCAGAATTCTGAGTTCACGGGAAGTACCCTGTAGGTTTTGATTCCCTTGAGTTTCGAAAATTTGCGGCGTAAACGGCTGTATCTATTGATTGCGTTGGCTTAGAAGTTTGATTTGTTCACAGCTCCAAGAAACAGTAGACTTGAGTATTTGATATACATTTCAGCTTGATACCTCCTCGCGTTCCTGAGAAAAAGGGTCTTGACACACGGACGGACGGACAACAAAGTAATCCTATAAGGGTTCCTTTTTTTACCTTTTGAGGTACGGAACCCTAAAAATAAAAATCAAGCAGCCGTCGCAAATGACGTGTAACATCTGACATCTCACCTTGGTAATACCATACATGTACCAACCTCTTTGAGTATGAGGCTGTATGGGCTAAAACCCTTTGCCTGCACTACAATATAAAGGAAATATCTCTATCTGACAGCCAATTCTACCAGGTGGCTTCCTGTTACACACTTCCGTCCCTTTTCACGAAATCACTCCCACAGATTGCAGGAAAGCGAGAGTTACACATCAAAAGTTTAGGAGACCAGGATAGCAGGAGACACAAAAAAATAAAAATGAAGCGTCTGTTTACAATTTCAAAACAGATTTTTACTAAATGCATATGAAAGTATCTACTACTAGCTGTCCCCCGTGGTTTCACCCGCGTTCCCGTGGGATCTAATCTTATCCCGGGATAAAAAAATATAGCCTATGACACTCACAAATAACGTGGCTTTATATTGGTAAAAGAATTTTCTAAATCGGTTCAGTAGATCCAGAGATTACCCCCTACAACCTCACAACACTTTACATCTCTATAATATTAGTATAGAAATGATAACAAAAACAGCAATTTCCAAAACGTTTTCTGTCCGTCCGTTTTTTCCGACTCATCTCACAGCTGTATTGATTTTGACGGACTAGCAGATAGTAGATGTTATAACATAGGCAACTTTTATTTTAAAAAAACGCAGCGTTTTCCTACATAATACGAATCAAGTCTAACATCCCCTACTAACCAACCATCTCTTAGACGACCGCCACAAAGGGGCCAAAGTGGGGGCGCGAAGAATTAACTATTTCTCGGGTATAAGACCGCGTGCGCATACCAAATTAATATTCACAACTCGAAAGAGCATCGGTGAAACTGTATCTTGGGTGATAATGGCGATAATTATTGTGAGTACTATGGTGATTGCGAAGTGATGTGTTCTAAGTGGCTTTGAGATGATCGAAGCAATGGTAGGGCGTACGATGGAAATATTGTGAGAAAACTAAACGCAATCTAATTACTGTTCTCGCGCTCGCGCCGGTCAAAATTCGACACAAAATATTTTTTTCAAGAAAAATAATCCTGTTTCCATTTTCTTTTATTGATAACACGAAAGCAAAAACAAAAAACCGGCCAAGTGCGAGTCGGACTCGCGCACGAAGGGTTCCGTAAAATTGGCAAAAAAATCACGTTTGTTGTATGAGAGCCCCCCTTAAATATTTATTTAAATGTATTATTTATTATTAAAGTAAAAATACAACTGAGTATTTTGTGAATATTTCAAGTGCCTACCTGTTGCCATTATTGATATCGAGCAAAAAAGGGCAATAAAATAGCGTTTGTTGTATGGGAGCCCCCCTTAAATATTTATTTTATTTTGTTTTTAGTATTTTTTGTTATAGCGGCAACAGAAATACATAATTTGTGAAAATTTCAACTGTCTAGCTATCGCGGTTCTTGAGATACAGCCTGGTAACAGACAGACGGACGGACAGACAGCGAAGTCTTAGTAATAGGGTCCCGTTTTTACCCTTTGGGTACGGAACCCTAAAAACCGGCCAAGTGCGAGTCGGACTCGCGCACGAAGGGTTCCGTAAAAATGCCAAATAAAATCACGTTTGTTGCATGAGCCCCCCTTAAATATTCATTTCATCCCCCAATCTCAGAAAGAGTATTTTTGCTGTTCGATATCTGAGTGTAAAAGTCGTTATTATCCTCTAGAGGATAAAGTAAATAGAACATCGTGTGCACTAAGTTTGTGAATTCAAATCATCATTAAACCTATTTACTTCTACCTTTTTTAATTTGTTCAAAACTCAAACTCGAAACCTCCTTGCTGTACTTTTTTTTAATTTGCTTTGCGCGCGCCATTTTCTTTTTTTTTTTGCATTTAGTCATTTCCTCGCTGAGGTGGGATGAAAACGTGCTCTTTTCATTCCCTCGCTTATGCTCAGGATTCTAATTTTGTAGGTAAAAGGTATGTCTAAATTTTTTTATTGATTACCTACACTAAATAGCTGTTATTATTTGTTTATTTAAAGGCTTTAGTGACTATCAAGCCTAAACCATTTTTCAATATTATTATTTTATGTTTAAGTCACGTTATATTGTCACATTGACTGTAAAGTCTAGTCCTCGTCATAGTCTAGTCCTCGCCCGTACAAGTCCGGTCAGGTTTTAGTAAAATTGGCGGCTGTTCCATTAAAACTTTTCACGGACTTTTTGGGACAACCTGAAAACTCACATTTCATTTCACTTCACTTGTTCACATAGATTGTTCTTTATTGGACAAAACACCGCCTATATTAGGATGAGATAGTTTTCATTGTAATTTCAGAATTCAATTAACGCTGTAAATTTTTTCCTACAGAACTACAGTTTTTTCTATAGGTAGTAGTGACTAGTATCTCTTAAAAATGGCTACTTTAACTTTAAACGGAATAGTTGAAGGAATGTTGACAAAATATTTTTCAGTTTGCTAAATATTAGGGTGGTACTTGCGATTTTTTTTAAATTTCCTATTACAAATTTTTAACATTTTCTTTTGACATACACGTTCATAATTTAAAAGGACTAATAGTCCTTTGATCGTAGTTCTCTGATCTTTTGGGAGGACCCAATACATGTGATCCGACAATGATTTCCCCTTGTAATAAATAAATAAGATATGCGACAATAGATTACCAACCATTGTGCTATCACCGAAAGTTCAAACTCATGTGGTGCTGATCTCATTGTTGACAATCTTAGTCGCACTTTTTTTTTATTCTGTATAAGCTTGTGTTTGACTACAATCACACCATGTTAAATGATGATGTGGGCGAAGGTGGTAAGCACACAAAGCCTAGATCGGAACTGGCTGTCGGAACACACCGATAGGTGCTTGGCGACAGATTTTTTTACTTGAGGGTGGTAGCCAGCCAGTCGGGTACTACAAAGTACCCTACCACCATGCTATGGTTTCCTCACGATGTTTTCCTTCACCGAAAGCTCAAGCTCATTGTAGGATTCGAACCCAGGACCTTCGCCGCGGTATACGACGTCACTACCACTGAGCTATCATCGCCTTAAATAAATTTTGCACTTCTTTCTAACAAAGAACCTAAGAAAATAAACACATAAGGGGTTGAATTTTCAAAACTCATTTCTTAGCAGATACTAACTTTCACCAAAAAATCGCTCAACGCCTAAAGAAATTTCCACTTCAATAAATGGGCCAGTACTAGAGCGAGAGTACTAGCGATGGCAATTAATGCGAATTCACGTTAATTTCATGAGCATGCGAATTCCTGCGTCTTAGCATGTTAATTGCTATTGCTATGCTATCTGCTATCATTTAAATGAATTAAACAATCGAACGAATTCATTCAATATACGACCTTAAGTTGAGCACATCAAAGATAATAATTGCTTCGCCTCATTTTTAGCATCATCTGCTAATTTCAAACAGATAGATTTAGTATTCCCGTGGTTGCGACGGAGAGCGCACGCTGCCGTATGAATCGAAAAAATGAATCATTTTTAGCATCACCTGCTAAATTCACACGCGATCGTGAATTCGTGGAACAGATAAATTTAGAATTCCCGCGGTTGCGACGGAGAGCGCACGCTGCCCGCCGCTAACGTATGAAGCGAGCTATGAATTCGCTTCACACTTCACAGAATTTCGCAACTACATTTAATTTGTGAAATGCTAATTCACATTCGCATGCTAACAATTAATGTGAATGTGAATTAATCCATTACTAGAGAGCACGTTGCAAGTGAAACGCATCGCGTGTGAGACATCACGCGAGCCGGCTTCCTACACTATCGATAGTGAAGGAAATATAGCTATGGAAGTGATTACATGTCAGCCAGGTTGTCAGCGGAACATGTCCGTGATATATTCAGTGTGACAAGTCGCTTTTTTACAAGCTTTTATTTTTAACTTGCAATGTATGTATGTATGTTTGTTAGGGTGGAATCTTGCAACTCAATTTTGAATCAGATATCTTTAACCGATTGAGCTGAAATTTTGTATACACGTTTAGTTTAGATGACAATGCATAAGTAAAAAAACTTTTTTAAAACACGCAAATTTAGAGTAACTTCACTTTATTTTTTGAGTTATTCTATAATATTGTAGGAGTGCATTAAAAAATAATAATCCGCTATCTTAGGTGTTCCGCCATGTTGTATTTAGAATGACGTCACACAGCTGACCATGCATTGTCATCCAAACTAAACGAGTATACAACATTTCAGCTCAATCGGTTAAAGATATCTGCTTTAAAATTAAGTTGCATTAAATAAAAGCATACATTGCAAGTTAAATAAAAAGCTTGTAAAATCTAAGTAATTTAATAACTGTTTATCAATAAGCAACATAATTTCGCAGTAAGCAGTCCACACAAAGAAATGCTAGTTTCATTTTAACAACGAGTGACTTGCGTTGCTGACATAACACAAATTAATGAGATGCCTAACAGTCGAAAGTTGTGTCACAGTATACAGGCTTTAACAGTAAGTGAAGTTCCTGGCATCGTAATATCATTGCCGAGGATATTTTCAAGAATTCACATCTACATTCCACTGGTCATGGTTCTAATAGGGTATTTGACAGATTTTAGAAAAGTATCCAAAATTGTTCATAATAGCATAGTACATTTGCAATTTGCTTAATTTTTTGTGAATTTCTCAGTCTTCTTATTTATTTATTTATATGACACACCAACAGTATACACATTAAAACATTGATTACAAAGTATAGACAAAATATAGTCTGATGTGTACACCTAGTCTTCTTAAAAATTACCATCAAATTTTATATTAATAAAAAGGCCACCAAAACGCTAAGACACCATAATGCCTAGGTCACGTGATATCATGACGTCACCTGCTCGTAAACAAACTTTTAGTTGACAAAATATATGTCATAACTTTACCGTTTCCATTCTGCTGTGACAAGCATGATATTATTATTACAATGAAATATAACATCCATTTTTTTTTATGTCACTAGTGACAACGAGGCAGGCGGGTCACCTGATGGTAAGTGAATACCGTCTCCTATAGACATTAGCAATACCAGGTGGACTGCCAACGTATTGTACACCTTATTACAATGCCTTAAGGGCAAGGGCAACTGGCTCTCAAGTGCAACTGCCGGAACACACCAACAGGTGTTTGGCGATAGATTTTTAACTTGAGGGTGGTAGCCAGTCAGTCGAGTACACCATACCACCGTGCTAGTACCCTAGCACCATTTTTATTCTTATACAAATGTTAATACTTTATGCCAATATTTTTCACATAAAAATTTACTACAATTTCCATGTCAATTTCAATGTACATTTGAACTTTACCTACTGCAGTGCACATGTACTGTGGCAAACAGCATGTCGTGAAATTGCTTACAGAGCGACGTAATGTCGAGTTACACAAATTATGAGATGAGCTTAGTTTAGTATTGACGTGTAATATGTACTTAGTTATGTGGCTGATGATGACCAACACTTTTACTGTTACATGCGTGACTAAGCGTAATGATTTCTGTTGCAAATCTAACATTAATGTAGAATTTTGCTTGTGTTATGACGTCACAAGTATTTAATGAGTTTATTGGCGGCTCTCCTCAGCAAAAGCAACCTTCCGAACCGAGCATTAGAGTCTGGACTAGTCATAAGTGCTTGTAAAGGCCTATTTGAATAAAAAACATTTTCATTTTCATAATACAAAGCTACATTTAGACCATCGTTTTGACATCTATTCTAATACTATAAAGAGGTAAAATTTGTGAGGTTGTTGGAGGTAATCTACTGAACCGATTTTGAAAAATTCTTTTACCAATAGCAAGCCACGTTATTTGTGAGTGTCATCCCACTAATATTATAAATGTGAAAGTTTGGATGGATGGATGTTACTCATTTACGCCCGAACGGCTGAATGGATCTAGATGAAATTTCGCATAGAGATAGATTATAGTCTGGAATAACACATAGGCTACTTTTTATCCAGGCAAAAGACAAAATCCCTCGGGAACGCGGGTGAAACACTAGTTGGCTATATTATGCATACAGTTTTGGTGTTGGTGCCAATACTCAAAAAAAGTTTTTTACGGAAATATAAAATCCACAGGGTTGGTAGATAGCACGCGCCGTGAGCCACGCTTACATACCAATGACTTTATTATCCACGTTCATTCGATATTTTACACGAGTACCAACGACGAATTTACGATCTACTTTTACGATTGAATTACTGCACGTATTACTTACTATGTTTGTGTATTTTGACAAAATGTGGGGGTTTGTATGTGAAAGAGAAAAACGAGATTATTTTACAAGCTTGATATTAGCTTGCAATGTATGCAGGTATGTTTTTCCGGGGTGAATCTTGCAACTCAATTTTGAAGCAGATCGAACCGATTGAGCTGAAATGTTGTATACACGTTTAGTTTGGATGACAATGCATGGTCAGCTGTGTGACGTCATTCTAAATACAACATGGCGGAACACCTAAGATAGCGGACTATTGTTTTTTAATGCAATCCTACAATATGGGTATCAAATGAAAGGGCTAGTTGAGAATAACTCTAAAAATAAAGTGACGTCACTCTGAATCCAAAGCTTGTTTTTAAAAAAGGTTTTTTAACTTATAACTTTGTGTTTGACCACAGTGAAATTTTAGTATATGTTGTTATAGCGGCAATAGAAATGCATCATCTGTGAAAATTTCAACTGTCTAGCTATCACGGTTCATGAGATACAGCCTGGTGACAGACAGACGGACGGACAGCGGAGTCTTAGTCATAGGGTTTCCGTTTTTACCCTTTGGGTACGGAACCCAAAAAAACAGAAATATCGAAATATCTTGAACAATAATTAGGTTTGGTGATATAAACTAGTATTTTATAAATTTCAGAAATCCCTCGCACTCCTGCTTCTCATCGCTTCGACCCTGGCGCAGTATGACTATGAAGGTCACAACTTCGAGGGTTTCGAGGGTTTCCACCACAAGCCGGTGGTGCACCACCACCAGCAGCAAAGCCTCGATGAACATCATGGGGAGGAGTACGATTTGGATTATCATGTGAGTTGCTGATCATTTTGACACAGGACGTGGGTTCAATTACCGCTCAGGACAGAAATTTGTATTCTGACTGGCCCACGACACAGTCTTGCTGAAAAGAGACAGGTGTTGGACGCACACACGCTTTATCTCTTTCTAGATAGTGATATTTTTTTATGCGGAGTCCACTTTGTCTTTGTAGTTAACCATTTGTAATTTTTTATACTACACTAACTGTCCCCCGCGGTACACCCGCGTGCCCGTGGGATAAAGCTTCCCGGGATAAAAATATAGCCTACGACACTCACAAATAACGTGGCTTTCTATTGGTAAAAGAATTTTCAAAATCGGTTCAGTAGATCCAGAGATTACCCCCTACAACCTCACAAACACCTCTTTATAATATTAGTTAGTATAGATGTGTGTCAAATCTTCCCTATTAAAAGACTCGTCATAAAACGCGAAATGTATTTTTTCAGGCGCACCCCAAATACTCTTTCGACTACTCAGTGAAGGACCCTCACACAGGCGACAACAAGGAGCACTGGGAGACCAGAGACGGAGACAAAGTTAAAGGTAAGCAGATAAACAGATAAGGGAGCGAAAAAAAAAAAACAAAAATCTTCAAAAATTGCGTTACGTAATACTTGACCACTCCCTAAGCAGGTGATCCAAAATCACCTGAAAGTAAGAGACCAATGTGTTGTTAATACCTTTCTCACCCAACTAATCCAAAAAGTTCGTAGTCGACGAGAAACCCTTATAATTATTCGTAATGTTCGACCGTCTATCTGTCCGCCAAAAGCTGTTAAGCTGCTGCTGCTGTAAAAGCTGTTATTGGACATGGATGAAGAAAGAACTTTGTACCCCTTTTTTCTCCCATGTTTCATTACACATTAGCCGTTCAGGGGAAAAATTTCTTCATGATATTTATGTTTACATGGGTCTGTTTAAGTCAAAATTCAAAATTTTCCCTAACCCCTTAAATCTACCAAAATTATGGTTCAATGAGAAAGAATTTTCAACATTCAGCTAATACCAGCTGTACATTTACAGGCACATACACTCTCATCGAAACAGACGGAACAAAACGCGTAGTGGAATATGAAGCGGACGACAAAAACGGCTTCAATGCTGTCGTACACAAAATTGGTACGCCCAAGCAAGAACATAAGCCGTTGCACGAGGAATACAAGCCTGCTGAGGAATACCAAGCTAAGCCTGTCCACGAACCGCTTCATTATCAACATGAATATACGCATTATGACGAAGGTTTCGTTCCAATAGCTGGATACGACCACTAATTGACTGATAAATGAGTTACTAATGAATGTTTTGCCAAGATTTCATATCCCTAAGATAGATTTGGATGTTTACTTTTCGACTTTTTGCTTCCTATGCCTCGGTCTTTAAGGGTTTGACCTCTAGACTTATTATGTCTGTTACAATTGGTTTTTAGCGTTATTAGTTGGAAGAAAAAAGACAGAACAGATATTCTATCTCACGAAATATTTTTGCTTATAAAATTATAGGCCATAAAGAAATAGAGCATCTGTACTTCGAATAAGGTATTTTTTCAAGTAGACTCATTTAGTAAAATACAAATAATTTATAATGTGTAAATGAGTAATTCTGTTAAAATGAGATGTTATTATTTATTTGTTGTGTGATTCTTAGCTTGGTTTATGCAGCTTTTCGAGATGCATGTTTTATGTAAAAAAAAAGTTGTGTAACATCTTTCCTGTCGCCGGGAAGGGACGGAATTTTGTAACAGGAAGATGGCTAGTAAGATAGGGACGAAAGTGTAGTTATTTTCTCTATTGTAGGGTAGGCAAAGGGTTTTAGGCCCAAACAGCCTCAAACTCAAAACTCATTTAACGCGCGGTGGTAGAGTTGTCTGTCAGATGGTACCAACCCACGTCAGGTGAGATGTCAGATGTTACACATCATATGCGACTACTGTAGGCTCCCTTTTTTTTTACAATGTTGTTAGTTAACCTTGCGTTCCCTCGTATCGTCTGCGTGAGAATATTTCATTGTCGTTGCTATTTTAATGTTTTTAAGCTTGTTTTTAATTACAATGAGACTGTTGTTATCTTTGTAGTTTGTAAGTGTTGTACAAAATGTCTTGCGATTGAATTAAACTTTTTGTATCGTTCAGAATACTTTTATTTTTTATTTCACTAGACTTATGGACAAAGGCTGTAAAATTTTATGCCTCTTGCGTAAAAGAATTCAAAAAATGCGAAAAGTGATTGTTTGAAATCTTTAAACTTATTAATCCAACTGAGTCTTAATTTGACCAGACAATTTTATTTTTGCTGTTTTATATCTAATAATGAAATGTTTTGTGTAGAAATATATAGACTTAAAGATATTGTTTTAAATTATGCAATAGCATAGCGTTTGGCCTGATCCATCCATACACTGGACTAAGCCTTAAATTGATTATGCTTGCACAGAATAAACCTATTCACAGCAGCCTAGACTACCATACATCACCAAAATCATGACTTCAAATTCAGTATCACCAGACTCAGTATCACCAGACCTAACTGACGTAGTCATATCCAATAAAGCCCCAATACAAAAACCCCATACAAAAAAGTACTTAGTTTTTCCCAAATTTTCCAAAATATCGGGTATTTTTTTCATTTTATTTCCATACAATCATTATTAAGACTATAATGAACATTTTAACATAAATCTCAGCCAGACCAGATAATTTTGAATTAAGACTCACGAGCTAAAGACATAGGGTTTATATAACAACTGACCTCTGTGCCAGCGCGAGTTTGAGCCGATCGTTCTCGTAGCGCAGCTGCTGGTCCGAGTTGTCGTGCTGGGGGGCCGGCGGGTGGGGCTCGGGGACCGGAGGGGCTGCCACACAACCAGCACCACCTACGCCACCCACGCCACCCGCGCGCGGTGCTCGCCCCACCGTCGCGTATCCGCTCTGTGGGGGATAATAAAGGTGCAATTTTTCAACTGATGGTAAGTGACTAGCGTTGCCTATAGATATTAGCATTAAAAAAAAAAAAAATATTACTAACATAGCTCTTAAGCACTTGTATTGTACTAACTAACTAACAATATATGGACTGTAGTTGTCTGAAATAAAAGAATTTTTTTTTTTTTATTTTATTTTTTTTTTTATTAACAGACAGGGGGATTGCCAAAGTGTTAAAAAAAGCTCATTTATTCAGTTTAGTCCCTGTTAAGGCACTTATGAACGTTACAATTGACTCTACCACCGGTTCAATATACGCTTAAACTGAGAAGACTCCGGCAAGAAACTTAGCAACGTAACTGTTGTGCACGTTATTACAATGGCTTAAAGGCAAGGCTCTCAAGTGTAATTGTCGGAACTTGTGTGTAGCCAGCTAGTCGAGTACTACAAAGTACCCAACCACCGTGCTGTGGTATCTACACGAATTTCTTCCTTCACCGAAAGCTCAAGCTCATTGTAGGATACCGAACCCACAACCTTCGCCGCCGTATCCGACGTCACTAACACAGAGCTATCATCGCCTTAAAGGATTCGAAATGGTTTTTTATTATTTGTAAGAAGTTTCAATGGTGATCCATATTTAATTATATTTTTTTCTGTAATAACAATATTGTAACCAACCTGCAATGTCGATGACACAGAATGTGCCCTTTGGTGCACCATCATTTCATCGTTTTCCGGCTTGGGCTGCAATAAAACCAACAATTTAATTACTTGAGTTTCTTCGAAAAAATTATAGCCTGGTTGATTGACAATCAATACGTAACTACGTTTTTCTGTCTACTGCCTTTTCATGAAATATAATAAAGAGGAAAGATTTGTTTGTTTGTTTGTATCGAATGGGCTCTGAAACTACTGGACCGATTTGAAACCTTCTTTCACCATTCGAAAACTACATTATCCTTGATGAACATAGGCTATATTTTGTCCTGGGAAAAGATAAGATCCCACGGGAACGAGGGTAAAACCTCGGGGAACAGTAATAATGATTTCGAACTTAACACGGTAGCTTGATTAGTATAATACTTTGTAGTAGCCAAACTTGGTACTACACAAAAATAGTAAGTTGGGGGGATTCCCCGGGGACAAACCTGTGCGGGCGACACAGCGGGCGGCGGGTCTATAGCGGGGCTCCGTCCGGCGAGCAGCGGGCTGGCGGTGGCGCTGGCCACGGGCGTCGCGGCGCCACTGTTGCCGTTCGTCACACTCTTAGCACCGCTCGGGCACTGTTGCGCCTGTATCGCTTCCTTCACCTCTTGAAACTTCTCTATGAACTGCGACAAAGGAAGCATGATGATAGCTCAGTGGTAAGTGACGTCAGATACCGCGGCGAAGGTCGTGAGTTCGAATCCTACAATGAGCTTGAGCTTTCGGTGAAGGAAAACATCTTGAGGAAACCACAGCACGGTGGTAGGGTACTTTGTAGTACTAGACTGGCTGGCTACCACACAAAAGTTGAAATACTGTCGCCAAGCACCTATCGGTGTGTTCCGACAGCTGCACTTGAGAGCCAGTTCCTATCTAGGCTTTGTGTGCTTACCACCTTCGGCGATATCATCACTTACCATGGTGAGATTGTATAAAAGGCAATCGTTACTGACTGACTAAGAAAGGATTTTCCAAAATTCACCAGATTGCATGGAGAAACGGGATCGCGGGTGAAACCGCGGAGTGACAAGATAGTTAATAGATAATGATTCCTGGAATTAACATTCCCTTGACTCGAAACAAAAGGAATCTCGGTTCAATTACAAGCTAAACATGCTTTACTTTCAGAAGAGGCGTCGGTAGGGCTCTACAAATATTCTAAAGCCGAGAAGGCTGAAAGACTAAAGCTGAGTAATTTTTGTTCTGTTCTGTTCGTCTGTCTGTCACAGCGCTGTATCTTATTAACCGTCATAGATAGATAGTTCACAGAATACGTATGGATATGGCTTATATCAATTTTAATATTACTGTTATAAATGCGAAAGTTTGTTAGGATGTGAAAAGATTGTTACCCTTTCACGCAAAAACTACTCGATGGATTTTGATAAAACTTGGCACACAGGTAGACCAATCCTGGAATGAAACAGCATACTTTTTATCCCGGGAAAAGATAAGATCCCTGAAAACGCGGGGCACAGTTAGAAAGTAATAATTCAGTAGTTGGATCCTCACTTTTCCAAGCTCAGGTTCTGATGCGAACCCAAGTCCATAAACGGTGTTGGCGCGTACGTCGCTCCACTGTCCAAACTTCTGCGACGTCTTGGTGAACGTCATGTTCGCTGTGATAGTACTGTTGATGACTGCCTGTAACGTAATACCTTGGCTCAATGTGGGGATGCTAAAGCGGTAGCAATTGAATCTTTGCATGTCTATAAATCCGAAGAATACTCTTATTACGAGGCGACAAAGTTCAATTCTGTTCACACAGCAGTTCGAGGGCGGTGGCTGCCACACGCGTCATACTTGAGAACAGGTGCTGCTAAATTCTATTGATTATTATTTTGCAACCATAATTCGCAAATATTATGAAATGAAATTCATTTCCTTTCGTTTTATCAGGTCTCACCATCCGTACAACTAATTTACTTGTAAACTATGAGGCCCATTCTTGGGCATTATAGCGTGTTGCAAGTGTAGTGTGTAACCGCTTACCATCAGGCGGGCCTTAAGCATGTTTGCCACCAAGTAGTAAAAAAAAAGACTAGAATATTATTTTTGTTAGCGTACACGTTGTCTATCCTCTGGGCATTGCTAACGTCTAATGGCTAGTCACTTATCATCATGCCTAGGACAACTCAACTCAAAACTCATTCTCTTATTCAGTTCATGCACTCATAAGCCTGGCCCTGTTAGGGTCGCGGGAAGACCCTGGATGTCAGTAGCGCAAGACCGGCCATCGTGGAGATCCTTAGAGAATTTTATCTTTGCTTCTTGTATTAATGTTGTGATGGTTACTCAGGCACTGACCTTGGTCCCCTCAACGCTGATGATCCTGTACAGATTCCTCGAGGAGTCATAGAAGAAGGAGACGGAGACGGCGGCCGAGCTGGCTGACATCCACGAGCGCTTCGTCTTCGGGTCTATGTGGAACACGTGAGCTTTACACGTGAAGATCGGCTGCTCACTGGACACACACAAACAAAATATAAGCGACTAGCTGTACCGCGCGGTTTCACCCGCATTCCTGTGCGATCTTATCTTTTCCCGGGATAAAAATGTAGCCTATGGCAAGTGCAAATAACGTGGCTTTGTATTGGTAAAAGAATTTTCAAAATTGGTTCAGTAGATTCAGAGATTTTTATTGACTTTACGATAGGCTTGTGTTTGACCACAATCTCACCATGGTAAGTGATGATGTGACCGAAGGTGAGCACACAAAGCCTTTTTTGGGAACTGGCTCTCAAGTGCAGCTGTCGGAAAACACCGATAGGTGCTTGGCGATATATTTCAACTTGAGGGTGGTAGCCAGCCAGTCGGGTATTACAAAATACCCTACCACCGTGCAAATCTTATTGGCAAACGGTCGTTATTCTGTCACACATTGACTCCCTTTTCATATACAGCATTTCCGGTAAGTAGCACGACAAACTTAAGGGGGAGCTAGGTGAGCGGGTCACCTAATAAATAAACTAAAATCACCTCAGTAAAAAGGTCACCATTTTTGAGAATTTTCGAGATTTGTTTTTTATTTATTGGAACGAAGTTCCTTATCGCGCGTTGTGCATTGTCAAAGGGGGCTCGACGGAAAAAATTCTCACGAAAATCACCTTTTTTGTGTCGGTGATTTTTTGTGTCGGTGACAAAAGTCACCGACCCCTGTGCGGTCTCTCTCTTTTATAGAAAGCAAGCCAGATATTTTCATTTCTATTTTTTTTTTTTTTATATATATACTGTCTCGACTTATATAACTTCGTTCCATCCGGGTGTCCTTTGACACCTCTCAAGTTTTGATTTTTAGGGTTCCGTACCCAAAGGGTAAAAACGGAACCCCATTACTAAGACTTCGCTGTCTGTCCGTCCGTCTGTCAGTCACCAGGCTGTATCTCAAGAACCGCGATAGCTAGACAGTTGAAATTTTCACAAATTATGTATTTCTGTTGCCGCTATAACAACAAACACAATAAAATAAATATTTAAGGGGCTCCCATACAAAAAACGCTATTTTTTTTAATGTTAGATATTAAATCCATATCTCGAAAATGGTGACACTTTTACTAAGGTCATTGTTTGTATATGTTGTTAGGTGATTCACCCACATATCTCCCCCTTCAGTTTCTCGTACTACTCACCGGACACCCTGTATGTACATTTGTTTGAACCAACCTTTTTTTTTTTTTTTTCGTGGGGAAATCCTCATAGGATACCCGATCGCTCAAGGGGGGCAGCGACCGGGTTATGCCAGACTCTTACTGGCTAAAACCCCACGGTGGTCACCATCTGCGCTGTAGAGGAGGTCGGGTTCTCGTACAGAACTCATACTCAACCCCCTCCACGCGCGGCGCTGAGATAGCCCGTCCCGGGGGAAGTGTGATACCTCCCCCCAGCACCCTCGCTGTGCTATCACACGATGGATCGTAACCACGACGACCTATCGTCCTGTTTAAACCAACCTACACTCTCGTTACATACAGTATGACCTTGCAGCTTCCCACGCCAATTGTACTTCATTGACCGTATCTATCACATGCATGACTCACGTCAACTCTGTCAACTATTACTGTGTTAGGTTAGGATATTAATACTGACATTTTAACACCTCGATATTGAAAAACTAATTTTCGCCCGCGGTTTTACCCGCGTTCCCGTAGGATGTTATCTAATCCCGGAATAAAAAGTATACCATGTTATAATTCCAGGATATGATCTACATGTGTGCGGAGTTTCATCCAAATCCGTTGAGTAGTTTTTGCGCGAAAGAGTAACAAACATCTTCATATATTCACAGCCTAATAATCTTTCACATTTCTAATATTAGTAGGAAGTAAGATAATAATTAAATAACTATATTTTGGTAATTAGTAAAGCAAATTAGGATAATCTATACTTCATATTTTTCGAGCTATTCTAGGGGATTTAAGGCGATGATAGCTCCGTGGTAGGGACGTCGAATTCCGTAGCGAAGGCGGATTCGGATACGACAATAATCTTGAGCTTTAAGCGAAGGAAAAACATCGTTGCACATTGGTAGGGTACTTTATAGTACTCGCCTGCCGAGACGACACCGTGTAAGGCAGCAAAAAGTCCTTATTCCAAAACAAGCAAGATTTTTTACCAGTTCAGTTGTTAGTGGCACTCGATTAAAATTCAATTGCGAGTATCAACACCAAACAAACTTACAAGCAAGTGGTAAAAAGGACCTATTCACGCACAGCACAAACATACCCTTTTAGTCTATAAGGATGCTCCTCCATTTTGAACTCTATTCACAACAAATTACTACAACAAACTGACTCTTCCCGAGTCATGCTTGAGAATAATACAGTTTAAACAAATTTAAACTGTATTACGAGCACGTTAAGATTGAACTCCGCGAGCAGTGCATGCATATGGCGACAGTTGCCACTTGCCAGATAAATCAATATCTTGACACATGACATATTTTTGTGACAAGTGATAAGGAATGTCAAAAGATGCATTATCTATATATATATATAAAAATGTTTCCTTGTCTATTATATAAAAATGAATCCCTATTTCCTTGGTCACGGCATCACGCGTGAACGGCTGGACCAATTTCGCTAATTCTTTTTTTGTTGTGTTTGTTATTGTGAGGAGAAGGTTCTTATGAAAGAAAAAAGTATGAAAGTTGCGCGGAACATGAGAAAATAAAATAAGAAAACTTAACGACCATATTCAATTTTCTAACCTTAATATAGTTTCTTTTTATTTTCATTTCATGGCAGGACAACGTCTGCCGGGCCCACTAGTACACGATAAAGATGGTGTTAAGGGGGCCTAAGTGACAACGAGGCAGGTGGGTTACCAGATGGTAAGTGACTACCGTCGCCTATAGACATTAGCAATACCAGGGGGATTGCCAATGTGTTGTACACCTTATTACAATTCCTTAAAGGCAACTGGCTCTCAAGTGCAACTGCCGGAACACACCAACAGGTGCTTGGCGACAGATTTTCAACTTGAGGGTGGTAGCCAGCCAGACGAGTACCCTACTACAGTGCTATGGTTTCCTCACGATGTTTTCCATCACCGAAAGCTCAAACTCATTGCAGGAGTCGAACCCGGGACCTTCACCACGGTGTCCGACGTCACTACCGCTGAACTATCGCCTTAAAGGTAATAAAATATAGGAGGCGTTCTACCCAATAAATATCAATCTAAGTGTACTATTGAACTAAAATTAAATGAAAAAGCGTATTGTGACAAGTTGTCTTAAAAAGTCTGTGAAAAGTTTTAATGGAACTGCTTAATTTCACTAAAACCTGACCTGACTTGACCGGACGGTGAGTAACTTTATTAGATTTTACCAGAGTCCCTCACAAACCAAAGATTAGAGTACAGTTTAGTATGACTAATAATTACATACTTAGTTAAGTATTTAATGTTCAAAGAGCAACGCTGTCGCAAACATTAACATGATAATGGACAAAACAACCACACTTTTATTTAAAATAGAAGTTTACTTGTCTTTTGTTTTGATTTTTAGGGTTCCGTACCGTAAAAAAACGAAACGGCCGTTTATGCCACAAAAACGTATATTTCGACGCTCTCAAGGGAATCAAAATTTATAGGGTACTTCCTGTTGACCTAGAACCGTGAAATTTGGCAATAAGCAATGTCATGTAGTACAGGTAAAGTACATAAATCCAAAAAAAAAAAAATTGTTGCTACGTCAGAAAAAAACAACTTAATCGGTAAACCTGAAAAGAAATCAGTCTCGATTCCCATGATGACCTATTTGCACCTACAAGTTTGTACGGAACCCTCAGTGCGCGAGTCCGACTCATTTGCCCATAAGAAATTAATCATAGAAATTGTAACAATAGAATGTGCATGGGAATTTCCCATGAATTATATGAAGCAATAAAATTCTTTATGATTGTAAAATAGTATTTTCTTAAGGAGTAGGTTAGTACAGTTAACTAGTATTTTCTTATTGGGTCACTTGAATAGAGTAATCCCAAATTTCCGTTTTTTAACTTGGGATAAGCTTGTTTGACCACAATCTCACTATGGTAAGTGATGATGTGGCCGAAGGTGGTAAGCACACAAAGCCTAGATGGGAACAGGCTCTCAAGTGCAGCTGTCAGAACACACCAATAAGTGCTTGGTGGCAGATTTTCAACTTGAGGGTGGTAGCCAGCCAGTCCAGGCCTTGAGCATCGACGCAGAGTTGCCAGTTTATCGGTTTTCTATCGGATACACTTCGGCGAGTGTGCGATGGAATTACACAATTTAATTCCGCCAAGCCCCTTCCATCATCAAACGACCAGACGTACGGCGATACGCCACCGTTACATGGTGGAAATTCCACCCTTACGCACGAAGCGATTTACTTCCTCATTTATTATGCGTACTGCTAAGCAGTGGAACTCTTTGCCTGAGTCTGTGTTTCCCGATAGTTACAACCTTCAAACCACAACCGGAGTCTTCAAGTCTCGGGTGAATAGGTTATTTCTAGGTAAGCGTGCACCATCGTAGACTACATCGTCACCTACCATCAAGTGAGATAGTGGTCAAACGCGACACCTATATTTAATTTAAAAAAAACAAAAACCTTCACCGAAAGCTCAAGCTCATTGTAGGATTCGAACCCACGACCTTCGCTGCGGTATCCTAAGTCACTGCCACCGAGCTATCATCGCCTAAACTTACGATGTGCCTATTTTAAAATACCATGGTAAAGTTTGGTCAGAGAAATGCGAACAAGATAAAACATTTAAGGTCTCAATGATCACACGGCCATCTGATCCTAAACTAAGCAGAGCTTGAACTATAGAAAAGACGACTGGATAACTGATATACTTAAAATGACTTAAATAGATAATTACACGCAGACTCAGGTCAAACAGACATGTTCATGAACACATATGTTTGTCCTTAATGGGAATCAAAGCAGTGACGCGATAGGTAGTTTTAACCTACCACTCCAATAGCATATAGAAACACACTTTTCCCCTTGGCTTGGTTATCCTAACTACATATTAAAAGCTGTGGGATCAAAAAGTACCTATCTCAGTATGATAATAATATATCTAAACTAATAATGAAACTATTTTTAAGAATTAAATGTAAAAAGTCTAAGTTGCTTTTTTAAAAAAGAGTAATTGCTGAGTTTATTGCCGGCTCTTCTCAGCAAAAGCAACCTTAAGAACCGTGCATTAGAGTAAAAAATATTTTGTAATATATCTAACATGTGACGATTAAAAATACTTGTAATGAGTTTACTTGATAAAGAGATTTTTGAATTTGAATTTGAATAGGTATTATAAAGAGGAAAGATTTGATTTTTGGTATGTATATTTTGTAATGATTTAACTCAAAAAGTACTCAACCAATTTGAAAAATTCTTTTACCATTAGAATGCTATATAATCCCTGAGTAACATAGGCTATATTTTCATCCCGGGAAAAGATAATGCGGGTGAAACCACGGGGCACAGCAAGTACTCTATAAGAAGCCAATTAGATTCCATTAAATACTCTGACCACTACACCAAAGGTTGTGGGTTCAGTTCCCATATTGTAAGTATTTCAAGTGATATATCAGTGATCTGGTTTCAATAGTACAGCCCTACTTTGATAGCAGATGAAGCATGAAATATTTCTCAATGCCAAGTTAATAACAGAATTGGTAGTAACAATACTTCATGTAAATTTTAAAACAGTAGGAAGCAAAATTTTTGTTAAATAACTTTGAACACATCTGCTCATAGTCGAAATGACTGATTGTATGATAATAATATAAAAAAAAAGGAAGCACAATTAATGCCTCATTTAAGTTTGTTTTGAATAAAAAAGAATCACAACCTGTTAGTCATACTTAATAAAGCATATGAAGCTAAAATTTACATAAATTACTAGATTGTTTATCTCGATACGTCTAAATTAGCCAAGCAAGTACCAGGAGCCCATAAAATGCGAAAAGTTCATTCAAGTATGTATTGGTAGTTATAAATAGCGAGCTTGAACCAAACGACCTTAGAGTGGAGGTAAAAGCATTCGATCGAATGCAATCGATGTGCAATTTGACTACTTGAGCGTAAATACCTATGTATTACATGCGACGAGAATGAGATTTACAAATACGAAAATCGTCCGGATTTAAGATAATTGGTTTGTATTTTGCGGATAAAACAACAAGGGCTTTCAAGAGCTTCTAGTTTATCACATATTTAAGGAATATGTGGGTAACTAAAATACATCTTCGCCTGGGTATAATAAATCCCCTCCCAAAAATAACAAGTTGCCTGTAACATTCGATTTTCTCGAATTCCCGTCAATTAATATTAGAAATGCCAGATTAAATTTGTAAAATTAATAATACAGAATGTAACTTACCCCATAGTTTCTTTTCCTGCTGTCATTTAATACAATAATTTTAGAAAATATTCCACTTCATATTATTTTCCGATTTTTCACTTACGAACTGTCACAGCGGCGACCTTGCCATAAACTAAAGAAGGATTATTATTGTGTGTTGTCAACGCACAAAACATTTTTTTTTATTAGCTACCTATTATGGAACATAATTATGAAGGAATATAAAATTATAGATCATCTATAAAAATAGAAATAAACGGTTTTAATGACGCCTAATGTTTTACCGAAACTATGAATTTACTAAAATACTAAAACCTGATATGTTTTCAAATAGGTACTGCCATCTGTCAACCACATACGTAGTTAAGGATTTTATGGTTGGACTGTGCTAAAATTGTAGTTTTGCTATTCGACACTAGATGGCACGTTAAATAGGTTCTAAGCAATAAAATTTTTTTTTTTTTTGATTGACCAGTCAAAAATGCTGTGCTCATTTTATAATTCTATAATTCTTAAACACTAGAATTACCTAATAACCATTGTTTATACATTTTTATTTATGCAGGTCTCGTCTCGAAGTTCAGTTAATAATCGTGTAAATTGAACGGCATAAGTTCAAACCTACCACCAAATTAATTTTAATCGTGACTCTTTGATTCCATATTTTTTTATAATTATGCAGTTGTGGGTCGACCAATATAGGATAACCGACATTAGGTATGGGTTAATTTACCAATTATCTTCCACAATATAAAATACAACAACAAGTCTAGGTTCATACACTTTGATTTATCAGTTGTTATTTTTTTTTAAAGTCACAAATGTTAGTCTATGCCCATGGCTTCACGTGTATATTTATTTTCCCAATAGTAACAGCCTTTGATTATTAAACCAGCTATACTCAAAGGTAACAGCGCCTAAAATAATGCTAAATAAAACCTCAAAATTGCATCGAAACGTTCTTTAGCCCTACACAAAAATACAGGTCTTTTATAATATTCCAGCCAGGATGTAAAATAATACAAAACAAGACCAATACGTTATGGTGAATCAGAGAAAGTGCGCGTTACATAAAAAATATTGTTCCAAAGTGATCTCAATATGAATTAAGGCACAGTTCTTTTTAACAAACCTAACACTATGAAAACCGGCCTTTAAGTAAGCTTTTCTATCTATCTAACATTAGACCTAAATAAATTGACCTGTCAGTTTTGGCTATTTCCTTCGCCAAGTGCCTGTTGGTGTGTTCCTAAGGTTCCTGTAGATAGTTGCACTTGAGAGCCAGATGCCTTTAAGGCATTATAATAAGGTGTACAACACATTGTCAATCTCTTTAGTATTGCTAATGTCTATGGGCGATTGTAGTCACTTACCATCAGTTGACCCGCCTGCCTAGTTGTCACTTTGAAGTACCATATTGATTATTAAAAATATAAGCGATCATAATGATCAAAAGATATTTTTGAAGTCCGTTAAACAGCGTCAACTTAACAGTGAAAGATAAACGAAATGAACGAATTAAACATTAAAAAAAATCAATGAAATGTAGGAAGGTAGGTACTTTCGTGCACCAGTTCATCGATCTGTGACATAACACGAGAATATGTAGATACAAAAGTACATTATATTATACCTTAGTAGTAGGGATTCGTGAATTTGTCCAAAAGCCTTTCTTATGAGGCAGTTTCATTCATAAAAATATGAAGAAGCGAAATACATTGATTAATGACGAAATCTCAGAAAGAAAAAATGTTACAAGCTTCGGCAGGTAGATTCCTCATAGGTTTTACATTAGGTACCTACTGTAATATCAAGATTATCAAGTAAATTCACTCACGCACACATCAACACGTCAGCAAAGGGCGTCAACAGCACACATGCATAGAAAAGAGGTTTCAATCTATCCTAACCTTTATATCTATCAAAATTATGTACCAACCTTCTTGACTAATCCTTGATTAGTTCGCCAACATCTATCAATTTTCCGTACAGTATGTGCTAAGAAAATAACAACAAATCTGTTTAGTAAACAAACCCGGTCAGTGCGCGCTTGTCGTCATACAAATTTCACTTCCTATGTTTTATCCTTATGAAGGCCGTGAGCGTCATTTTCTGTTATCCTTTAGCGAACTAACTAAACCTTGGTAGACATATTACAATACTTATATAGGTATGTATGTTATTATGAGTTTAGGATACTATTTTTTAATTAAAACAAAAACAGTTTTATAGATTCCTAGATCACGAAACTTCAAAACATAGATTTCGTAAGGCTTCGGAATGATACGGAACTCTAACTAAACCGTTTACAGCTTCAGCTTGCAGCGACTTTTCTTTTGAGATACGTATACTTAAACACATATATACTAACTAATATTATAAAGAGGAAAGACTTGATTGTTTTGCATTGAATAGGCTCTGAAACTACTGGACCGATTTGAAAAATTCTTTCACCATTAGAAAGCTACATTATCCCTGATATTATAATCTTACTATCCCACTAATATTATAAATGTGAAAGTTTGGATGGATGGATGGATGGATGGATGTATGTTTGTTACTCATTTACGCCAGAACGGCTGAATGGATCTGGTTGAAATTTGGCAAGGAGATAGACTATAGTCAGTAATAGCACATATGCTACTTTTTATCCCGGAAAAGATAAAATCCCACGGGAACACGGGTGAAACCGCGGGGGACAGCTAGTAATAATATATCACCAAACAAATGCATTAAATGAATCGATTATATACGTGTATAAGTACATGATTATCACAAGTACATATCGGCGCGGGCGCATGATTGTAATAGATCGGAAGTCAGGGCTGACGGGTCAGGGTTGAGGCCTCGCCAAACTCGCTGGAGGAAGTGCACGATTCTGTGATATCGATGACCTATTAGTTTTAAGTCATTTTTAACTGTTAAACGCTTTCTTTAAAAACGTTTTGCGAGTTTAACTGATGTTGAAGTATGTAGAAATAAAACTATGATAGCTTTATTACCGCAGCGACGGTCGTAGATACAATAAGCTTGAGCTTTCGGTGAAGGAAAACATCGTGAGGAAACCATAGCACGGTCACGTCAAGTTGAAAATCTGTCGCCAAGCACAAATCGCTGTGTTCCGACAGCTGCACTTGAAAGCCAGTTCACATCTAGGCTTTGTGTGCTTACCTTCGGCCACATCATCACTTTCCATGGTGAGATTGTGATCAAACACAAGCTTATCCAGAATTATATTTTAGGGTTTTTTTCTTCTTATGTTAACAGTGAAAAAAGCATAGCATTTTCCGAAAATTCTAGTGAAATAGCGTGGCCAAATTCAAGTTCCTTATAAATATGGACATATTGTCGAAGCCGGATATGACCCATAGACCTATAAAACCTCCTGCTTTTTTACCAACGTTAAAAACCAAATCATCAACACAGTATGTAACGTTACATAACTTTACAATCTGTTGTTATTACAAACTGTTTATGTAACATAAGTTTTTACAACGTATTGTGTTACAAAACTTCTCACAGTATTTTAAACTTCTTAATATTTAATTATAGTTTTAACCTTGATTAAATTATGTTTGTTTGTTTGTTTATAATGAATCATTATTAATAACCAGTTTTTAATTTAAAAACAACATGTTATTGTTTTGCAAAAAAATAGGGATATCAAATCTAATACTGGCTTGCGACTTTATAAATATACACCATCAAAAGATCCACTCTTTGTCGTTAAGGATGAATTTTACAACGAATAAGTACGTATTTTATAAGACGATGATAGCTCAGTGGTTAGTGACGTCGGATACCGCGACGAAGGTCGTGGGTTCGAATCCTACAATGAGCTTGAGCTTTCGGTGATGGAAAACATCGTGAGGAAACCATAGCACGGTGGTACCCGATTGGCTGGCTACCATCCTCAAGTTGAAAATATGTCGCCAAGCACCTATCGGTGTGTTCCGACAGCTGCACTTGAGAGCCAGTTCCCATCTAGGCTTTGTGTGCCTACCTTCGGCCACATCATCACTTACCACAGTGAGATTGTGGTCAAACACAAGCTTATCCAGACTTGATTTTTTATTTTATTTTTAAATATTTTTAGATGGTATCTCAAAGGCGAAGATAGCTCATCATCTCAACTTATAGAGGTCCACTGCTGGACATAAGCCTACTCGGCGCGCTATTTCTCCCGGTTCTCAGCCTTCCGCATCCAGCCAACACCGGCCTCTCTTTAGGTCATCGGTCCATCGGGCTAGAGGGCTTCTCCACTCAAGGACACGTTTACTGGGCTATCGGTCCTTCGGCAAACATGGCCAGCCAACGAGCGAGCTTGATTCTGCGAGCTATGTCGGTGACTTTAGTTCTCTTCCGGATGTCCTCATTACGGATTCGATCCTAAATAGCTCAGTGGTAGTGAGTGAATGAAAAAATGAAAATGTTTTTGTATTCAATTAGGACAAGCACTTATGAATAGTTTAGACTCTAACGCACGGCTCGGAAGGTTGCTGCTTAGAAGAGCCGGCAATAAACTCAGCAATTACTCTTTTCAAAAACAACTTACACACATTAAATAATTATTTATCTAATTTCACTGATAATATTTGCGTGTGTATAATTTAACTATGGCTGACTTAAGTAAACAACAAACTCGATCAGCCCCCACAAGAAGAACCTGTTCATAAGTATGACGCGCGTGGCAGCCACCGCGTCCTCGCCAATTGTAGAGTAGTGAGTGACTTTGGATACCACAGCGAAAGTCGTGGGTTCGAAACCTATAGGTATAGTGAGATTGAGCTTTCGATGAAAGAAAACATCGTGAGGAAATTACAGCACGGTTACTTTGTAGTAGGTACTTACTCGTATAACGGTCAGTTTCTTGCCGAAGTCTTCTCAGTTTAAGTGTCTGGCGCGTTGTGAAATGGGAAAAATCTTACGACTCTTTTTGTGTCACTGTCACTGTCACTGTCACTGTCACTGTCACTGTCACTGTCACTGTCACTGTCACTGTCACTGTCACTGTCACTGTCACTGTCACTGTCACTGTCACTGTCACTGTCACTGTCACTGTCACTGTCACTGTCACTGTCACTGTCACTGTCACTGTCACTGTCACTGTCACTGTCACTGTCACTGTCATTGTCACTGTCACTGTCACTGTCACTGTCACTGTCACTGTCGGTGACAGTTGTGTGTAGTAAGCTATTGTAAGCTGTGCGGCGTGCGCATGTTTCTCTGTCTGTCTCTCTCTCTTTTTTTTTATATATATACTCTCTCGACTTATATAACTTACTAGTGGGCCCGGCAGACGTTGTCCTGCCCCGTAAAAAAAAACTTAAAACCCGATTCCAGCGCCACCAATTGTGAAACTAAACCATCTGTCAGTCCGATCTCGAGACATGTCAAAAAGTCGTTCTATACAAAATGTATGACAAAATAATTTTCTTCATTATTATTTTTTTGTGATTTTTTCATATTTATTAATCCTATGTCCTTCTCCTGGTTCTAAGCTACCTCCCTGCCAATTTTCAGCTAAATCGGTTCAGCCGTTCTTGAGTTATAAGTGGAGTAACTAACACGACTTTCTTTTATATATATAGATAGATATAACTTCGTTCCATCCGGGTGTCCCTTGACACCTCTCAAGTTATTTTTAAATATAGTTATCACGTTTGACCACTATCTCACTTGATGGTAGGTGACGATGTAGTCTACGATGGTGCACGCTTACCTAGAACCAACCTATTCACCCGAGACTTGAAGACTCCCAGGTTGTAACTATCGGGAAACACAGACTCAGGTAAAGAGTTCCACTCCTTTGCAGTACGCATAATAAATGAGGAAGTAAATCGCTTCGTGCGTAAGGGTGGAATTTCCACCATGTAAATTCAGAGTCAATTGTAACGTTCATAAGTGCCTTACCAGGGACTAAACTGAGTAAATGACGTTTTGATGTTGTTTTTGTTTTATTTTAAAAAGGTGAAACAAATATTATTAATTCATACACGCTTAGGTCTGTCCGTATATCCTCAATATTTATACAAAACATGTTATTTGTCTAAAATCCTACTCACGGTTCCTTAGAACACTCGCAAGCGGCAGCCCGCAGGTCATAGGAACCGTTTTCACAATAAGATCGCAACAATGACGAATGTCAAACATAAATCTAAAACTCCTTTTCATGTTACTATTGCAAATAATGTACAGGGTAAACTAGATTGTAACTGGCCACTGAACGGGACCCACTAAAAATAATACGATTTTTAAGGATACCGCGGCGAAGGTCTTGAACCAATGAGCTTGAGCTTTTGCTGAAAGTGAGGAAAACATAGCACGTTGGTAAGGTACCTTATAGTACCCGACTCAGCTGCACCTTAGACACAGTTCACATGTAGGCTTTGTGTGCTTACCACCTTCGGCCACATTTTTACTTACCATGGTGAGATTGCGGTCAAACACAAGCTTATCTAGAATTTAAAAAAAAAATGTGGCCAGTTACAGTACATTCTACCCCAGTCCATAATACAGCGTAATAATAGACCTATTGAGTTCGCGTTTACGCATCGGCCCGTGACTAGTTATCTAAGAGATAATAACAGTTATTTAACTGATATTATAACTGTACGGTTAAAATGTAGTTCACGCCTACATGTGGCTAGGCTGTTTTGTTATAATTGAATACAACGTTTCTTATTATTGATTAACATTTTTCGTTTAAATCATTTTAAGAATGTGGGCCATTTACTGACGTATTTACCTTAGTTAGTTTATAAAAACTATTGTAAATTATAAAATTATCATGAAAGAACGCAAGGTCTTTCCGTTTATCTGGCTATAAACATAATATTAATACCTGAAGCAAAAACTTTGTACCCCTTTTTACGAAAATGTTGCGGACGGAGGAGTATGAAATTTGGTACAGTTAAAGTTTATATGGAGAAGGAGTGCAGAATTCCTAAAATCTTTCTGGTCGAATATCGATCAAAAGGCCAGCACTAGTTATTATAAATGTGAAAGTTTGTGATGATGTTTATTACTCTTTAAACTAGACTAATTTAAGAATTAACAGTTATTTATAACCAGTCAGGTCACCTGATGGTAAGTGACTACCGTCGCCCATAGAAATTTACAATACTAGAGGGATTGCTAATGTATTTTCGACTTTTTGCAATACCTTAAAAATCGCGTTTTTGTTTTTTTTACCATGTTAAGTGATGATGTGGCCGAAGGTGGTAAGCACACAAATCCTAGATGGGAACTGGCTCTCAAGTGCAGCTGTCGGAACCCACCGATAGGTGCTTGGCGACAGATTTTTTATTTGAGGGTGGTACAAAGTTTTCCTTCAACGAAAGCTCAAGCTCATTTTAGGGTTCGAACCCACAACCTTCTGTGATGAATAATAGTTACTCAGATTAGTGAAAACAGAATCGGATCAGTAGTTTCGGAGATTACCTCCTACATACAAACATAACTTTTTTATAATATCGTGTACCTACTTAGACTCTTTTCCGCATGACTCTTTCAGTCTCCGACTTGTTACGGAAGAACGATCACTCACTGCGCAATGATATATGGCTTAAAACCTTTTTCAAAGAGCCGCCTATGTAACTGTGAAAACTGTATCAAAATCCGTTTCGTAGTCCTGATCTGTACTGCCAAGGAATGGAACAAACTGTCGGCTTCCTTGTTTCCTGAGAAATATAACCTGGATTTATTCAAGGTCAGGGTGAACAGGTATCTTCTAAGTTTGCGTACTTCATCTTCGGCCACAACGTCGCTTACCATCAGGCGAGTTGGTGGTCAAACGTAAACTTATGTGTGTTAAAAAAAAAAAGTTCTCGAGTTTTACCCACTTACAACTCAATGAGACGGTGCGTTTCTAATGAATGTACGAATTATTTTGCATCATGTACGAAGTTTAGTATTCTATGCAATCAATTAATTTGGAATTTGTAATCTGTCGATTCATCTAAACAATGTTAGTTATTCACTGAGATTCTAATCTCTCTGATAAATAAAGAAAGTTCACAGTAAAACGTGAAAGCATATCAAAATCACAAACACATCTTATCTTACTAATACTAATATTATAAATGTGAAAGTTAGGATGGATGTATGTTTGTTACTCTTTTACGCCAGAACGGGTAAACGGATCTGGATGAAATTTGGCATAGAGATAGATTATAGTCTGGAATAGCATATAGGTTATTCCGGCTTATCCCGAGAAAGGATAAGATCCCTCGGGATAGCTAGTATTTTATTAATTTACAAATATGAGTATGTAAAGTACAATCGAGGAAATATTCGTTTGGTTACATTTGCAGTCTTGGCAACAACTTGGCAAAGATCAACGGGTACATGAATCAAGTGACCCCGATCCTTTTCCATGTCAAGGTCACCCCGAGACCGATTTTAAACGAATTAACACGATTTATGGCGAATCAAAACTTGGCCATGTTTGTGATATGGGTGCGGTATTTTATCATAGATCGGCAAACGGCACAAGTAAATCTGTCACTAAACACGTACTTGAGAGCCCGTTACCTGTTCCAATTAGTAGAAGCCTGCAAAATTTTTGCTGGTACCTATTTCTCTCGTCAACTTGATATGATTTGATCCCCATTCTTGTTAGGGCAGGATTGTGGCCCAGCAAAGTATGAGGCGTTTATTAAGAGTTCAGCTGGGTTCGAGTTCCGAGAGAGACAGAGAAACTTATGAATATGATCAAAAGCGGATCTTTAGATCTACTGAACCGATTTTGAAATTTCTGTTACCAATAGAAAGCCACGTTATTTGTGTCATTGGCTATCCCGGGAAAAGATAAGATCCCACGGGAACGCGGGTGAAACCGCGGGGGACAGCTAGTTGCACATAATGCTATGAAAATAGAAAACCAGATTTAAAACAATTTACGATGAAAATTAAATGTAACCGTATGAATGCTTATTTAATTCTAATAAGAGCCAAGGCAATTCTTTCTTCGACTGTACTATTATTGTTTTGACGGAATGGTTGGTGTGGTTAGTTAAACACACTGCTTACCACGCCACAGGTAGTGGGTTTGATTCCCATCCCGGACAGATCTTTGTGTGCATGAACATATAAGTCTCTTATCTATTTAAAGTAGGTATTTATGTATTAAAAAGTAGTATTATGATTACAATTCGCTAATAGCTCAGTGCTAGTGACGTCGGATACCGTGGCGAAGGTCGTGGGTTCGAATCCTACAATGAACTTGAGCTTTCGGTGAAGGAAAATATCGTGAGGAAACCATAGCGCGGTGGTGGGGTACTTTGTAGTACCCGACTGGCTGGCACCTATTCGTGTGTTCCGACAGCTGCACTTGAGAGCCGTTCCCATCTAGGTGTGTACTTACCACATTCGGCCACAGCATCACTTACCATGGTGAGATTGTGGTCAAACACAAGCTTATCCAGAAAAAAGAAGTTGAGTTGTGTTTAGATATTATTTTCTACTTAGGTATTTGATTTTTGTAATCAGTCAATTATAATTATTTTAAGATTATTATAAACAAACCTTGATAAACAAACGATTAATTTAAATGTTTCCTAATAAAGGATATTTTGCTAAACCAACACGGAAAACATGAATCTCCATTAAAATCACGTAACTTTACATCACTGTCATAAAATCGCTCGTTTAAATTAGTTTAATTTAAAATTAGAATTGAATAGTTCGATTTCCGATATGAAACACGTTTTTTTTTTAAATATATTAACAGGCACATGTTGGGCAATTCTTCGGGTTTATCTGTCAAACCGTGAGAAACGCTCAGTCAAGGCGAACTGGGGTCGAATCGAAGCCACTTTCCAACGCCAAGGTCAAACAATCAAACAGCCAGAGGTTTCTCCAAAACTTATAATTATATAAAAATGTATTCAAAACATCCATGCAAACATTACGCACGCGTTTAAACAATCTCTTTGAAAAAGAAATAAATAATAAAATATAACGCACTCGAACCGCCATGCGCCATGCGCCATCGCCACGGAAGCGTTGCGCAATCCAACATTCACTCTACTCCACATAAAATATTATACATCACAACGATATCTTATATTACAAGACTTAATGAAAGTACGTGAAATGGCGCGACTGACTGACTTAATTATACACTTAAAATAGGTTTAGTGATTACGGAAAAAAGTGTTAGTATCGCCGTAACGCGCCGCGGGTATCGGCTGAATAAGATACGGAATGATAGCCGTGTAGGTATGCCATCGCCTTTTACTTTGGGTCTACTGTCTTGCATGTGTCGAATGCAACTTGTTACGCAACTCTCAACTCTGCTATCATTCCGGCATAAAACTTTTATCGACTATAAAGTCTACATTCGCTTAGGATGTCGATTTTGCATGAGTCAATTTTGTGCTAACAACTCTGACATAACTCGGATATAAACTCACCCGCGGCGCGTGCGCTTTCCGCAATAAATACGCGATTTACAAAATAAATAACTCTAATAAATTACATTATTACAAATGAAATATAAATTATACTAACACAGCTGTGTACCTTAATATACTAAATGAGCTCATCACATTCATTAAATTAACGGTTTTAGGTAACTAAAGATTCCGTCTAGGAATCATCGGTAACGATGAAAAAAATACCGCCGTGCGGAACACACGCAATCACAAAATAGCTTCCTCGTACAAAATAGATTAAAAAAACTACGCGGCCAGAACGTGAAAGGCAGTTATCCAACGTGATTAGAAAGGTGTCACGGTTGGCGAGCGCTTTCTAGCGTGAGTACAGCGCTAGGTCCGAGATTCTGCGCTGGCGAGCCGCCGCGTGGAATCCTCTAGTACCGTCCGGCACTAGGGGGGTCCTGGGCTCGAACCTGGGCGCGCAGGACAGCCTCCTGCCGCTCGGACACTCCGTCCCGGTCAGGGAACACCCGGACAGCCGTCTCGCCAGCCACCCCTCGGCGCTACTGGCGCTGCCCGTGCTCGCCTGAGACGTTCTCCTCGAGTTACAATAAAAGGATACCCCTGAATCCGAGCTGTGGCTGCAGGTGGACTGCCGCCGCGGCACCCACGTCTGTATCTCAGGGGACCGGGGAGCGAAGAAGCCGCTCGAATTCCTCCTGTAGTACGGTACGCCGTATCTGTAGTCGTATTCAGGTTCGGAGCCGCTGCAGCACGACGAGTACTCGCACTCGTGCCGGCGGGGAGTCGGGCGACGCGTCGTCGTCGTCTTTCTCTTCGGCTCGCGAGGAACACCGTTCAGTTCGTAAACACGCATACCTTCATCCTCCGAGTTCTGCAGACGCAGCGCTTCCCTAGCTGCCTCCGACTCGGTGAACTCAACTAAAGCACACACACAGTTCACCAAACTGGGGTTCTTATTGAGGAACTGGCGGACGTCCGCGGGCACAGGGTTCCCTGGTCTCAGGACGCGAACTAGGGCGATCTCGCCGCAGCTGGCGAACAGGCGGGACACGTTCTCCACGGTGGGACGGTCGATCGGCATCCTGACCGCCACCACTGTCCTGGAGGGCGTGGTCTCATCGTACGCCGGGAGCGGATCGACCCGACGTAATTTTGTTCCCACATCATTAATCTCCAACTTGGTCGATCTCTTCAGCGCTTCAGCGACGACTCTCCAATCCTTCGTCAGATGTTTCACGCGTTTGAAGCTGGATATCAGCTTCAGGGAAACATACCCCTCCTTGTTCCGCCGGACGTGTTTGAGCAGGAAGGCATCCTTCGTGATGTTGGCGTCGGAGAAGTAGAACTCGACTTGCGCCACGATTCTGTTGGCCAACTCTTCGTCGGGCGGCGTGTAAGGTGGCTCCTGTGCATCCGTGGCGACTTCACAACCGGAGTCTTTGCCGCCTCCGGAGCCGGTCTCCGAGGCGGAGTCTGATAGGTCGGCATGGTCGTCGGTGGACGGGCGGCGGTCGGTGGCGATACCCTCATCGGGCTCGGGCAGGCCCATGCTGGGAGTCCCCTCCATGAGTTAAGCGCGTGGGGACACGATTATTGCATTACATAAGCGTGGTGCTCGCTCGGTAGCGCGGGTCGGACTGCGGGCGCGCGGCGTCTACCCGCCACTTTTATAATATCGGATGGATATGCGAGTAAAAGGCGTACGATCGGAGGCATTCGGAAACGCGAGATGACATTGCAGACGATGTGACGCGGCGTTTTGACAAAGGCAGGTGTGGTGTAGTCTGGCGGCCCAATATGAGTGTTATCTCACGCGAGATACATTACATTATACCACCTCGTGTGTAAATGGGCGAGGGTCATGCGATTATTGCACGAATGTGATATCATAAACGTGTAATCATTTTGTTTGAATTATTCATTTGCATATGTGCGTTATTGGCGCAGTAACCTGACTTTGCTTGTTTTTGCTGTTTTAGTAGGAAATTTGTGTTGCATCTTTTATCTTTATTACTACCCGTGGGATCTTATCTTTTCCCTGGATAAAATTAAAGCCTACGCCACTCACAAATAACGTGGCTTTCTATTGGTAAAATAATTTTCTAAATCGGTTCAGTAGATCCAGAGATTACCCCCTACAACCTCACAACACTTTACCTCTTTGTAATATTATAGTAAGATAGATAGAGATATAGATGGCAAGTTCGTCTGTCTGCTACTTTATGGATTAAAGATACTTGGCACAGATAGTATGCGCTGAAAATTCCGGGAGTGCGTTAAAATACTCAGGATAAAGCTAGTATTTTGACGGGCCGGTTGGCGTCCTATCACTGCACAGGTAGTGGGTTCGATTCCCATCCAGGACAGACATTTGTGTGCATGAACATGTCTGTTTGTCCTGAGTCTGGGTGTAATTATATATTTTAGTATAGTATATCAATGATCTGGTTTCCAAAAATGTCACAGGATATTTCTAGGAAAATATGACATCAGACTGGCTGGTTGGATATCCCCACTACAGTACAGGTAATGGTTTCAATTCCCGACCAGGTCAAATATTTATGTGTATGATCTGTCTGCTTCTGAATCTTGATGTAAATATGATAACTATGTATATGTTTTTTAGGTCGTAAATTCAGTAGCAGAATACGGAGCAATTAAATAATATTAAGGTGCGAAGATAATTTTTTATTTATTTCTTAGTCAATCAGTCAATAACAGACTTAAATATTAAGATGTTCTAGGTTCCAATTTAACTTGATTTTTATGTGGATTTAGTTATAATCTTTTTTAACATCGAAAATATTATTAGTGAGACTAGATAAATAATTTTTCACTCCTCTCGCTCAAAAAGACCGTCATTGTAGCGTACCAGAGCGGTGAAAAAATAGCAATTCTTCCTCTAGGGGAAAAAGTCTTTTTTTTAATTTTTGTGTGTCAAATGACAATGAGCCTACAAAAACGAAAAAGTCTTTAGTCACTCGACTTATTACTGTTTCATAAAAAAAGAACTTCATTTTAATTTTGAAAATCTCTGGTAGAATGCATGCAATGTGTTGCGGCTACAGAAGAAACAAAAAAAAAAGAAATTATAAACTACATATTTCATATTGTATTGGATTGTTTTATTTTTTCGCAATCGTAGTGAGAAGTTTAGTGTAACACACGGCGCTAAAACCCATTAAAACTCGGTTTCTATTTACTACCTCGTATATAATGGGTCATTTTAGCTCCTTGTATAACAATCTACTATTAAGGCGATGATAGCTCAGGGTATATATCAAATCTTACAATGAACTCGCTCGTGCTTTCGGTGAAGTGTTTTCGGTGCACTGAGTTTAGCCAAATCTTCATAAAAATTTAATTAATACTAACCAATATACACAATACGTAAAAAACTCTTAAATAGCGAACACTTAGTAAAATTCAACCATTCTATAATTTTTAATTAAGTGCCAAATTAACAACAAAGAGTAGATCTTTTGATGGTGTAAGTATGTTTATGACGTCACAAGCAAGTATTTCATACAAACCTCCTCTTTTTAGGGTTCCGTACCCAAAGGGTAAAAACGGGACCCTACTACTAAGACTTCGCTGTCTGTCCGTCCGTCCGTCTGTTACCAGGCTGTATCTCAAGAACCACGATAGCTAGACAGTTGAAATTTTCACATATGAAGCGGCAACAGAAATCTGTTGCTGCTATAACAACAAATACTAAAAACAAGATAAAATAAATATTTAAGGGGGGCTCCCATACACCAAACGCAATTTTTTTGCCCTCTTTTGCTCGATATCAATAATGGCAACAGGTAGGCGCTTGAAATATTCACAAAATACTCAGTTGTATTTTTACTTTAACAATAAATAATAAAATTAAAATAAAATAAATATTTAAGGCCCCCCATACAACAAACGTGATTTTTATTGCCTTTTTGCAATTAATAAAAGCTGATTTGATATGTCAGTGAACATCAGTCAACGTAAAGTCTGATAAGTAAGTGTAGGTCTTCTAGTCTATGGATTACTGATCTTTCACCGTACAAAGCTTAGCTTAAGACAGACGATGGATTCGAATGTTTACCCTAAAAAGTCTTGTTCGATTTCGACATTATGGGAAGTTAATCTAAGTTGTTTATGTTATGTAACCAAGTTACTTTTTTCCCTCGAAGAATTTCATAAAATACAGTAATATTTAGTGGTATTAGTCATTATGTGGTAATTAGTGGTCGGAAACGGTTAGGGTTGACAATAAATACTTTTTACTTTAAACTCAAAACTTCTTTATTCAGTACTAGTTTTCCGCCCCGCAGTTTCACCCGCGCTCCCGAGGGGTCTTATCTTTTCCCGGGATAAAAAGTATCCTCAACCATTTTTCAATATTCTTCTTTAATGTTAAAGTCACGATATATTGTCACATTCACTGTGAAGTCTAGTCCTTGTCCGATCAGATTTTAGTGAATTTGGCGGCTGTTCCACTAAAACTTTTCACGGACTTTTTGGGACCTGAACCACGATACACGCTTTCATTTCGGTTCACTTCACTTGTGTCCACATATAAATCTTTATTGGACAAAACACCACCGATATTATTCAATAAAACACGAATTTAATGAAAATAAAACGAAAACGCAACGTCACTTCGCAAATTACCGCCAAAAAGTTCTCAAAATGGCGTCTAGTTCTTGCCAGCCCTGAACCAATCTAATTAGCTACACAATATGGGGTGACCAGTGGTAATCTCATTACCCTGTTCGATCTGTTCCGATGAAACTCTACCCGTCCGTTACTGTTACCCACACAAAATGTGTTAAATACAGGATTAGAACTTTGAAGTTGTGATATAACTGTCTGGGGTACAGTTTTCACAATACAGATGGTGCCTATCTTCTTGTATATATAAAAGAAAGTCCTGTTAGTTACACTATTTATAACTCAATAACGGCTGAACCGATTTGGCTGAAACTGGTGGGGAGGTAGCTTAGAACCAGGAGATTCTTCTCCTTGACATAGGATTAAAAATATACGAAAAATTCACAAAAAGAAGAATAATGAAGAAAAGTATTTTTGTCATACATTTTGTATAGAACGACGTTTTGACATGTCTCGAGATCGGACTGACAGATGGTTTAGTTTCACAATAGGTGTCGCTGGAATCGGGTTGTAAGTTTTATTTTCAGGGCAGGACAACGTCTGTCGGGCCAAACACTAACCAGTGTATAAAACATCTAAAAAAACTCGTAAATAAATAGCGAACACTTATCTACTAAATTCAACCAATTCATGATTTTTAATTAGCAATTTAACATCAAAGAGTAGATCCTTTGAGGTGTAGGTATATTTATGACGCCAGAAGCAGGTATTTCATACAAAACTCCATGTAAACTAACGTTTTGACATTTCAAAAAAAGAAGCTGATTTGATTATGTCAGTCAACATCCCTATTAGGATGATATTTGAGATCACATGAAACCTTCAACAAACGTAGTGATTATATACTCTTTGGTTTACATTGCATTTTTTTTTCATAATGGCGTTGGTCTTGGGAACGTAAAAATGCTAGCAATGTCGAGGTCTTAGAGCCACTGGTAGTTAAATCTTAATATTATAGAGAAGAAAGGTTTGTATTCAAAAAATCTTTCACCATTACAATGCTACGTTATCTTTGAATAACGATGGATACATTTTTATCCCGGGAAAAGATAAGATCCCACGGGAACGCGGGTGAAACCGCGGCGGACAACTAGGATATTATAAAATTTTCAGTATCAAGATAGACATAATGGTGATTACGATAGTACTAGACAGAGTCTAGGAACAAAACTAGGAAGTTAGCACATCATTATATCAATCTATAATCTATTACAAAAGCTTACAATTGTTAGGGTTCCGTACCCAAAGGGTAAAAACGGAACCCTATTACTAAGACTTCGCTGTCTGTCCGCTATAACAACAAATACTAAAAACAAAATAAAATAAATATTTAAGGGGGGCTCTCATATCAAAAAACGCAATTTTTTGCCCTATTTGCTCGATATCATCATCAGGCTTATCTCAAGAACCGCGATAGCTAGACAGTTGAAATTTTCACAAATTATGTATTTCTGTTGCCGCTATAACAACAAATACTAAAAACAAAATAAAATAAATATTTAAGGGGGGCTCTCATATCAAAAAACGCAATTTTTTTGCCCTATTTGCTCGATATCATCATCAGGCTGTATCTCAAGAACCGCGATAGCTAGACAGTTGAAATTTTCACAAATTATGTATTTCTGTTGCCGGTATAACAACAAATATTAAAAACCAAAATAAAATAAATATTTAAGGGGGGCTCCCATACAACAAACGTGATTTTTTTGCCTTTTTTACGGAACCCTTCGTGCGCGAGTCCGACTTGCACTTGGCCGGTTTTTTTAATCACGCGACCATCTCTGAATGGTCTATTCTGTAATCTCAACGTATTTTTGCTTTTGAAATCTTTTGTCTATTTGACTGTTCTTACCTTTTTAGTTGTTGTTTCCTCCTTTCTAAATTAAGACCCAAAATAGTTTAGTAAGGATTATCTAAGCTATGCTTTGTTATTTACCAAATGCTTTTGTTAACGACTAGCTGCTCCTATTCGGTATTGCCAGCGAAGGGTTGAAATTCGGATAAATTATATTTTTTATCGCTCTTTAGAAATAATATGAACATTAATAGAAACTAGGTCTACGATTTTGTCAGGTAATGAATAAGATTTATGTTTTGTTAGCAGATTGGCCTTTTTTCAACTTTAAAACTCCCTACGGTTACACCCGGTTACGGTTATTTTGTTTTTACTTTTTCTAATAATGTTTGTATGTTTATTTCTTTCATGTATTTTTATTTTTTGTACCATTTATATGTACATTTTTTTCTTTATCTGTGATGTTGCGTGTGTTTATGTAATTAAAACTATTTGCTTTCTTCTTTCTTTCAAATCTTCTAAATTACACTCAAAATTTTAAATTTTTATTAAACCCTACGCTAGGAGAAGAAGACCCCGCAAATGTTATCGTTTTGTGGTCAATGGTTTAGATCACAGATAATTTTGAGGCGACAGCGGATTCGGGGGCTTGATCTCTAGGTTTTATCAGCCTAAACACTAAAAAAAAACAACCATTTATTTTTCATCCCCCCATCTCGGAAAGAGTATTTTTGCTCTTCGATATCTGAGTGCAAAACCCGTTATTATCCTCTAGAGGATAAAGTAAATAGAACATCGTTTGCACTAAGTTTGTGAATTCAAATCATCATTAAACCTACTTACTTCTCCCTCCATGTTGCCGAATTTATCATACATCAAAGTCAAAGCCAAAGTCAAAACCATTTATTCAGTTTAGACCCTAGAAGGGCACTTATGAAGGTCGAATTCAGAAGTTACCACCGGTTCGGAAGTCAGCCTTCAACTGAGAAGAACCGGCAAGAAACTCAGCAAGGTTACATTTTTAAATATTTTTGGACTATCTGACTATATTGGCTTTTTTTTTCAAATGTTTAACAATTTTATTCTTAAACTAATACATAAAAAGTTATAATTTTGACAAATTAAAAAATGAAATTAAAGAATTTAATTTGTTTTGCGCGCGCCATTTTCTTTTTTTTGCATTTAATAATTTCCTCGCTGAGGTGGGATGAAAAATTACGATTTGCACACGAGTGCAAAGATTTTTCACCTCGTGCTCTTTTGATTCCCTCGCTTACGCTCAGAATTCTAATTTTTGAAACCTTCGCTTGCTCGGTCATCAAAATTGAGCACGCGGTTAATAAACAATTTTGCACTCATGTATAACTAATAACTATTATTAAATTATACGTACTAGGTAACAGTAGGTACGAGGACACGCCCCACTCTTTTTCCTATTCCCTTAAGCTTTCGCTAGTGTTGTAGTGTTGACGATATGCGTCACTACAACACTAGTAAAAAAATGTGTGTTTGTGTGTGTGTGTGTGTAATAAGAAATAATTAAATCACAATAATTAATTGATTTGACTAAACTGTTGGTGTAATATGATGTTATGTGTGATTAAAGGATGAAAAGGATGTATACGTGCACTGTAAGGGATTATGAAAAATAGTGGGACGCTTCTTCATGGATGACAGATCTATAGCGTTTATAATATCAAGTTTAATTGAAGATCCACTTAATATTACCAGCATAATGTTTACAAAAATATTCATGTTTAATATCGATATTAAGTGTAATAATTTCATAACATTTTTTAATATAAAAAATCTCAATTAAACTCCTCAATTGTGTACTGTTGGAATTGCAAAAAAAACTGCAATAAAAAATATTGAAAGCATTTTAGGAATAAAATTAGACGTTGCGTTAGTTTGGACGGTGTGGTGTGACCGAAACTAATAGATTTGTTATACTTCTTTATGAATTAGAACTTGCCCTCGGTTTGCTAAATAATCGTTGTTTTACGTTTAAAATTAGCTCTAAAACATCTACATAGACTACATAACATATACATACAATCTTTTGCATTTAACTAGTAGTCCTCCGTGGTTGTACCCGTGTTCCTATGGGATCTTATCTTTTCCAGGGATAAAAATATAGCCTATGTTACTCAGGGATAATGTAGCTTTCTAATGGTGAAAGAATTTTTGAAATCGGTACAGTAGTTTTTGAGTTAAATCGTAATTCTAAATCGTCTTTCCTCTTTATAATATTAGTTTAAACTAGTTTTAGACCCCGCGGTTTCACCCACATTCCCGAGGGATCTTATCTTTTCTCGGGATAAACAAGTATCCTATGTTTTATTCCAGGGTATGGACTACCTGTGTGCCAAGTTTCATCAAAATCTGTTCAGCCATTTTTGCGTAAAAGTAACAAACATCCATCTATCCATCCAAACTTTCACATTTATAATATTAGTGGGATAACAGAGAGCCATCGTAAAATTCTATTATGTGCAGAATAAACCGCTCCCTACGTGTCAACATTCTCGTGAGGACTACAAATGTTACAAATATAGTATAAACCTAAGCATTTCCGTATTTATTTATATCTTCTTATTAAGACAAGGGCACCTTGCTTCCGTTCTGAGAGACAAAGGGACGTACACTGTAGCTACGTATGTGAATGTGCACATAATTAGATAGGCTGACTTGATAACTGGTGGAGAAAGTCTGAGTCAGAGATCTGTAAACAGAGCTTTCGGCGAATAACCTGCCTAGCTCGAAAATCTGTAGCCAAGTTTTAAGGCGATGATAGCTCAGTGGTAAGTGACGTCGAATACCGCGGCGAAGGTCGTGGGTTCGAATCCTACAATGAGCTTGAGCTTTCGGTGAAGGAAAACATCGTGAGGAAACCATAGCACGGTGGTAGGGTACTTTGTAGTACCCGACTGGCTGGCTACCACCCTCAAGTTGAAAATCTGTCGCCAAAACACCTATCGGTGTGTTCCGACAGCTGCACTTGAGAGCCAGTTTCCATCTAGGCTATGTGTGCTTACCATCTTCGGCCACATCATCACTTACCATGGTGAGATTGTGGTCAAACACAAGCCTATCCAGAATTTAAAAAAAAAAAAAAAAAACCTCTGGTTGAATGCATCTACCAGGTGTCCTGGCAGATGCATTCAACCAGTTCCATCCAATCAGGCTATATCTGTATCCCTGGAAAGGATAAGATTCCAAAGGATCGCGGGTGAAACTGCGGAGTATATCTAGTAATTTATACTTTGTAATCTAACAATTATTATATATCCAAGACACCTAAAATGTCTATTCTATACCATGGATAATATAGACTAATATTATAAAGAGTGATTTTGTGAGGTTGTAGGGGGTAATCTCTGGATCTACTGAACCGATTTAGAAAATTATTTTACCAATAGAAAGCCACGTTATTTGTGCGTGTCATAGGATATATTTTTATACCGGGATAATATAAGATTCCACTGGAACGCGGGTGAAACCGCGGGGGATACCTAGTCCTAATACATGCGGGACGAGTCGCGGTCATAGACAAGTAATCGAATAAAACCAAAACAACCCACGGAAGCCGATCTAAGTGTCCGGTGACATAACACTACTGTCGAATAACTGGGTTACATCACTATGGCTTCCTATACCTATAAGTATTATACTTAATTAACGTATTACTTATGTTTATTTTATAATAATATAGCGATATATACTTTATTACTTCCTAATTGTTTTAATTACACACGGTCCTTAGATAATACAACTAGTTTTTGCCTGCGACTACGTCTGGAATTGGGTAGTTTTCTGGCCGTGTTTTACATTACTAGCTGTCCCCCGCGGTTTCACCCGCGTTCCTGTGGGATCTTAATTTTTCCCGGAATAAAAAGTAGCCTATGTGCTATTCCAGACTATTAATCTATCTCTATGCCAAATTTCATCCAGATCCGTTCAGCCGTTCTGGCGTGATTGGGTAACAAACATCCATCCATCCATCCTTCCAAACTTTCACATTTATAATTTAGCGGGATAGGATTATGGATGTGAAATCCTTTTGAAACCGTAACCTATTTACAGACTTCTTGGGTCACATCAGGCAGCGATTTGGGTAAATAATTTTATTTATAAATAGTTTAGTTCAGCTTTTTAATTTTATGTTGTTTATAATAATTAGCATTATTTATTTATCTATACGAATATTATGAAGACGTTAAGTTTGTGAGGTTGTAGGGGTAATCTCTGGATCTACTGAACCGATTTTGAAAATTCTTTTACCAATAGAAAGCCACGTTAGTTGTGAGTGTCATAGGCTATAATTCTATCCCGGGATAACATAAGATCCCACGGGAACGCGGTTGAAACAACGAGGACAGCTAGTTTATTAATAGATCAATTGAATAAAAACACCATCTCTTATTCAACAGTTTACGTTGATAAAATCTAACAAAATTCCAGTGAAATGACGAACACTAGATTATGTTTAGTATTCGCGTGTAGTAGCGTATAGTAGCCATGTTTCTAAGGTCAAGTGCCAAGATCTCGGCCGTTTGTTGTTCACATGATTGTTATTGGTGGCGGGCTACGACCTCGGCTCGTCTGCTCTTTAATTATGTATGAAAATGTTATTAATTAGCGGAAAACTAACTGGATTTGGATGAGTAACGTTTTTATTATAGAATTAGCTGTCGCCCGCGGTTTCATCCGCTAGTTTTAGAAGTAGATCTTTATGGCAATTTATTTTTGATGAAATTAATAAGATAAATATGATCGGTAGAGATGTAAGGTAATTAGGTATATAAAATAATTTCTGAAGTTTTTTCTAGTTATGCATAAAGTCTATCTTTTTTTAAATTAAATATAGGTATCGCGTTTGACCACTATCTCACTTGATGGTAGGTGACGATGTGGTCTACGATGGTGCACGCTTACACTATTATAAACTAAGACAATATTATAAACCTTATTAATTAGGTAATAGAATCGACATTGGCGTTGTAAATCAGGAAGTAAAATTATTGTTCGTATAGGTCACCTGTCAATGAACTGCAATTCATCAATTACTATGATATAATATAATATATACAGAATGCAATTAGATGCGTTTTTTTATAAGCGATGACTTTGGCTGCCGCTGTGAAGGTTGTGGGTTCGAATCCTAATAATGAACTTTTCAGTGAAGAAACCATCTTTTTAAGTTTAATAAACTTACTTGACGATTTTTTACGTGTATAATAATTGGACTATTACTAAATCATTAGACATAAAAAATTGTTATGAAATCAAAAAAAATATGCCCCGGGTGAGGATCGAACTCACGACCTTAAGATTATGAGACTTACGCGCTGCCTACTGCGCTACCGAGGCTGATGACGTGGCAGCGAAAATTAAGGTATAGTTAATACACAGCTCAGGTGTATTAATTAAAAACATGTTAGTAATTTTTTTTTATTATTTACGTCCAAACTGCCAAACAACATCAAATTCTATTTAATACATCAAACGTACATACATACTTTCGCATTTATAATAAGAATAGTATTGTTACAAAGGTTTTTTCCCGTTTTATAGTGATATATATATATACATAATGTATAAGACACTTTTGCCTGTATTTCGACCTAGACCTACTGATGGCAGGAAGGCGCCTTGGTGTAGAGGAAATGATTACGGCGACACCGGGAGGGTGCGAGCAGACATGATAAAATTGATAATAAATTATACGTATAGGTATTTTCCATATTATACAGGTCGTTGTTATTTTTATGCTAAAATTCCATTAAAGATCGGAATTCGAATTATATGTTTTTATTCGTTAACCGTCATAGTAATTTGAATATACAAGCTTATTTTTCAAAATTACTTTTCGAATCATTCACCATATTTAACACAAAATTCTGTTATAAAAGGGCTAGCATAATTTACGATGCCCTGATATGATTTTAATAAACCATTCTTATAAATTTATAAAATGACAAAAAGGAAAAAAAACCGTGCAAGTGCGAGTCGGACTCGTGCACCGAGGGTTCCGTACAAATTTTGTAGTTTTCTTTTTATTATTTTAGTCTAGCTATCACGGTTCATGCGATACATCGTGGTGACAGATAGACAGACGGACAGTGGAGTCTTGTTAATAGGGTTCCCGTTTTTACCCATTGGCTACGGAACCCTAAAAAAGACAAGTACATATTAACCATCAAAAATTGAGTTAAAAAAACCAGGGATCACCAAGTAGTTTCATTTGGGGTCCGTTTATTAATAACCATAATAGGTTTGCGATCCACTATTTGGTGACCCCTGCTCTATACCATCAGGCCTAATAAATAAAAGGTCACATAATATATCGTAACCATTAAAGGTACACATAATTATCTCACATAAAGCAAACACCCTGTATACATCTGCCACAATCATACCACTTACGGAAAGTGATAAATTAACAACTATAATTTTACATTCACGGCGGCAACTGTTGACTCTTAACTAGTTGGAATAAGGTCGAAAATTGATTGATAGATTGTTTTATTGAGGTTTTAATGTTGGTGTTTGTATGTGTTGCCATTTACTGCCTACCAATGTCGAGATCGAAAGGAAATGAGGTCAACACATATATGGTGTCGGACATGTTATTTTTTACGCACAAATAGGGTCTATAAAAAATTAAAAGGTTGTTTGTTTGTCTATTACTGGTGTTTTTTACTTTAGGATAAGCTTGTGTTTGACGACAATCTCAACATGGTAAATTATTATGTGGCCGAAGGTGGTAAGCACACTAAAATAGATGGGAACTATATCTCAAGTGCAGCTATCGGAACACAACAATAGGTGCTTGGCGACAGATTGTTAACTAGAGTGTGGTAGCCAGCCAGTCGAGTACTACAAAGTAACCTACCACCGTGCTGTGGTTTCCTCACGGTGTTTTCCGTCACCGAAAGCTCAAGTTCACTGTAGGATTCGAACCTACCTTCACCGCGGCATCCAACGTCACTACCACTGAACTATCATCGCCTTAAAGTCTTAGATTCCTTTCTATCAAAGTTCAATCCCTTACCACTAAGTGTCGAACCAATTCCACTAAGTGCAGGTTTTCAAACACAATCGCATAGGTTTCTTTATAAAGGGCTAAAAGCACGGTGGTAGGGTACTTTGTAGTACCCGACTGGCTGGCTACCACCCTCCAGTCGAAAATCTATCGCCAAGCACCTATCGGTGTGTTCCGACAACTGCACTTGAGAGCCAGTTCACATCTAAGCTTTGTGTGCTTACCACCTTCAGCCACATCATCACCTACCATCGTGAGATTGTGATCAAACACAAGCTTATCCAGAATTTAAAAAAAAAAACAAAAATGCGTAAGTGACCCGATGATATTGGAAGCGTGTATAGGCTACGGTAAGCTAATCCCAACCTTGACACACATATAATTAGGTGTTTAGTGGAATGATCATCAATTTCGTCACGCAAACATCGACTTTACGCGTAGGTCTCGTATTAGAGTAGGTATACAATACAATACAAGAGAAGTCACTTCAATTTTTCAAAAGGACAAAAGACAAGTGCAACACAAATTGTTACGTCCATTTATCAAGCGGGGTCCTAAGGCTGTGTGCTTTGTGGTGAGCGGAGCGGGAGCGGGAGCGGGAGCGTGGAGCGTGGAGCGTGGTATAGATAGTGCTATGCTGAGATAGATGCCTTTCGCGCACCGAGGATTCCGTACAAATTTTGTGATTGGTGGCCAAATAATCGGCAATAAAGCGGCAAAAAAATCAATCCTAACTAAATTCAATTTCTTTATTCCTTTTTTGCCGCCATAACACACATATATTATCAGTAAGACTATATAAATAATTATAAAATGTAATAGCTCTAAGTTGCTTTTTTAAAAAGAGTAATTGCCGAGTTTATTGCCGGCTCTTCTCAGCAAAAGCAACCTTCCGAACCGAGCGTTAGAATTTAACATGAATCAAATTGACGATTAAAAATACTTGTAATAAGTTTACTTAACAAAGATATCTTTGAGTTTGAGTATAAATACACCATCTGTAAAAATTTCAACGGTCTAGCTATCACGGTTCATGAGTGAGATACATTTTGATAACAGACAGACAGACGGACAGCGGAGACTTAGTAATAGGGTTTTCGTTTTTACACTTTGGGTTTAGAACCCTAACTAAAAAGTAAGACAAATAATGAATTTCAAGCAGCCGTTATACGGACAAAAAGCTAGTAAGGCTGAAACTGAGGATAAAACTAATGCCAACTAATTAAAACTAATTGAAAATAAAGTCAGTATAACATATTGTATAAGAATAGCCATGACATTGATATCTTCTCAAACAAACAACATATGAAATGAAATGAAATGAAATTGTTTGTTTATTCATCCAAATAGAAGGCTTATTTTCACAGGCACTTATGAATAGTCAGACTCTAAATGCTCGGTTCGGAAGGTTGTTTTTGCTGAGAAGAGCCGGCAATAAACTCAGCAATTACTCTTTTTAAAAACTACTTACACCTATTTACATTCAATAATTATTATTTATCTAGTCTCACTGACAATATTTGCGTGTTATGGCGGCAAAAATAGTAGTCTATAGAATTTAATTATGACTGACTTAATAAACAACAAACTCAAGCACACCAGCCCCCACAAGCAGCACCTGTTCACAAGTATGACGCGCGTGGCAGCCATCGCCCTCCTCGCACATTTTATAGGGAAGTGAGCGACCCGCGACACGACGCCGCCGCGAGCAAAGGCCTTAAAGCGAGCATGACTAACTTAAGCTTGCTCCAAACAAAAAGAAACAAAACGAATTAAAACACACAATATGTTATCACTGTTACTACTAACACGGTTTGTAAAATTAGGTAATATAATAGTGTATCTAACATTCCGCGACATAACAATATTCAAACGCACAAATGTTACAAATTTACCAAGCATTATCATCATTAAAATATTCATTTATATTATAGTAAGCCTTTTTTACCAAAACAGTTTTAATACAATCCTTAAATTTTTGCAAAGGCATATCTAAAATTGCAGTTGGGATTCTGTTATAGAAGCGTGCACTCAGTCCTAAAAATGATCCTTGCACTTTCTGAAGTCTATAAGCAGAGGTCACAAGTTGGTGCTTATTTCTAGTATTGATCGAGTGCATATCACTTTTTTTTACAAAAAGATTAATATTTTGATGCACAAATAATATATTTTCATAAATATATTGAGATGCAACCGTGAGTATGCCAGTTTCTTTAAACTTATCTCTGAGAGAAGTTCGAGCCCCCAAGTTATAAATACCTCGCACAGCCCTCTTTTGCAAAACAAAAATTGTTTCTATATCAGCAGCTTTACCCCAAAGCAAGATGCCATAAGACATAACACTATGAAAATAACTAAAATATACAATTCTAGCTGTATCTACATCAGTAAGCTGTCTAATTTTCCAAACTGCATAAGCCGCCGAACTGAGTTTCCCTGCTACAGATGATATTTGGGTCCCCCATTGAAGTTTCGAGTCTAAAGTGATCCCTAGAAATTTGGTTGATTCGACAAGATTGAGAACTTCATTATTTAACATTAAATTACTACCTACTTTTTTTACATTTGGTAATGCAAATTTAATACACTTAGTTTTCTTTGCATTTAAAACTAAATTATTTACTGTAAACCAATTTAATACCTTAGCTAATGCACCATTTACGTCGTCATAATTGGATTTCAGTCTATCAACACCAAAAATCAGTGAGGTATCGTCAGCAAATAGTACAATTCCACAGGTATCGTTAACATAATAGGGAAGGTCGTTTATATAAATTAAAAAAGGAAAAGGACCCAGAATAGAGCTCTGCGGTACACCCATATGCACAGGAGAACCAGACGATTTGACCCTGTTTACATCGACACTTTGAATTCTCTGTCCAAGGTATGATTTCATGAGATCAAGTGCCATACCTTTTACCCCATAATAATTTAGTTTACAAATAAGAGTCCCATGATCAACACAATCAAAAGCCTTGGAAAGGTCACAGAACACACCAATAACGTTCTGCGACTTCTCCCATGCGCTATGGATATTTTTTAATAGTGCTACCCCAGCGTCAATTGTAGAACGACCCTTTGTAAACCCATACTGCTCACTATGTAAAAGCTTATTTAAATTAATGAGCCAGTAGTTGCGATAAAATATTTTTTTCAAATACTTTACTAAGAGCTGGCAAAATAGAAACAGGCCTATAATTAGATGGATCCTTAGGATCGCCGGTTTTGAATAATGGAATTATTTTACTGTGTTTCATTAGATCGGGAAATTTACCTGTTAAATATTAAAGCCAAATGAGGAGCAATATCATCAACGATACTCCGCAAAACATTAACAGATATATCCCATAAATCACCAGTGCGCTTTACTTTTAAACTCTTAAAAGTTTTGACAATGTCATAAGGCGTTACATGTCTAAATTTAAATATCTCATCGCACTCAGATACATTGTTTTTTAAAATTGATTCAGCATCTTTCGGTGATGAATTTAAGGAGCTGGTTGTAGCTACAGGTATATCACTAAAAAAATTATTGAACGCTTGTGCTAATTGACAATCTTCAGTAATAAGTTTATTATTTATATTTAGTTCAATACGATTATTAGGGTTTTTAGTCTTCCCCCTTTCTGAGTTAATAATATCCCAAGTTGTTTTAACCTTATTGGATGATTGACTAATTTTATTTTTTAAATAAATAAATTTAGCAGAAGCACAAACTTTTTTAAATATTTTGGAGTAATTTTTAACATACTCAAGAAAACTAATGTTTTGATTATATTTTTTCATACCATACAGCTCATACAACTTAGCTCTACTTTTATAAATACCAACCGTTGCCCAGTCATTAAACTTAAAATGATTTTTTTGATAGAAAGTCCTTGGTTTGAATGTATTTTCAATTTTTTTTTTATAAAATCAAAAATCTTATTGTATATATGACGGCCGGTTGGCGTGGTTGGTTCACACATTGCCTATCACGCCGCAGGTCGTGGGTTCGATTCCCATCCAGGACAAACATTTGTGTGCATGAACATGTATGTTTGTCCTGAGTCTGGGTGTAATTATCTATTTAAGTATGTATTTACAAAAAAAAAAAGTAGTATATGTAGTATATCAGTCATCTGGTTTCCATATTACAAGCTCTGCTTAGTTTGGGATCAGATAGCCGTGTGTGAAAAAATGTCCGAGAATATATATATATACATACATTTAAATATGCAGTTTTAGCCTCTTTTGGGCCTTCTCCTCAAACCAAACCTTAGCCGGACGATCATGTCTGTTCTGTATACGAGTATGGTAGTACTAAGTCTTGTAATGTTTGTTTTATTTTTTTTATTATTAACGAAGTTCCTTATCGCGCGTTGTGAAAGGGGGCTAGACGGGAAAAAATCTTACGAAAAGTTGTCACGACACTTTTTGCTATAGTAAGCTATTGTAAGCTGTGCGGCGTGCGCATGTTTCTCTGTCTGTCTCTTTTCTCTCTCGTTCTCTCTCTCTCTTATAGAAAGCAAGCCAGATATTTTCATTTCTATTTATATATATATATAAATATAAATGTTTTTTTTATACATATATATATACTCTCTCGACTTATATAACTTATATAACTTCGTTCCATCCGGGTGTCCCTTGACACCTCTCAAGTTTTTTTTATTCTTAATTTATCCAATTCTACAAGTCAATTTCAATTTTCAAAATTTACATGTTATTTTTTGTCTTTTAACCATGCTGTGATAGCCTGTAATTGAAAAAGCGTACTATTTGTGATCATTGTACTATTTCTTGTGTAAGTGTATGTTTTGTTGGCTGTCCTTAAATAAATAAATAAATAAATGCCCTTTTTGTATGTCCTGCAAAACGCTTATCTCAGCCCTCACCAGTATTCCCGACATGTCACTCACTCGACACACTCGACACACTCGACACTCGCACGAGTATATACAATATACGCTATACTTTCAATGCCAAAACACAATAAGGTCAAGAACTCACCACATACCTACCTACTTGTATGTACTTATGTTCTTAATGTAAAGGCTTAAGGCGCGCCGCAAGGTGTGAGCTGAAGCGACAAGCGGCAGCGGTGAGTTTTACATAAAGATTACAGGTTCTTTTTAGGGTTCCGTACCCAAAGGGTAAAAATGGGACCCTATTACTAAGACTTCGCTGTCTTTCCGTCTGTCTGTCTGTCACCAGGCTGTATCTCAAGCACCGCGACAGCTGGGCAGTTGAAATTTTCACAAATTATGTATTTCTGTTGCCGCTATAACAACAAATACTAAAAACAAAATAAAATAAATATTTAAGGGGGGCTCCCATACAACAAACGCTATTTTTTTGCCTTTTTTATGGAACCCTTCGTGCGCGAGTCCGAATCGCACTTGGCTGGTTTTTTTTGTTTATATTTTGGATAAGCTTGTGTTTGATCTTAATCTCACCATGGTAAGTGATGATGTTGCCAAAGGTGGTAAACACAGAAAGCCTAGATGGGAACTGGCTCTCAAGTGCAGCTGTCGTAACACACCGATAGGTGCTTGGCGACAGATTATCAACTTGAGTGTGGTGGCCAGCCAGTCGGGTACTACAAAGTACCCTACCACCATGCTGTGGTTTCCTCACGATGTTTTCCTTCACCGAAAATTCAAGCTCATTGTAGGATTCGAACCCACGACCGTTCTGGGACATTCTTCGCATCCAAATCCAAAAGTAAAAAAAATATATATACACCACTGAAGCTGGTCAAAAAATAATTAATCTAATTTTAAAATTTCACCCGCCCCCGCTACCGCTCGTGACTCAAAAGCCGATGTTAATTGAAAGTATCAGAGTTTTTGTTTATAATTGGTAGGTAATCAAGTTTAAGCTCGCATCTGAGAGGTTACAAAACTTAAATGTACTTTATTTTTCGCTAATCGTAATAATAATAATAATCAAACTTGTTTAACAAGCGTTCTTAATACAGGGTCAATATGAATTGGAGCCATTGATATTTTTAAATTAAGCTATTTATTAATATTATATTCTACTGCAGGTTTGCATTATGCAATACAATTTCATCGACAGATAATTGAGGCTGTATAACAAGTTGTCTGTCACCAGGCTGTATCTCAAGAACCGCGATAGCTAGACAGTTGAAATTTTCACAAATTATGTATTTCTGTTGCCGCTATAACAAATACTAAAAACAGAATAAAATAAATATTTAAGGGGGGCTCCCGTAAAACAAACGTGTTTTTTTTGCCTTTATTACGGAACCCTTCGTGCGCGAGTCCGACTCGCACTTGGCCAGTTTTTTTTAAGATCGAATGTTGATAAGTATCCCTTTACTTAAGTGAGCACAGTGTAGCTAAATCAAGGGCGAATGTAGGACAATTCGCCAAAGGCGGGTGGCTTACCTTAAAATTAAAGGTTTAAGGAAAAAAATAACCTGTTCTCCAAAACTATTGACACACATTGCACGTGCGGTTTTATAACCTTCGACATGTGAATGACTTCATTAAATGTTGTAATAAACATTTCTCTAATGAATACATTCAGTGAATATAATTTGACTAGTAGTAGGTTTACCGAATTATTTGTCAAAGTATTACAGTAGATATGTTTTACTGGCTTGTGACATTTAAGGTGAACGCACACTTATCAGAACCGAAAGTATCGAATTTTAGAATGAGGATCCGTAACGTTGTTAGTTAAGAATGCAGATTTATAGAGCTAAGAAATCTTTAACATACAGTGCAAAAATGTTTGTTCTACGACAAAAATTGACGAAGTTATGACTGAATTACTAGCGAAGTGCACCGAGTGCACCTTCGCGGTAGCTGAAACGTCACAGTGAGGGTCGCCGCCAGTTAGCCGTAAGGCGCGCAGTGGGTTGTTTCTTTAATTGTGAATTTTAAAACAAATAAGTGTCCGATCTGTGTCTAATTTACTTTTTTAACTATGTATAAATATTGTATAGTGCCGAAATGTACAAACAATTCTATTAAAACGCCAGAAAAACCTATTTTTTAACGTGCCGAAAGACCCAAAACATCGTAAAACTGACCGACTGACTGACTGATCTATCAACGCACAGCTGAAACCACTGAACAGATTTCGCTGAAATTCGGCACGCAGATAGTTATTATGACGTAAGTTTCCGCTAAGAAAGGATTTTCCAAAATTCACCCCCTAAGGGGATGAAACGGGGGTCCAAATTTTGTATGTAACTCAGTCATGACAGAGAAATTAATAAAATTTGGTATTTAGCCTCTAAGTATAAAATAATAAAACATGTATTTGAGGATTTTTTGAATTTCAACCCTTGAAGGGGTAAAAAGGGGTGTTAAAGTTTGTATGAAAAATAAATTGTTTATTATCAGAATTACTCAAAAGTTAGTATTTATGCTCTTCGGTTAAAAGGGGTGTTAAAATTTGTATGACTTTTTTATACAAATTCAAAATTTTGTATTTATGCTCTTCAATAAAATCAAAGAAACATGTATACTACTGTATGTATACATCATTTAAGTATTTTTTCACTTTCACCCCTAAAAGGTGTAAAAAAGGGGTATTAAAGTCTGTATGAAAAAAATATGTTTATTATCAAAATTACTTGAAGTATAGTATATAGTATTTATGCTCTTCAATAAAATAAAGAAACATGCTTTTAAGGATTATTTAAATTTACCCCTGAAAAGGATAAAAAGGGGTGTTAAGGTCTGTATGTTTCTTTAATCGTGTAATCCACGCGTGCGATGATGCTGGCGAAAAACTAGTAAATAAATAAATCGGAATTAAAATCTATGTATAAAAACAAAATATTATATATACTGAACGAATGGTTTGGAACAAAAAGCGAGATGGAAAAAAACAGCCATTGACAACCAATATCTGGGGATCTTCAAGGCCAGAGTGAATAGGCACCTTCTGGGCAAGCGTGCTCCGTCTTAGGCTTCGTCTTCGTCCTTCATGGACGGGTCAGTGGCCAAACGCAAGCCCAAAAAATGTTAAAAAATATAAAATAAAAATATTAAGGTTTCTATCATACCTAGATCAGCAAGTGTAGAGAACCATGCACTAAATAAAGCGCAAGTAGGTTAAAAGGCCATTCGCAAAATGACATATACAGCCTATACAGGGATACAGGGAAAGTCGTACTGAATATTAAAGGACGTTACTATTCAGCTAATTTCTGATGGATTTGGTTTTGTAATATGGTGTCCGAAACTTAACTGTTACGGAGATATTCAACCTTAAAAATATTTTAAAATAACCTTTATTAGGGTTCCGTGCCTCAAAAGGTAAAAAGAGGAACCCTTATAAGATCACTCTCTTGTCCGTCTGTCTGCCTGTCCATGTGTCACCACCGATTATCTCAGGAACAGGAAGACCTAGCAAGTTGAAATTTATACCAGATATTGAAATCTATAGTCCCTATTAGGTGTATAAAAATCAAGGTCCTGAGTCAATACGATAAAAAGATATGGGCAAATTTAGATTTTCGCGAATACTTGTAAGTACCAAAATATACCTAAATTTTCCTTTACTTGTATGCCGTAAGACCTTGCTTTTAACCAAAAAAGTTGAAAATAAAAGGCTGTCTCCATACCATACATACATAGTGACAAGCAGTTAAGATAGACCTCTGAGTTGTATCGGCGCTCATACAATTTAGAGGTCTAGCTTAAATGGCACCAACCTCAAATAAGGTATTATTATCAATTTTTTGGGATTAGAGCTGTTAGTGGCCCCTTTTTTTATGTTTTAAGTTAGAAGGCATGTCAATTAATAGAAATGATTAATAAAAACTGAACCTACTACTAACAGCTTAAAAATACTGCCCGAGAATGAAAGAATTTTAACGAAGTGTTTTTAACATTGAAGTGCTTTTTTAAAAAAATGCATGGTCTTATTCGGCAAATAATTTTAAAAACTTCTACGTCTCTTTAGCTATTCAAAAAGGTATAACACTTGCTATTAAATCGGCAAAACATTGACCAAATACCAGTTTACCAGAAGTAAGTGCTAGCCGGTCGCGCTCGTTCCCTCACAGTGACGTCACACGCACCCGCATGTATTGGCTTTCAGCGACAGGAACGGCATATGTTTATTACTTAATATCTTCGTAAGTAATGGTCCGATTTGGATAATTCAAAAAGATATATAATTCTTAAGTCATAAAGAATAACGTGGAAACTAGTTCTATTGAATTTGCTATAACTTTACTGATCCTCATTACTTGTATAAAATCCTATGAAACGTCGACTCATTATCCGCGCCGGATCGCCTGTGCGAGGTTTCTTAGAATTCCATATAAAGAATTGTAAAATTCGGTTCGTTCGACGCGTTCGGCTCCGATAAGTGTGCGTTCACCTTAATACACCCTTTGTCGTTAAATCCTTCCTACTAATATTATAAATTCGAAAGTATGTTTGGATGTGTGTGAAGACGTTCGTTACTCTTTCACGCAAAAACGGCTGAACGGATTTTGATGAAACGTGGCACACTGGTAGATCATATCCTGGAATAACACATATGATACTTTTTATCCCGGGAAAGGATAAGATCCCTCGGGAACGCGGGTGAAACTGCGGGGGACAGCTAGTTCTTCATATTTTTCTTAAGTCCCCAGACTTTAATTCAAAGTGTAATATGCAGTAGAAACATATCAGTTTTCCGGTTTCCATACTACAAGCTCTACTTAGTTTGGGATTCTTTTAGTACTAGTTTTCCGCCCCGCGGTTTCATTCGCGTTCCCGAGTGATCTTATCTTTTCCCGGGATAAAAAATATCATCTTTTAATCCGGGATATAACTTTATTCTATGTTTCATTAAAATCCGTTCAACTTTTGTTCAAAGGATTTCTCTTGTTGACCACAATCTCACCATGGTACCTAAGTGATGATGCGGCCGAAGGTGGTAAAGTAAGAACACAAAGCCTGGATGGGAACTAGCTCTCAAGTGCGACTACCGAATACACACCAACAGGTGCTTTGCGAAAGATTATCAACGTCAGGATGGTAGCCAGCCACTGTGCTATTATTTCCTCACGGTTTTCCTTTATCGAATTATAAGGTCCTTCGCTATCGACTTCACTACCACTAAGCTATCATCTCCATAACAATGTAATTAAGAAACAATCTATAAATATCTACAAAGAAGTGTTTATAATTCCCATACACGCAGCAAACGAAGGCTTGTCACATGACCTAGGTCATCTATTAATGTACCTAGTGCGTGCATTTATTGCCTAGATGTAGGAAGTGCATCGCGGAACAGATGTTGCATATATTATTACAAGGTCCTCGATAACTGATGCGAAGTACAGCGTGTTGGAGAAATTGTTGAAATTAAATGTTTATTCGTCCAAATAGGCCTTCAAATCACAGACAACTTGCGCACGGTTCGGAAGAGCCGGGAATAAACTCGGTCACATCAAATCAGCTTCTTTTTATTAAATGTCAAAACTATGCTTTTATTTAAAAAGGTTTTAGTAACAAAACTATCAAGCCTAAACCATTTTTAAATATTCTTCTTTTATTTTAATGTCATAATTTGTCATATTTGCTTTAAAGTCTGGTTCTCGTCCATACCAGTACGGTCAGGTTTTAATGAAATTGGCGGCTGTTCCACTAAAACTTTTCACGGACTTTTTGGGACAACCTGAAAAGTCACGATACACGCTTTCATTTCATTTCACTACACTTGTGCAGATTGATCTTTATTGGACAAAACACCGCCGAAAAATCAAAATACACGAATTTAATGAAAATAAAACGAAAACACAACGTCACTTCGCAAGTTCCCGCCAAAAAGTCCCAGATGTCGTAATGAATTAGGTAAATCAAGTCGCTTCACTACCACCCTATAACGTGGTATCTAACATAAATACAAACCCTTTACATTAGCTATAATTATCCGATGCGGAAACAGGAAACTGTAGAATATTACAATAATACCAACATTGCGAAAGAAACATTGTTTACGAGTCGCCGGTCATTTTAAATTGTCATTTATCTTATTTATATCTTAGGGATCAGAAAGAGATAAGAATTGACATGATCTCAGTCGAAGGCTGACTTCTGTGTGTGCTTACTTCAGATACTGAACTGGCTCTGAGAGCTGAAGACCTCGCAAAGTTTTTGTCATTTTTCGCATATTTACATTTTCAAACCCGCCATTTTGAAAATTGTCGAAGAAACAAAATTTGACGAGAATCGGTTGAGAAATGCGACTTCTAGAGATTTTGAGGAAAACAAGTCTCTTTCAACTTTCATTCACCCCTAAGGGGGTAAAATAACTGAGTGAAACTGCAAGGTGGAAAGTTATACAACAACAGATTCCAGATATTACAATCGTGAGATAATCATAATTGCGTATTAAAGAAACAAAAACGTTATCTATGTGGTAACGCGGCCGCCATTGACACAGTAAACATTTCGTTTCCTGCGACCTCAGTCACACCGCAGTCCGCACCACGGAAATGCTACTGGTGAAAGATAAACTGTACCGTGTGCAAAAACACTAATCACTACTTTTTTATTTTTGGAACGAAGTTCCTTATGGGGCGTTGCGGAGAACCCTAACCGGCAAAAAACGTCCGTAGCGTTAAGTGAGATTTGTGTGACGTATTTGCGCAGACTGCACAGACATCTTCGATGCACACAAAAGGGGTCGTGGCTTCGATCAGGGCCATCCAGGATAGACATGTGTGTATGAAGATGTCTGTTTGTCCTGTGACTGGGTGTAGGTAATTAACTATTCAAGTATGTATTTACTACACCCATCAATTTTTTGCGATATCTATTTAGTGTTCGGGATCGAAGCACTAATTTATATTGTTGAGAAGGAGGATATTGGCGTAATTAAGATGCATCAGTTCTTGTACTCACGGCTATTTATTGTTTGTCCATATAAGGCACTCCAGTGAAATACACTAAACACATATACAGCACGGTTATCCACAATACGTATAACCTTACAACACAACAAGAGAGACAGTTTACAGCACAACACGAGAATTACAGATAAAGATATTAAACACAATGAATCGCTAGGACAGCTGAGAGATATCAGTGACGTCAACTAGGCGTAGCCAGGCGCAGAGGTCGACTGAGGTCGTACGCGGGTAGCGGGCAATATTCGCGCGAGCTGCTCGATGTAGGTAGGCGGTGTCGTCGATCGACGTCATCGCTGCTAGCTCGGAGCGCGACTCCACTGGCTCGCGGTGATATTGTCGTGCATGTTATGTTTGTATTATGATGTTATAAATAAAATATTATCGGATATTATTATAAAGTAAATATATGTAATATTGTATTGTTGTAAATGGACATATTAATTTAGGGCATAAAATAGGTGTTAGGTATTAGTTAGGAAAGGAGATTAAGTGGAAAGGATCGCCACATCACTCCCCCCCAGAGACCGTCTCACGGGCGATAATAATCTGGAAATCGCACTCTTCGTCCAGACTTGGTGGTTTTGATCGCGGTTTCCGTGGGTCGTGGCTGTTGCACGACTGGGGTCGAATGGACCACTGGGTCAGGTTGACAACCAGGATCTGGTTGACCTGTTGGGCATGATTGGGTCTCCTTTGGGTTATAATTACCCATACGATCGGTGTCAGCTAAAACATAAGCTGGTTTAAGCCGATCTATGGAGACTTTAACTACCTTACCCTTTACCCTAATTTTGAATGTTTTGTCGCCTTTTTCGACAACTTCATGAGGACCAGTGTATGCAGGTTGTAAAGAGCCTCGCAGCGCATCTTCCCGAAGAAATATGTGGCTGGAGGTGGCCAGGTCCTTGTGGACAAATACTTTGTCCTTGCAGTGTCGCGAGGCGGGCGCAGGTTGCAACTTCGCCACGAATGATCGTAGACGCATGGCGAAGTCGGTGACATCTGTGGTTGCGCTTGGGTCCGAGGGTGTGAAAAATTCTCCAGGGAGGCGTAACGGTTCGCCGTATACCAGTTCTGCTGAAGAACTTCGTAAATCCTCTTTATATGCGCTTCGGATGCCCAACAGTACGAATGGCAGGGATTCAGTCCAGCTACTGTCGGCATGGCACATAATCGCCGCCTTGAGTTGACGGTGGAATCTTTCCACCAACCCATTACACGCCGGGTGGTAGGCAGTGGTTTTGCGGTGTCGGAAGCCGGCTGTCTTGGATAGATATTGGAACAGTGCGGACTCAAACTGGCGTCCGCGGTCTGTAACAATATCTGTTGGACAGCCGAAGCGAGAAATCCAACCCGTTAATAATGCCTTACCAACTGTCTCGGCTGTAATATCCGTAATGGGGACTACTTCCGGCCATCTGGTAAAGCGGTCTACGGCTGTCAAGCAGTAGCGGAAGCCTTGTGATGGGGGAAGTGGACCTACGAGGTCGATGTGTAAGAAACTAAATCTTGCGCGGGGTAAATCGAAAGTGCCCAATGGTGATGACACGTGTCGATTCACTTTTGCGCGTTGGCAAGCCAGACAAGCACGTGACCATTCGCGGCAGTCTTTACGGACTTCAGGCCAGACGTATCGCTGTGCAACAAGCTTAGCTGAGGTGTTTGCACCAGGATGGCTAAGGTTGTGACAGCTGTTAAAAACTTGCCTGCGAAAAGGTTTGGTCACAAAGGGTCTGGGAGTGGATGTACTCACATCACAAAATAACTCGACGGGACTGCCGTCGATTTTTATCTTCTTAAGTCGGAGAGATGATTCTGACTTAAGAAATTGCAGCAATTCGGGGTCAGCACTTTGCGATTTGGCGAGAACTTCGAAGTCGACTGAGGTTTCCAGTTCACTGACCCGCGACAAGGCATCGGCTACGACATTATCTTTGCCGGAAATGTGCTGTACGTCAGTAGTGAACTGGGAAATAAAGTCGAGGTGTCTATACTGACGCGGAGAGCAGTTCTGCTTTCTCTCGTGGAAAGCGTATATTAGCGGTTTGTGGTCAGTATAGACAGTGAAGTGTCTCGCCTCTAGCATGTGCCGAAAGTATTTAAGGCCTTCGTAAATCGCGAGCAGCTCCCGATCATATGGCGAGTACTTCTGCTGGGTCGGGCTCAGTTTTCGCGAGAAGAAGGCGAGTGGTTGCCACATACCATCCTTAAACTGCTGCAAAACTGCGCCCATTGCCAGATCCGATGCATCTGTCACAAGGGCGAGTTTAGCCTGATGGTCTGGATGTGCAAGCAATACGGCGTTGCAGAGGCTGTTTTTGCACTTATTAAAGGCAGTGAGAGCCTCGCCGGACATATCAACGGGGTGTGAGCCTTTAACGGAGCCAGTTAGGAGGGCGTTCAAGGGACCTTGAAATTTTGCGGCTTGTGGTATAAACCGCCTGTAAAAGTTCAACATCCCTAGGAAACGTCTGAGTTCCCTTACCGTTTTTGGCGTTTGGAACTCCTTGATGGCCTCAACCTTCGACTCCAGAGGTCTGGTTCCAGCTGCCGAGATGCGGTAACCTAAAAATGTTACCTCGTCCGCGCCAAATACGCACTTTGATGTGTTGATCACGATGCCGTATTTTTGCATCCTGGTGAATAATTGGTGCAGGTGGGACTTGTGCTGGTCCTGATCGCGAGAAAAGACTAAGAAGTCGTCGAGATACGGATAGCAGAAGTCGAGTCCGCGCGTCATTTCATCGACAAACCTTTGGAATGTTTGACCTGCATTCCTAAGGCCAAAGGTCATGAACGGGAATTCATACAGGCCAAACGGGGTTGTGATTGCGGTCTTCGGTATGTCCTCTTCACTGACAGGTATCTGATTGTAGGCCTTAACCAGATCGATGGTGGAGAAGACCTTGCATCCAGAAATGCTGTGGGTAAGGTCATGCACATGTTTAATAGGATACCTGTCGGGAATTGTCCTCGCGTTGAGGAGCCTGTAATCACCGCAGGGCCTCCAGCTGTTGTCCTTCTTCGGAGCTAGATGAAGTGGAGAAGACCAAGGGCTCTCAGATGGTCGAGCCGTGCCATTACTGAGCATGATGTCAAACTCCTGCTTGGCGATACGCAGCTTGTCCGGTGCTAATCTGCGAGGGGAGCATGAAATAGGCGGGCCGGGGGTTGTGCGGATGTGGTGTACTGTGTGGTGCGTGGTTTTGTGTGGCGTGCCAGCGGGTCGCGTGATCTCGGGGAATTGATTTAGAATGGAATGATATTCTGAATCCCCGGTCAAGACCTTTACCGAACAAGTAGATGATGCGTTTGCAATAGAAGCTACAACAGATAATGAGGTAGTCTTATCTACTAAACATTTGTTGCGGATGTCGACAAGCAAGTTATAGAAGCTTAAAAAATCTACGCCTATTATAGGTTTAGTGACATCTGCAACTACAAATCGCCATGGGAAATTACGGCGCAAACCTAAATCTAAACATAATTGTAGATAACCATAAGTATCAATTACAGTGCCGTTTGCGGCTGATAGTTGGTAATTGGATTTAGCACGCGGTTCACGGAGAAAATGACGCGGAAATACGCACAAGTCACTACCAGTGTCCACTAAAAACTGCGTCTTTGAGGTACGGTCAGTTGCGAAGAGGCGACCCGAAGAGATAGGACAGTCGTCAGTCGCCATTACTGACTGCCTCTGAGGTTTTCCGACTGCTGGTAGTCGCACGGCTTAATGCACTTGCGAGCATTGGCCCCAAACCTGGAGTGGTAGTAGCAGAGGGGATACTTCCGGTGACTAGACTCGGATCTCTGCCCAGATCGACTACGCTGACGTCCGCTGGAACGTGATTGCGAGCGAGGTCTCCTGTTCAGCTGCATGGTGAGATTTCTCACGGCCTTCTTCAGCTCAGCGATCTCGGTAGCCATGTGTTGCATGCTAGGCCCGGGTGCTGACGATGCTGCGACTTGGCCCGGTGTGACAATATCCTGGACCCTGTCTGCCAGGTCCGCTAGCGCCTCAAGCGAGCTTGTTGGTTGCGAAGCAAGGAGGGTTTGCACGTTGCTGGGCAGCCGGCTACTCCAAATTGTCCTCAGAAATTCCTCCGGTATGCCTGCTCCTGCCAGGCTCTGCAGATGTCGCAGAAACTGTGAGGGCTTGCGGTCTCCTAATTCCTCGTGCATGAGGAGCTGTTTCACGCGTTTCTCGTGTGACGCGGAAAGTCGCTTTATGAGCTCTTGCTTTAGCTTCTCATATTTGTTTTGAGCCGGGGGAGAAAGAAAAATGTCTCGTACCTGCTTCGAGTACTGATGCTCAAGGTTGCCGATGACGTAATTAAATTTTGTGACGTCATTCGTTACGTTCGCATTCGCAAATTGGGCTTCTACTTGAGCGAACCAAACTTCAGGATCGTCCGGCCAAAAAGGTGGAATCCGAACTCCGATACGACAAATGTCGGATGGGTTGTCAATGGACACGCACTTTGCTCGACGAATTTGTCTCTGCCGGGTATGGGTACTGTCGGATGATTTTGCCGTGTCACTGCTGTCGCTCATTGTGAATGTTATTCACAGTATTCTAGGTATAAAAATCTAGCCGATCTCAGTGTTCTTCAGGGGTCACCAGTTTAGTGTTCGGGATCGAAGCACTAATTTATATTGTTGAGAAGGAGGATATTGGCGTAATTAAGATGCATCAGTTCTTGTACTCACGGCTATTTATTGTTTGTCCATATAAGGCACTCCAGTGAAATACACTAAACACATATACAGCACGGTTATCCACAATACGTATAACCTTACAACACAACAAGAGAGACAGTTTACAGCACAACACGAGAATTACAGATAAAGATATTAAACACAATGAATCGCTAGGACAGCTGAGAGATATCAGTGACGTCAACTAGGCGTAGCCAGGCGCAGAGGTCGACTGAGGTCGTACGCGGGTAGCGGGCAATATTCGCGCGAGCTGCTCGATGTAGGTAGGCGGTGTCGTCGATCGACGTCATCGCTGCTAGCTCGGAGCGCGACTCCACTGGCTCGCGGTGATATTGTCGTGCATGTTATGTTTGTATTATGATGTTATAAATAAAATATTATCGGATATTATTATAAAGTAAATATATGTAATATTGTATTGTTGTAAATGGACATATTAATTTAGGGCATAAAATAGGTGTTAGGTATTAGTTAGGAAAGGAGATTAAGTGGAAAGGATCGCCACATCTATTTGACTCATACGTGAACTCGCATAAATTTCATGAGCATGCAAATTTATGAGTCTTAGCATGCTTATATTGTCTTACGATGACGCGATGAAGCGAGTTTAACATTTTTTACCCATCCCAAAAGTGCACAACGCCGCTAAAAAAATATTTGTTACTTTTTCTCCAGACCTTACTTAACCCACGCTATCAGCACTGACCTTGCACAATGTCGCTCGAGTGACAAAAGCGACACTGCACCTTTCACATACAAACATAGCATTACACTTAACATAATCTTTATCTCTATTAGCATACGACACAAATTCGCTTAAATTAAATACTTATAATTAAATGCAAGTCGGATTGAGATAATGCCTTGCAATAAAGTTGTTTTTTCTATGATAAATATGAGATGTTATCTAGGTAACGTTTTGATCAATGGTATCTATTTATTTGAATGTCACAGTTCATGTGCTAACTGGTACAGTAGTATACTTGCGTAGGGACTTTTGAATTTAGCCGGCTACCACCCTCAAGTTGAAAATCTGTGGCCAAGTACCTATAAGTGTATATTGAACCGGTGGTAGAGTCAATTGTAACGTTCATAAGTGACTTACCAAGGGCTAAACTGAATAAATGAGATTTGATTTTGATTTTGGTGTGTTCGGAGAGTTGCAATTGAGAGACAGTTCCCATGTAGGCTTTGCGTGCTTACCACCTTCGGCCACATCATCACTTACCATGGTGAGATTGTGGTCAAACACAAGCTTATCCAGTATGAAAAAAAACTCAACATAGTATTACCATACCAACAAAGAAAATATCGTGAAAATTACATTTTGTTACGGCCACGTATTGTGCTATGCAGAACGGTTCACTACTGCTATAACAATTTACTGTGACATCGAATGATCTCGTGTTTTAAACACAACTACACTCATAATCGTAATTATGATACTTACTCTGATTATTCGATTAATTAAGATAATATTGACAATGTAATTTGATAAATTAACTTGTGTACTTATTTTCTATACAATAACACTTGTAATATAATACTTATTGCATTAGCAATTCGTTTCAGACTTGATTTTAAATTATAAAAGGATAATTTACAGATAATAAATGCAATAAACCTGTGGCCATGGGCCTTCATAATCTCTGCTTGTTTATCAACATTAAATGTCTTAATTAAAAAACTAGCTGTCCCCCGCGATTTATCCCGGGAAAGGATCTTATCCTTTCCCGGGATAAAAAGTATGTTATTCCAGGATATGATGTACGTGTGTGCCAATTTTCATCAAAATCCGTTCTGCCATTTTTGTGTGAAAGGGTAACAAACATCCATCCGTCCATCCAAACTTTAACATTTATAATATTAGTGGGATAGTAAAAAAAGTACACTATAATGCCGTGTGGCTGCCACAAGACAACGTGTAAAAATTTGTGGCAACTAAGAGACAATAAAAACTGGCCCCATTCTCGAGCGTCAGTGAATTATTCAACCACTCATTATATTGGACCTTACATAATTGCAGACACGTACCTATAACTACAGTAGTTGAGCTCAATATACGCACTTCTAAAGCATTTAGATCACATTAGACACATTATATTTGCATACAATACGTTGGGAAACAGTATAAAGAACAGTAGATCAACTCTGTTATAAAACTTGATGAACTTAGGTGTTCCGCCATGTTGTATTTAGAATGACGTCACACAGCTGACCATGCATTGTCATCTAAACTAAACGTGTATACAACATTTCAGCTCAATCGGTTAAAGATATCTGATTCAAAATTGAGTTGCAAGATTCACCCCGGAAAAACATACATACATTGCAAGCTAATATAAAGCTTGTAAAAAAAACCGGTTTACATAATAAAATGGGTAACACATTTTGTGACCGGGATAATAACCTTTGAATTCTCTTTTAACAGTTTCATATACATTGGTTATTCCCCCGCTATTGCTAATATTTTTTTTTGTAATGTGTTAATTTGTTTCTTTAGTTTTAATTTTTTTCAAACATTATGATTTTGGCGTCCCTTGAAACAGCTTCCCTGCTTCTTGTTCTTTAAATTTTTTACTATAAATTCAATCTTCAACACTTCTATAAAAAGTTTTAATATTTAAACATAAAGTTGCAGTATTGTTTAATATTTTACTGTGACTGTAAACAAATAAGGTCGCACTACATGTTTTGAGAGACGCCAACTTTTTGTAAACCTAAAATAAGCATCGCTTATTTAATTTTAACCTTGTCTTAATTACGGTATATTCCATGGTTTTTTTAAACTTTATATGATTAATTCTAACCAAATTTAGAATCGCACAAGTTCCTTATTCGTACTTAATATCAGACAAATCTCAATTTTTCGAATTATGTCATCATCTAATAGCTAATATTATAAAGAGGTAAAGTGTTGTGAGGTTGCAGGGGGTAATCTCTGGATCTACTGAACCGATTTTGAAAATTATTTTACCAATAGAAAGCCACGTTATTTGTGAGTGTCATAGACTATATTTATATTCTGAGAAAAGATAAGTTTCCACGTAAACGCGGGTAAAACCGCGTGGGACAGCTAGTTCATGAAATATTTGTTACGTTTTCACGGCTAACCTACCAAACCGATTTTGTTAGAAATCTGAGAAGTATCCAAGCTACTCTTTAGCCAATTTGGAAATAATAATGAGGGGGACTCCCCCGTAGTACTATTTAAGTACTAAAGACTTCTAATATTCTTACTTAACCACGTCGTAATTGCTAAACTGACCGTGATAAAATTTGGCACATAGATAGATTGGCACATTTAAGATGCCTTAGGGAACCTGTTTTGTTTATTTTTGAATAAATAAAAATAACAATATAAGTAGTCAGATGGTACAAAAATATTTAAAAAATGTAACCTTGCTGAGAGTTTCTTGCCGGTTCTTCTCAGTTGAAGGCTGACTTCCGAACCAATCGACCTTCATAAGTGCCCTTCTAGGACCTAAGCTGAATAAATGGTTTCGACTTTGACTTTAACTTTAAATCTTCCTTCAGGCTTCATTAAACGCGACAACCCTAACAAATCTGTTTGTCGGTCCGTACAATACTCCGAAAGGTTGTGTAACATTAATGGATTCATGTTAAGGAAAACACGTGATGAAATACAGTCACGATTTGATTTTTGGATGTTCTTAGACTCTGGGGCCATTATTCATCATCACACACATTTAAAGCGATGATAGCTCAGTGGTAGTGACGTCGGATACCATGGCGAAGGTCCTGGATTCGAATCCATCGATGATGATCTTTCTGTGAAGGAAAACAATACATGGTGAGGAAACCACAGCACGGTGGTAGGGTACTTTGTAGTACTCGACTGGCTGGCTACCACCCTCAAGTTGAATATTTGCCAAGCACCTATCGGTCGGTTCGTACCAGAGCGAAGAAAAAATAGCAATTCTTCCTCTAGGGGAAAAAGTTTTTTTTTTTTGTGTGTCAAATGACAATGAGCCTACAAAAATCATGAATAAAGACTCGACTTATTACTGTTTCATAAAAAAAGAACTTCATTTTAATTTTGAAAATGGAACTAAAATCGGCGATCTCTGGTAGAATGCATGCAATGTGTTGCGGCTACAGAAGAAACAAAAAAAGACATTATAAACTACATATTTCATATTGTATTGGATTGTTTTATTTTCTCGCAATCGTAGTGAAAAGTATAGTGTAACACACGGCGCTAAAACCCATTAAAACTCGGTTTCTATTTACTACCTCGTATATAATGGGTCATTTAAGCTCCTTGTATAACAATCTACTATTGCATACTCAAACATATTTTTTTTAACTTTAACTTCAAGGTGGGAATCGAACCCATTAATCGTCACTTGAGGCAGTGACTTGCCCACATGGATTGCTTAAAACAATGGTCGCATTGCTGAGCCCGCCTAGACATGTTCTTTCGAAAACAAGTGTTTCATCGCCCCAGGCTACGAACGAAGTGCGACATGTATGTGACATATAAAATGCAATAACTAATTGGATTAGAAAGGTTAAGCAAGGTTTTATAGTTTGGGTTTAGGATCACATTTTAAAGTCAATTAAAATTTGGCCCTGGTAATATAAATCTTGGGATATACTTCCATTTAACACAGCCATCTGATCCCAAACAAGTAGAGCTTGTTCTTAATTAAATATACAACGTTATTACACCTAGACTCAGGTCATTTTACAAGCTTTTATTTAACTTGCAATGTATGTTTGTTAGGGTGGAATCTTGCAACTCAATTTTGAATCAGATATCTTTAACCGATTGAGCTGAAATGTTGTATACACGTTTAGTTTGGATGACAATGCATGGTTAGCTGTGTGACGTCATTCTAAATACAACATGGCGGAACACCTAAGATAGCGGACTATTTTTATTATATAGTTTATATTTATTATTTTATGTGCACATCTGTTGTTTTTCTTTGTATTTTAATAGTAGGTATAATTGATTAACTTCACGAATGCAAACTATGTATATTTATTATAATTATCTATTAGTGGTAAACGCTGTTGGATGCACTCATAACTATGTAAGTTTCACCAATATCATACTATTTATTTTTTGTGTATATTTGTATAAAAAAATTGTTTTTTAATGCACTCCTACAATATGGGTATCAAATGAAAGGGCTTGCTGAGAATAACTCAAAAAATAAAGTGACGTCACACTAAATCTACAGCTTGTTTTTAAAAAAGTTTTTTTTTGCTTATGATTTTCATTTTACGCACAAATTCCTTTTATAACGTAAGCAACGGGAGTAAAATAGGGGTTTGCGGGAGACACTGAGGGGTAGAAAGCTGGTACTACAGATATACTTGTACAAAATATCATAGACAAATAAGTCTGTGGTTGGCAGAGTATCTTTTCTCAAGCCAGCCCAACGCGCTCGTGATTTAGTTTACTACAAAACAAACAATCCTTTATGTTTTTTTTTGTTCTATTTATACAAGGGCAGGCAGCAGACAAATGAACGTAACGTAAGGTATTTTTATTATTATGTATGTGAATAAAAAACAAAATAACATTAATTTATATTAGACTATTTTTCTCATAGACACTCATGTTTTTTTTTTAATATCTCGTCGACCATCGTTCAACAACAAAATTTGAATTGTTGATGAAAAAAAAGAACTACAAAAACCGTTCCGAGCTAACGACATCCGCCTCAAAAATATATTAAACTAATAAATAACAACTTTATATGGACAAATAAACACCAATAAAATTAAACAGGTGCGTAACTTTAATTACACGAATAAAAATAAATCATATTAAAAAAATATCAACACTTCCTTCAATTAAACCAAGGCAGAGCAGTAATAAAAAAATAAACACTATTTTCCCGCCAACTCGATAACCTCCCGCCATATTGTAAAAAAAACTGCCCACCATAATTAAAATTCACTGATTTATTTTCCATGCGTGAGATTCCTAACAACTTTATCGAAGTAAATATTTGTATGTTCGATTTTGTAATCAGAATGGCAAAACTTGCCAGGGTTACCAGACGACATAAAATTTACTGACATGCCTGGAATTTTGAAAAAAAAAAATTACTGTCAGTATTTTTTAAATTGAAATAGGAAAATATTATAAGCATTATTTTTTAAATAATCATTCTGGTAACATACAACATTCAGACAAATTTTCTGAAAATTCATAGATGTTGCCAGGAAATCTCATTATTTGGTCTGGTAACCCTAAATTCGACAGAGTTCTATAAAGTTCGCGAATGCTTGCGGTCAATTCGAAGATAAATTTCTCATTTTAAAAATGTGTTGAAGACCTTGACACGGTTTTAGTGCGTTGTCGTTGTGTCCACATATGTGTGGGTCATGCATACAACCCGTTTCATGTGTTTAAAACAACTTTATTTGCATTTAATGACAAGCATGAACTTTCCGATACAAAATTATTCAATTTAATATGATATGGGAGTAATGTATTAACCCCAATCTGATATTGGAATAGGCAGCAATAATTTTAATTTGAAACAGAAACGTATTTAGGTGTGAAATAATTGGGCATGGTTCTATTTAAGTACAAACATAAGTCAAGGCCAATGTTTTTAAATTAATACGTATATTAGTGTTTTTTTTTTATGTCCATAGTGACAACTAGGCAGGCGGGTCACCTGATGGTAAGTGACTACCGTCGCCTATAGACATTAGCAATACCAGGGGGACTGCCAACGTGTTGTACACCTTATTACAATGCCTTAAGGGCAAGGGCAACTGGCTCTCAAGTGCAACTGCCGGAACACACCAACAGGTGCTTGGCGACAGATTTTCAACTTGAGGGTGGTAGCCAGCCAGTCGAGTACCACATAGTACCCTACCACCGTGCTATGGTATCCTCACGATGTTTTCCTTCACCGAAAGCTCAAGCTCATTGTAGGATTCGAACCCACGACCTTCGCCGCGGTATCCGACGTCACTACCACTGAGCTATCATCGCCTTGTTAATACTATGACTATGAGACCCATCTTAATGTAAAGATTTACTGAATTAATTACCTTACATCGTATTAGGTATACGTATACTCAATACTATTATAAATGTGAAAGTTTGTAAGGATATAAAAATGAAGCTCACATCCTGAAATAAAAAATAGAATACTTGTATCCCGGGAAAATATAAGATCCCTCGGGAACGCGGGATCGGGAAAGTATTTAATAAGACTGAGTATTAAGCCAGCCGGAATAAGATAGTAAAAATGCTCAAGATTGTATTTTATTATTTATCAAATTTGGCCTGTTAAAAAATCTTACATGGAAGTATTTGGTACATTATAGTTATTTATTTTTTACTGAATTAATTTAAATAACAACCTGATACATGTTTTACATGCTTAAATAACTTTAAAAAAAACATATTTATTATAAATGCAAAATCACATTGTATATTTGTCTGTCACTGGGCTAAACGACTGAATTTGAACTCGAACAAAAACTGAGGCTACTTAAGAGTTCTTTATTAAAAAAAACAACCTTAAATGGGTGAAAAAGGTTAAAAGGCACGTTTCCAGTTAAAAGACGGATACTCAGTGGTCTCGGGCACAAGTTAGTACCTAATAAAGTAATTCACATAGACGCGTCAGTTAACATGTGCTTGATAATTCAGTAAACAAACCTCGGCTGCATTCGTCTCCAGGTATTAAGTACAGTCAACTAAATCCAATAAACGGCTTCTTCCTAGTGGCCGAGCACGCAACGCAACCCAGCATTACGCAAGTCACTGCAATGTACCCGTGAGTTTTATAGACCATTTTAATCTTGTTGACTGTATTGATTAGTACTTTTCTATGCCTAGATCGCAACATTTTGACAATAAGGCATTATTTATGATGGTAACCAGTGGAGGTAACAGTTTTTAATGGAATTAATAAATGAGGGAAAAAAGAAGGAGAGTGCCAAATCTACTTACAGAAAAAATATTATGCCAGTAATCGCGATTAAAATTATTAACAACAAGCTGTCCCCCGCGGTTTCACCCGCATTCCCGATCGTTATGTTTATGACACTCACAAATAACAAGGCCCTCTATTGGTAAAAATAATCAAAATCGGTTCAGTAGATCCAGAGATTACCCCCTACAACACTTTACCTCTTTATAATATTATAGTATAGATGAACATTAATTATAAGATACCAATTAACAATGTTTCGTCCACCCATCGCCCCAATCCTAAATACGTCCCATGCGTTAAAACCCTGAATTATTATATCCTATTTTACCAATACAATGCTAGTATGCAAAACATAATAAGTAGAGCACGCATGCATGGATATCAAACGAATCGAACTTTACAATCAGCTCCCGGTTCTGTGGCAGAATTTGATATATTATTATTGATTTAGAAACTTTGTACAGTCAGCGAGTTATAAGCTTTTAAATATTATATATTCATTCCTTATGTAATCACTAGCTTTCCGCCCGCTTTTCATCCCGCTGGAACTTTGGACCCCCGTTTCATCCCCTTAGGGGGTGAATTTTGTAAAATCCTTTCTTAGCTGATACCTACGTCATAATAAGTATCAGCGTGACGAATTTCAGCGCAATCCGTTCAGTGGTTTGAGATGTGTGTTGATAGATCAGTTAGTCGGTCAGTCTGGAACGATCGCCTTTTATATGAAGAAAGTTTTTTTTTTTACTTTGGATAAGCTTGTGTTTTACCACAATTTCACCATGGTAAGTGATGATGTCGCCTAAGGTTGTAAGCACACAAAGCCTAGATGGGAACTGGCTCTCAAGTGCAGCTGTCGGAACACACCGATAGGTGCTTGGCGACAGATTTTCAACTTGAGGGCCTACCATTGTGCTATCAGGATGTTTTCCTTCACCGAAAGTTCAAGCTCATTGTAGGATTCGAACCCACGTGCTTCGCTGCGGTATCCGACGTCACTACCACTGAGCTATCATCACCTCTTTTCAACATTAGTGTACTTAGATTGAACGTTATAATTGCATGTTTTTTGCCAACGATACTTGCATGCAATGCATTGGCATATGTGTCTGAGCAAGTGGCAAGGCGAACTGCCGCGCCCTGTGCTACGCTTAATTTTATAGTGATGTGGTCACATGTATCGATAGATTACGGTAATTCTTTTGTTATATCTATACTAATATTATAAAGAGGCAAAGTTTGTGCGTTTGTGAGGTTGTAGTGGGTAAAAGTTGAGTTGCAAGATTCCACCCGAACAAATTACAAGTTAAATAAAATCTTTGAAAGAAGCTTTACCTAACTACGAATAATTAAAAATCGTGTTTCACATATTTCCAACATAAATAATGATGACAATTCGCCGATCTCTCAATAAACCTTTGATCTCAAGAAAACAACACAGGAAACTTAAACTAGTAAAACAACGCGAACTCGAACAATTTCCTCGATATGTTAATGATATTCATAGATAATGTTTTCGAACACGAACAGTCGGCCTTGGAAATTGAATAACATAATGATTGAGTTCATGCAAAAAGTCGGTCAGATTTTCCACCAATTATACTAATTTGTGAGGTTGTAGGGGATAATCTCTGGATCTACTGAACCGCTTGTACAATGGGTTGTGTTCAGAGGAATTGTTCGATATGATGCCCACGGCAACTTTCTACCATCGCACCGCCCGCCGTCGACAGGGAGTTCATCCTCACACCTTAGAACCAAATTGGTCGCGTACAGTGCGGTTTGAGAGACATTTTCTCCCGCGCACGATCAGGTTGTGGAATGAGCTCCCTGTAGAGGTGTTCCCTAAAGACTACAGTATGGGGTTCTTCAAAAGAGGAGTAAGAAGGTTTATGCAAGGTCGGCAACGCGCTCGAGACGCCTCTGGTGTTGCAAGCGTCCATAGGCTACGGTAACCGCTTACCATCAGGTGGGCCGTAAGCTTGTTTGCCACCTAGTGGTATAAAAAAAAAAAAAAAAAAAAAAAAACCGATTTTGAAAATTCTTTTACCAATAGAAAGCCACGTTAGTTGTGAGTGTCATAGGCTATATTTTTAGGCTGGGAAAAGATAAGATCCCACGGGAACGCGGGTGAAACCGCGGGGGACAGTTATTTATATACAAACTAGCAGTTTCACCCGTGTTCCCAAGGGATTTCATTTTTCCCGGGATAAAATTTAGGTATCCTATGTCCCTCTCCAAGCTACCAAACAGAAAAAAATGGGATTCGTTTGATCGTCACTGTCACTCATATTTCGAGTCAATTAGTATAACTATAACTGATTCGAAATCTTTAAGCACTTTAAAAACAAAAGGGAGTCGAGAACAGTCGCGTAGAGGGAGCATCATAGCGGGCTTTTATTGTCAAGACGCGCCAATAAATGTATAATTTTTTTATGTTTTTGACTTTGTGTCTAGACCTTTAAGCCTTTTCTTTAATTTTAATATTCTTCTTTTATATTATATTGTCACATTCACTGTAAAGTCTAGTCCTTGTCCGTACAAGTCCGGTCAGGTTTTAGTGAAATTGGCGCCTGTTCCACTAAAACTTTTCACGGACTTTTTGGGACAACCTGAAAAGTCCGTGAAAAGTCACGATACACGCTTTCATTTCATTTCACCTCACTTGTGCACTCAGATTGGACTTCTTTATTGGACAAAACACCACCGATACTATTCAATAAAACTCAAAATGCACGCATTTAATGAAAATAAAATGAAAACGCAACGTCACATCTTCTCATGACAGGCAGATAGTCATGCTTAAACATCGACCTTAATGTTATTTTCGATAGAGTCCCACCCCTACACATCGTCGCGACATTATGTAACGCACGTGTGTGACTGCGTGTCGCAACACAGTGCAGATTCTGGCCACACCCTGTACTGTACTGTGTAGCTACACGCTGTATATCAATAAGGAATAGCAATTGTGTGTGTAGCAGCTGGCCGTTCAACTGGATGTTGACAGCGCGCAAGCAATTATTTACACCATAGGTTATTTGTTAAGAACTAGTTGTCCGCCGCGGTTTCACCCGCGTTCCCGTGGGATCTTATCTTTTCCCGGGATAAAAAGTATCCTATATGTTATTCCAGTATATGATCTACCTGTGTACCAAGTTTCATTAAAATCCATTCAGTTGTTTTTGCGTTAAAGAGTAACAAACATCTACACATACATACAAACATACCTTCACATTTATAATACTAGCTGTTCCGCGCGGTTTCACGCGCGTTCCCGAGGGATCTTATCTTTCCCGGGATAAAAAGCCTATGTGCTATTCCAGACTATAATCTATCTCCATGCCAAATTTCATCCTGATCCATCCATCCAAACTTTAACATTTATAATATTAGTAAGATTATTATAATTAGTAAGATATAGTAAGATTAGTGGGATTAAGAACTAGCTGTGCTCCGCGGTTTCACCCGCGTTCCCGTGGGATCTTTTAACGGGATAAAAATATAGCCAGTGTTACTTAAGTTCTTAATGTTAAGGCGATGATAGCTCAGTGGTAAGTGACGTCGGATACCGCGGCGAAGGTCGCGGGTTCGAATCCTTACAATGAGCTTGAGCTTTCGGTGAAGGAAAACATCGTGAGGAAACCACAGCACGGTGGTAGGGTACTTTGTAGTACTCGACTGGCTGGCTACCACCCTCAAGTTGAAAATCTGTCGCCAAGCACCTGTTGGTGTGTTCCGACAGTTGCACTTGAGAGCCAGTTCGCCTTTAAGGCATTGTAATAAGGTGTACAACACATTAGCAATCCCCTGGTATTGCCAATGTCTATAGGCGACGGTCGACACTTACCATCAGGTGACCCGCCTGCCTCGTTGTCACTTGTGACATAAAAAAAAAACTCAGGGATAATGTAGCATTCAGAACGTTCTGGAAGATTCGATCCATCTAAGACTCAGTACAACTAATCTCGATACACTCAATGAGCGTCCTTTCCTTACCAACCATAATGGTATGCTAATCATACGATGACATTGCTAAGCTCATGTGACTATACACTGGTTTGTGCACACGGCTCTACTCGTACAACGGTCACCTGATGGTAAGTGAATACCGTCGCCTATGCACATTAGCAATACCAGGGGGATTGCTGAACCTTTGCTCTGTGTTAGCCAGCCAGTCGAGTACTACAAAGTATCCGCCGTGCTGTGGTTTCCTCACGATGTTTTCCATCACTGAAAGTTGAAGTTCACTGTAGGATTCGAACACACGACCTTCGCCCCAGTATCCGACATCACTACCACTGAGATATCATCACCGTACACCCTTTCCCGATGGAATCAAAATTTTATATAGCCAGTGTTTGACAATGGAAAACCATTGGTGTAGTGTAACACAGACAAATAAAAAAAATAGAAGGAGCGTACGTAAACAACAGTCTCCAATGAAGTGCACTAAGTTGTGTGCGTGAAGGCTTCCTTTTTCAAATTCTGCTTTAAAATGTGCTTCACTTTAAGAGCGTGGGGCTCTGTCTACATTTTTAATTTGGTCAGAGTGATGAAATATTTTTTTCACTCCTCTTGCTCAAAAAGACCGTCATTGTAGCGTACCAGAGCGGTGAAAAAATAGCAATTCATCCTCTAGGGGAAAAAGTTTTTTTTTGTTGTGTGTCAAATGACAATGAGCCTACAAAAACGAAAAAGTCTTTAGTCATAAGTAGAATAATCATGAATAAAGACTCGACTTATTACTGTTTCATAAAAAAGAACTTCATTTTAATTTTGAAAATGGAACTAAAATCGGCGATCTCTGGTAGAATGCATGACATGTGTTGCGGCTACAGAAGAAACAAAAAAAAGACATTATAAACTACATATTTCATATTGTATTGGATTGTTTTATTTTCTCGCAATCGTAGTGAAAAGTATAGTGTAACACACGGCGCTAAAACCCATTAAAACTCGGTTTCTATTTACTACCTCGTATATAATGGGTCATTTTAGCTCCTTGTATAACAATCTACCATTTAGTTGAGTGTTCGTCAGTTTAAGTGCATATTGAACCGGTGGTAGAGTCAATTGTAACGTTCATAAGTGACTTACCAGGGACGAAATTAATTTCTAGTTTCTTTTCAATGATCACCGTCAAAACTATTGTAAACCTCACCCTAGTCTTTTCAGCCTATTTTTAGCTAGTCATACATAGTCAGCTAGTGGGTGTGATGACCTCACTATGCAGACATGAAATTGCATTAATATAAACAAAGTAATCTTGAACCTGGCACTCGACCAACCGTGTCACGGTCCTTACAATCTTAATATAATAAACACCTTGCATCCGGTGGTAACAGCCCTTAAAATGGAAAACAAACAATGATCACGAAATATCTAAGCAGAGCTATTGGACTAAGACATGAAGTAGAACATATACTGGAATACAAGATTGAACCCGGCGAAATAATGAAAATTATGACAGACTAGCTGTCCCACGCGGTTTGACCCGCGTTCCCGTGGGATCTTATCTTCTCCCGGGATAGAAATATAGCCTTTGACACTCACAAATAACGTGGCTTTCTATTGGAAAAGGAATTTTTCAAGTGCAACCGCCTGAACACGGTGTGTTCTCTCTCTACTCTTTCTCTATCTATTCTCTATCTACTGAACATATACCACCGATGGATCTACTGAACCGATTTTGAAAATTCCTTTTCCAATAACAAGCCACGTTATTTGTGAGTGTCAAAGGCTATATTTCTATCCCGGGAGAAGATAAGATCCCACGGGAACGCAGGTCAAACCGCGGGACAGGTAGTCTGTCATAATTTTCATTATTTCGCCGGGTTCTTGTATTCCAGTATATGTTCTACTTCATGTCTTAGTCCAATAGCTCTGCTTAGATATTTCGTGATCATTGTTTGTTCTGATTTGATTGAAGTATGTAGTAGATACGTAGGTGACCAGAGGTAGGTAGGTAGGTAGGTAGGTAGGTAGGTAGGTAGGTAGGTAGGTAGGGTCAGCGCATACGGATCTCGCACGCAACGTGTGCCGCGCCCTGCTCCATCGACACACATTCGGTACCGTCAGCACAATCATTACTATTTAATTTACCAATTTACAGATGCAAAGACCCAGACTGAAGCATGGTTGGTTAACACACTACCTATCACGCCGCAGGTCGTGAGTTCGATTCCCATCCAGGACAGACATTTGTGTGCATGAACATGTCTGTTTGTCCTGAGTCCAAGTGTAATTATCTATTTACAAAAAAGTAATAAATTTTCTGTAGTATATCAGTGATCTGGTTGTCCATATTACAAGCTCTGCTTAGTTTCGGATCAGATAGCCGTGTGTGAACAAATGTCTCAGGATATATTTATTTAATTATTCATTCTTTCTTCTTTCAAAATGGCGGAGCCATTTGGGTAGAAAAAAATACGAAAAATGTTAAAAAAAAAACCATCAAAATAAACATTTCATTTCATATTGAGTTTGAAGTTTTATTAGCACAGGATCGCGAATCAAGGATTTAACTATCTATCTTCTTCTTCTATAATAATTATCATAATGAGGAAAGATTTGTATGTATGTTTGTATGTAATGAATAAACTCAAAAACAACTAGGCCGATTTCAAAAAATCTTTCACCATTTGAATGCTACATTATCCCTGAGTAACATAGGCTATACTTTTATCCCGGGATAGGATAAGATCCCACGGAAAGCGGGTGAAACTGCGGAGGACAGATAAATAGATACTTTTCTGCTATCGGTACCTACACATATTGCTAAATACTCGACGCAGATTGATACTAACGATAAAACTGACGTACGAACTTGTACAAGTATATCGAAGTGCACATGAAGTAGGTACCAACACTTGACTGACGCAACACTCCAACCCTAATATTACAAGTTATAAATATCATGCAGCAGGACTCCACGCTGCCATCTGATCCCAAACTAAGCAGAGCTTGGAAACCAGTCTGTCTGTCTGTTCATAATAAAATACTAAAAAGATAAAATAAATGCGATGATAGTTCGAATCCTACTGTGAGCTTGAGCTTTCGAGGAAGGAAAACATCGTGAGGAAACCACAGCATGTGGTGCAGTACTCGACTGGCTGACTTCCACACTGGAAGAATTTTTTATGTATTTTTGTATTACTTTAATAAAAAAATTGTTAAACATTTGAAAAAAAAAGCCTATATAGTCAGATGGTCCAAACATATTTTAAAAATGTAACCTTGCTGAGCTTCTTGTCGGTTCTTCTCAGTTGAAGGCTGACTTCCGAACCGGTGGAAACTTCTGTAATTCGACCTTCATAAGTGCCCTTCTAGGGCCAAAACTGAATAAATGGTTTTGACTTAGACTTTGGAAAATCTGTCGTCAATCACCTGTTGGTGTGTTCCAGCAATTGCACTGTGCAAAGGTGCATATTAGAAATCCCCTGGTATTGCTAATATCCATAGGCGACAGATGATAGTCGCTTACCATCAGGTGATCCGCCTGCTTCGTTGTCATTTGTGGTATAAAAAAGTGATGGAGTAATTCATGAGGAAGGTTTCAGTGTATAATTCATTAAGGTTTTATGTATATTGTCTGACATATGACGATGATTGATGAAGATGTCGGAACATCATGCCGACTGGGAGCTATACTGGCGGGCGCTAAGTAAACCAGTCTATACTATCAATCAACCAAGACATGTAGGTACCATGAAAACCCCGAATTTTGGAGCATAGAAACCCGGTCATGCCAACAGTATTTTTTATGTTATTTTCATTTTTTTTTATATAATTAAGGCTCCGTACCGCAAAAGGAAAAACGGAACCCTTATAGCCTTATAGGACACTTTGTTGTCCGCCCGTCTGTCTGTCAAGACCCTTTATCTCGGGAACGCGTGGATCGAGTTGAAATTAAATCAATATACTCAGGTCTACAGTCCCTTGAAGCTGTGAGTAAACGTATATTTCGACACCCTCAAGGGAATCAATATTTATAGGGTACTTCCCGTTGACCTAGAATCATGAAATATGGCAAGAAGCAATGTCATGTAGCACAAGTGAAGGAATAAATCCGAAAACCGTAAATTTGCAGTTACATATATCCGAAAAAAAAAACAACGTAAATAATCGAAAAAAAATCTCGAGACTCCATTACCGTGATGAACGAACTATTTACAAGTTTGTTCGGAACCCTCGTGCGCGAGTCCGACTCGCACTTGACCGGTATTTTTTTTTAAACCTGGACTACAAATGAAACGCCGCGCCGGACGCTCCGGACGCTCCGGACGCCCTCTGAACTAGGACAAATAAAGAGATGACGACCCTATATACGAGTTTGTGACATTAACCTAGTTGCGCAGAAAGCATATATTACACCGATAAATGATCGTAGACGAGGTCGGTCGATGTCACGAGGCAGCACTAGTATTGTTTGATTGTGTACTTATGTAACAAATATAGGTAAATCGGTTTTTTCCCGCGACTAAGGCCGCGACTATTCCCATTTGAATGGCCGGCAACGTGCCTGTGATCCCTTGGGTGTTGCGGGTGTGCATGGGCGGTCGGGATCACTTAACATCAGGTGACCCGCATGCTCTCTTGCCCCCCTATTAAATAATAAAACTTATTTGCGTTAGATACCCAGATTATTAAAGGAGAAACCGCGGGGAATAGAAATAGTGTAACAAGCATAACTTTTGCCAGTGAATTCGTCCGCTCGTATTTAGTTTATCGGGAGTTTAGCGGTATTTCCTTCTTTAGTTGCCACCCAGGCTAACTCTGTAACAAAAATACGGACAAAATTATATTCGCATTTCTAAAACCACCTAGACATTGATTAAATAGTCAATAAGGACCAAATAAGTGTGCATAAAGTATTTAAATTTAATAGAAAGGTCAATTTATAGTAAACAAGTGAGTACAATCATACAGACATATGTGCGGTCGAACTTGACCTACATAATAGGAGTGTTAATGCTTTCTACACACTGCGTTTATACAATACTAGGTGTCCCCCGCGGTTTCAGCCGGGTTTCCGTGGGGTTTTATCTTTTTCTCGGGACAAAATATAGCTTATGTTCATCAGGGATAATGTAGCTTTCTAATGGTGAAAGATTTTTTTAAATCGGTCCAGTAGTTTCAGAGCCTATTCGATGCAAACAAACAATCAAATCTTTCCTCTTTATAATATTAGTATAGACTAGCTGTCCCGGTTTCACCCGCGTTCCCGAAAGATCTTATCTTTTCACGGGATAATGGTATCCAATGTTTTATTCCAGATTATGATCTACCTGTGTGTCAAGTTTCATCCAAATCCGTTCAGTAGTTTTTGCGTGAAAGAGTAACGAACATACTAACAAACTTTCAGTAAGACGTTAAGAATGATCCAACGGATCGGGTTCGAATACTGCAAGGAGCTTTTAAGCTTTCGGTGAAAGAAACCACAGCACGGTGGTAGGGTACTTTGTAGTACTCGACTCGCTGGCTAATGGCTACCATAGACAAGTTGAAAATCTGCCAAGCACCTTGCACTTGAGAGCCAGTTGCCTTCAAGGCATTATAAAAAGGTGCACAACACATTGGCAATCCTGCTGCCTATTGATTATGTCTATAAGCGACGGTAGTTACTTACCATCAGGTGTCCTGCCCAAGAATTATGTATTCTAAATGGATAGGTAACCCTAAGTAGGGTTAGAAAGAGAGATTGTCCCAACGTAGTTGTTATCTTTCTCTTTTTCGAAATTGATAGGTATTTGCTTCAAGTAGGTATTTAGAGTTACCTATCCATTTAGTATACATAATTCTTGATCCTGCCTGGGATAAAAAAAATCTTCCACAAGTTTTTTCTGTATAACATATTAGTCGAGACAACACGTAATTGCATAAACATTGAATGTGGCCATATCATACAGGTATCGGTTTACCTTATATTTAGGCCCGCAGCGACGCTCACTGAACGACCTTAGTGTACAAGTGTGCGGTTATCTTAAACCCTGAGGGCATGTTGAATATATTATTAATTTTGGCCACACAATCGTTAAAGAACTAAAAAGGATCTAATGGGAACAAACCAGACTGTGCGGCAGATTCAGGGGAACGCTAAAGTCATTACAAATTTAAAAAAAATACAAAAGCTATGACCACAAAGTAAGGAGTGCTTTGTTAAAGAGTTCTTATTCTATTAGATATTTATTGGTGAGATTTTTTTCCAATTTACCTACTGTGTACTATTAAAAAGAAGCAATGAAGAATGTCCGTGGATATTATTATTATATGCTGCAGTAGGTACGAATATAATTCATTTTGTATCGATCACACACAGATATCGCCCCGAGCACCTCAACATTTAAAAGGTAACAGTCCCCGGCTAAGGTTAACGAGATTCACCGATACATATACGAACATACACTCGCACATTTGACCTCTAATATAAGCCGCAATAGCTCATTACATGCTAGTCTTGTGATAGACAGGTTCGATTCCTAGATATAATGAAATGGTTAGAGTCCACCAAACGGGGAATTAGTATAATTTATTTATGTAGATACACGATTAAAATCAAAACCACAAAACCGATAAGAACGATGATAGCTCAGTGGTAGTGACGTCGGATACCGCGGCGAAGGTCGTGGGTTCGAATCCTACAATGAGCTTGAGCGTTCGGTGAAGGAAACCACAGCACCGTGGTATAGGGTACTTTGTAGTACTCGACTGTCTGGCTACCACCCTCAAATTGAAAATCTGTCGCCAAGCATCTATCAGTGTGTTCCGACAGTTGCACTTGAGAGCCAGTTGCCTTTAAGGCATTGTAATAAGGTGTACAACACATTGACAATCCCTTTGGTATTGCTAATATAATATCTATAGGCGACGGTAGTCACTTACCATCACTGCCTGGTTGTCATATGTTGTCATACTTGTGGTAAGTATATAAAAAAACCATATAAAAGTGACTCGGGTGACCGGCGGGCGGGGAGCTTTTTCCGCCAACGCATCAGCTTGGCCATCCAAAGAGGAAACGCTGCCAGCCTTCTGGGAACCTTGCCGATCGGCAGCAGCGGCAGCCTCGAAGAAGTTTTTTATATATTATAATTGTACATTTGCTTGTATATTTTGTACATTTGTTGTAAATAAAATAATTATAATTAAAAAAAAACCATATGGTATATTTGCCTACAACTATGAACATCTTTACTTCTTCATAAGCTGCCCGCCGCAGTTTCACCCGCGTTCCCAAATCACGTGGCTTTCTATTGGTAAAAGAATTTTCAAAATCGGTTCAGTAGATCCAGAGATTACCCCCTACAACCTCACAACACTTTACCTCTTTATAATATTAGAGAGTAACCATAGATATAGAAACATTTGTTGTTGTCACGTTGTTTGTCCGCTATGAACTCTTAAACTCTTCTTAAAAACCGAGTTGAATTGCACAATTTGCACACTATGTGCACTTTAGCTTTAGTCCAACTTGAGATATAGGATACTTTTAATCCCTGGAAAGATAAGACGCTCCGGGAACGCGGGTGAAACCGCGGGAGACAGCTATAATATTATAAACCAAAGTCCCGCCACCGCGTCTGTCTGTCTGAACCCGATAAACTTAAAAAATCAAATATATATTCGCGGGTAAAAGCTAAATTTATAGAAAAACCTGACACAGTAGATCAGTAGAGCGAACATGAAATGAAAAGGCTACATGAAGGGCGAAAGAAACCCTATAACTGAATGCAAATCCTCTTTGCCGGTGTTACATCATAGAAACTACAGTTTTGACGGTCAACAACCGGTACGGTCGCGGTCGATGTACTTGTAGTTCTCCGTTATTTACCACAGGTGAGTAGGTACTTTCACTTTTACTATAGTAAAATATTTAGACTCGTTACGACATCTATTGTCGACTTGCAAAACTATTTTGGAACAATTTTAACGACATCTATTGAAGAGTTTTAAAACTATTTTGATGCTGATATAGTGACATCTATTGCTGAGTAGTAACTTTTAAATTGATTTATTAAAAATATTTTTTTTCTTTTGTTAATTAAATGGTTAAGTACTCAACCATTATTATTTGAAATGTGAGAGAAAAGCTATTTTAACCTCAAAAAGAATAATGTGCATATTTTTTACTGAGTTTCGAATGCAGGAGATTGAGATGAATGTAGTGCATTATTTTTCGACGCAATTGTGGGATCGCGTGGCAGGAGGTTAGTTGAACGCATCAGCAGCGGCGCATCCACTGCTGATAGCTGACGAGAGCTCGCCACCGAACACAGCTGCAAGTTGACTTGCTGGTGGGATTACTGTTCGGATCACACCCGCCCGTTCAATTTGCCCTGGGCCCAGCTCTCGCCCTCTGTAAAACTGTGGGTGGGCCCACAGTTACCGGCCTGCTATGTGATCCTTTTGCCATCGTTCTTCAGCCAGAAGCTGCGTTGGTTATTAAAGTAATGGAAAGGCTTTTAATTTTTTTAATTGAATATTTTTCTAGCTTTATGAAATGGGACGGAAGTGTGTTACAGAATTGTGTCAGGTCAGATAGGGATGAGGGTGTGTGTTTTTATTTCCTCTTTGTAGTGCAGGCAAAGGAGTTTAGCCTATACATCTTCAAACTCAAATCTCATTTATTTGGACCCTTATTGATTCCTACGATATATTTCTCCATCAAAATGAACTTCGCAGGCACTAATCAAGATAGTCCGACTAATGAATAATACATTTTCAAACTTATAAGCATCAGAACATTTACATTGACAATAATCGCGAGACCCTTCAACTTCATGATCTAAACTAATATTTGATATCGGGAAACATACACACACAAAGACTTTAAACTTTTGTATCTATATTTAAATTTCTTTGTACACACATAAATACAGAGAATTGATGTTGTGTTTCTCTTTCTTGAAGTCGATTAAAAAATATATTCTATCGACATCCCACTCATAATCGTAAGAGACTTACTAAAACAGACACGAGTCGAAAACCATCTGATTGCAGCCAAATGACCTACTGTCACAGCAGTCAGCGCACAGCAATTACGGTCTGAGGCGAACGCACTCGCTGCAGCGTACTACATGTGAACAATTGGTTCAAGCGACTGAAACCATCAGTCTAAGACCCGGCCCACTTGTAGCAGTGATTTATCCTATATAAAGTGCACATACCCTACGTTCAAATCCAAAAAACTTAACCACATCAAAATCCTTTTTTTCTCAATGTTTTCTAAATATAAAATGCTTTTTATGATTTAAATCACGATTTAGAGCAATTATTTAATCAAAATAGGCAAATTCAATGTTCGAAGATGTTCTAAGTTATTTTTAGATGATGCATCACACAAAATCGTCAGATACATTCAGCGGGCACTACTGGGCCAAGAGGATAAAAACACTTGCTACTGGGCACGTCACTTTTTTTTTTTTAAGAAGATTTTTGGCCTGGTATCAAGACCTTTAAGCCATTTCTTTATTTTAAATATTCATCTTTTATGTTTAGTCACGTTTTATTGTCACTTTCACTGTAAAGTCTAGTCCTCGTCCGTAGAAGTCCGGTCTAATTTTAGGGAAATTGATGACTATTCCACAAAAACATTTCATGGACTTTTTGGGACAACCTGGACAGTCACGATACACGCTTTAATTTCATTTCACTTTACTTGTGCACTTAAATTGATCTTTATTGGAGGCACGTCACTTCGATGAGATAATACCACAGTATACATATCTGTAGCGACATCTATCTACACATAAATATAGTTCGCACGACTCCTAGATAGATGGCGCTTCAATAACCTACATCGCGCTTACGAAGTTTTCTATGCGATCTGCAAGATTCCAACATCTACAGTTGGACCGCGGTCCCCAGGCACGATGACCTAGCCTGGCGGAAGATCTTCCCTTTTCAATGGAGGGGTCTAACACCTCGCTCTTCCATAGTGGTGACCCCGACGTGATTGAAATGTCAGCATTATGCAGCATCACTTCCCTGCACTCCTCACCAGGTCTCTGCAGCAGTCACACAGCAAGCCAGCTTCGCCTTCTTCAGTTCCAACGCAGCCGATGCACCGCGCTTCCTGGTCCTGCAAGGCTCACCCAGCGACAGCACCCCTCGCCACACAGTTCACCGCAGCCCACGTCCGGATCCTCATCGGCCGTCTCTTCACTCTCCGGCGTGGCAGTCTCTGCGCTACGTGAACTACCGGCTCAACCCGTCGTCGCAGCAACCTCGCTCAGTTTCGACTCACCGTAAACTTCGAGCAGCACTGGCACTTGCAAGCTACATTAGCACGACGCAGCAACAACATATCGACCTCTGGTCTTGGAGGGGAGTGATGTAGCGACATCTATCTACACATAGATATAGTTCGCACGACTCCTATATAGATGGCGCTTCAATAACCTAACAAAATTATTGATATTTATATATCTATTTAATATTTATAAACAGTTCTTTTTGGAGTCGGTGCCAGCCAAGAAGAAGGACAGTTTTGAACTGGACACGAAGTGTTCATACGAGAAAATGTCTTAAGACACCTCTCCTTACGGTAATGTTCCTTAGGTCTGCGCCGTCGCTCCCCTACTTTTCGAAGTTTGTTACAAAGGCAGAATTAAACTGTCCTTCTTGGCTGGCACCGACTCCAAAAAGAACTGTTTATAAATATTAAATAGATATATGAATATCAATAATTTTGTTGATTGTCCTTTAAGGCTCTTGCTTTGAAATTAAAATATTATTCTTTACTTTTTAGTTTATGTTTGTACTTAGGTATAGGTTACAGTTTTGAAGTCGGTTTTTGTTTTTAAAAATAATTTTATTTTTCAATTTTTAAAGTTTATTCCTTATTATATGTTATCCTAGGCAAAATATAATATATAACTAGCGGGCCCAGCAGACGTCGTCCTGCCCTGAAATTAAAACAAATCTTGGAACTCGATTCCAGCGCCACCTACCGGGTCCAATTGTATTTTAAAACCATCGAAGAACCCATTGAAGTATACACACAAAATTTCATCCAAATCCAAAAAGTCATGCTCAACGACTCAGTTTGATTCTCTAAGGTTTGTCAAACGAGATACTCAGCTGCAGATAGCAATTTTCTCAAAAAGTGCTAAATCAATTTCGATATAATTTATATGGGACCACCTCTGAAGTATGATCTACCAAACAAAAAAAGAATCATCAAAATCTATTCATAATTGGCAGAGTAATCACGTAACAAACATACAAAAAAAAAAAAAAACACAGTCGAATTGAGAACCTCCTCCTTTTTTGAAGTCGGTTAAAAAGGTGGTGTTTTCTATAAGAAACTTTTAGCGGGCAGTAATTACTTTTTAATCCTCTTTATTTTATAAGTGCGCCGCAACTTCCGCGCCGGAATTGTTTGAATAAAGACTGGCTGGTACGACAGCCCATAGTCGCGCCGCCGAATAATAGCTGAATAATAATATTTAAAAAAAAAGTGTGTTGTCGTTTTTTTTGCAACTGCAGTCAGTTTTCGGCGGCTGCCGCACATACTCTTTGGCTGCCGCTAGATTATATCAAAAATTATATATGTACTGTTTGGCTGGCCAGCCGACAAAAATATGATAATCGCTGTGATATTTGAAATCAAAATACATGGTAGGGGCCTAGGGGATGTTAGGTTTTTTTCGTTGCGGAATTTCTTGATTCGGTCGCCGCGCTCAAAGCCCGCGATAAAAGCTATACAATAGCTAAAAAATATTTAATCTCAAAAAGATAATTTATTTATATGGAGTTTAGTATGAAATACGGGCTTGTGACGTCATAAATATACATTATCAAAAGATCTACTGTTTGTTGTTAAATTGGTAATTAAAAAATCATAAGAAGGATGAATTTTATAACATACTAGCTTTTGCCCGCGACTCCGTCCGCGTGGAATTAGCAATTTGCGTAGCTTATTTTTTATCCAATCTGCTTTTTAGGGTTCCGTACAAAAAAACGGACCTTTATAGGACCACTCGTGCGTCCGTCTATCCGGTCATGTCACAGACATTTGCTCCGAATCGACAGTACCAAATCAGGTAAAATTTGGTAGGATGGTGTAGTTCTATGACCCAAACACAGATATGCAAAGTAAATATTTTTTTTGTAAATAAGGTTAATTTTCGGGGGACAAATTAGGAAATTAATAAAAAAAGTTTTGCAAACCTTACTGTGTCATATATCAAATAAAAGGGCTCGTTAAGAAGACCTCAAATATATTTGTTATTATTGTAAAATAAATAATTTTGATTTTATTCATGAAAGAAGACGAAAATTGACTTTCCCCCCTGATCTCCGGAACTAAATTTTTGAAAAAAATACAAAATATAGTTCATTCTTCTCAATTGAAGACTGACTTCCGAACCGGTGGTAACTTCTGTAATTCGACCTTCATAAGTGACCTTCTAGGGCTTAAACTGAATAAATGGTTTTGACTTTGACTTTGATTGCTTGTAGATTACAGGAAAACCTATGAGAATTCTATCAATTAAAAAATTAAGTGGTAAACTCAATATAATACTTTCAATGACTTAGGCATTGTACGGAACCTGTCATGCGAGTTCAACTCGCACTTGGCTGGTTTTTTCAGACACACAGTCATAAATCAGTTCAGCGGATATTGATTTCCCATACAAATATCCACCCCCTTAAAGGGTGATTTCTGGAATAAAAACTATTTTCTATTCTTTCCCGGGACTCGAACTATCCCTATACCAAATTTCACCTAAATCGGTTTGGCGGTTTAAGCGTGAAGAGGTAACAGACGGACAGACATCAGTTCAGCGGTTATTGATTCCACGTACAAACTTCCACCCCCCTTTTCACCACCTCAAAGGGTGATTTCTGGGATAAAATCTATCCTATGTTCTTTCCCGGGACTCAAACTATTCCTATACCAAATTTCATCTAAATCGGTTTGGCGGTTTAATCGTGAAGAAGTACCTAACAGACGGAAAAAAAGAACTTAGTTCAGCGGTAATTGATTTCCCACACAAACTTCCGGCCCCCTTTTCACTCCCTTAAAGGGTGATTTCTGGGATAAAATCTATCCTAAAAATTTTGGGTCTGCTGGTCGATGCACCACAGTCCACAACACAACATTGAGTGTCAATGTCTTTGAATGACAAAAAAAAACTCAATGACAGTATGTATTGTAACCAGCGTTGCCGGATGACGGGTAAATTACCCGAAAAGGGGTATTTTAGACCTTGGCGGGTAATTTGGGGGGTATTTTATTACTGGCGGGTATTTTTTAGTGGATTACATTATACATGAAGTAAAACCAAAGTAACGGGCATTGAATAAAAAGTAACTAGTAGAGTACGTACAGGTATACTCATTTTTATCGATGCCTTCCATCACTAGTTCTAACTCTACCTAATCTGTGGTCTGTAGTGAGTTTCTCTCTAGTTTACTCAGTTTACTAGACATGGGCAACTCAGCGAAAATCCTTGCGTTAACTCAGTAACTCAGGCGCAGTTAACTGCACAGATTACTGATATGTAGCTTAACTGCACCGGCTCATTGCGTTAACTCGAAATTGCGCCATGCGCATAACTACTCCCCACAGGATCGACTATAGTAATAATAATATAATAAGTCATTTATCTCAGTCTAAAAGACCTTAAAAATGTTATTGACAATTTACTTATTCTATGTTAGTACATACCTACATTATAATAAAAACGTTATAAAATAAAAACTATTGATTTTCGAACGTAATCGTATTCCGTAATTTGTTTTACACACAGCTGTCAACTCAGCTATCTTTCAAAATAAAACCTTATAGCCAGTAAGTAAAGTGAAATCTAGGAAACAAAGATCACCTAAGTATAACTCAATTTACATTTCACGGAGTTGCAGTTTATAAAAATGATATTCGAATTTCCCGGTCCTGCGCTGTGCGCCAAAGCTTTTTGAAGAAGTGAGTTAACACATCCAGCGCAGTGAACTGAGTTGAAGCAATTGCGTGGTGCAGCGCAGTGTTACCCAAAATGATGTTTCTTTGACGGTATTCCCTTTGTCTGTATCTAAGTCTAAATAAGGAAATAATAGTAAATACCATTTTTTTTTTACTATTTTCGTATGTTTTTGCACTAATAATGATGCGGATTTTTTTAATTGTTGGCGGGTATTTTGTACCAAAATCGGGTAATTTTAGGGATATATGCGGGTAAAATGAATAGGGGGGCCCGGCAACACTGATTGTAACCTAAAAAAAACATACTTTTCACCCTTCGATCAACTATATCTATGCTTTTCACATTACATTTTAGCCGATAGAAGATAGATACATTTATTTTTAATCAAAAATGACAATAATAAAAGTGTCCGATGAACAAGAGACTATCAGTAAATTGTCGTCTTACGTCGAGAAAATAGCAAACGATGCTATTCATAATAGAGGAAACTTTTTCATCGGCTTATCCGGTAATAGCGAAATCTTCAATACAGACTTTAATACTCCTTGAAGGCTCTCATAAAAAAAGCTTAGGAAAACAATGATAAATAATATATGTATTGTTTTCCAGGTGGCTCCCTCGTCAAATTCCTGTGCCGCGGCCTGCCTGCAGTGGAGACTGAGTGGTCTAAGTGGACGCTAGCATTCTGTGATGAACGAGTTGTTCCTGAGGATAGTGAAGACTCCACATTCGGTGTGTACAAGAGAGACTTAGTACCGAAGACTAAGTTGAAGGAAAACCAGTTTATTGTGATAAAACAAGGAGTTTCAGGTTAGAATTTTAATAAGTAATTAATGAATAAATGCCCTGGGACATTCATCATAACTGCTATTTGATTCCATACTAAGGACAGTTTGCACTATGGAAATAAAATAAGTAACTAAATATACTTGAACATGATAGTTCAGTGGCAGTGACGTTGGATACCACAGCAAAGGTCATGGGTTCAAATCCTACAATGAGCTTGAGCTTTCGGTGAATGAAAACATTGTGAGGAAACCATAGCAAGATGGTAGTACCAGACTGGCTGCCTACCACCTTCTGGTTGAAAAAAAAAGTCACCAAAGCACCTATTAGTGTGTTCCGACAGTTGCACTTGAGACCCAGTTCCCATCTAGGCTTTGTGTGCTTAACACCTTCGGCAACATCATCACTTACCGTTATAATAAAAAAAAAACACCAAAAAACCTTTATACATACTCTTACATAATACAGCCTAAATAAAACACTGAATGAAACCATGGGGGGGAGGGACATAATTTCATCTACATCTAAACATTAATAAGACTCTATTGTCCATCTGTCAACAAGCTGTATCTCATGAACTGTTATAACTAGACAGATGAAATTTGCACAGATGATGTATTTACATTGTATTTAGATTGTATCCACAAATATATTTACTTTACACATTTGACATCTCTTACAGCGGGCGATGCAGCAAAAGATTACAAAATGAAGCTCAAACAAGCATTTGGTTCTGAGGACTTCAAATTTGACCTGTTACTACTAGGCATGGGCCCAGATGGGCACACATGCTCTCTATTCCCCGGTCATCCGTTGTTGGAGGAAGTTGGTACAACAGTTGCAGCTATTACGGACTCTCCGAAACCACCTCCAGAGAGGATTACGCTGACTTACCCTGTCATAAATAATGCAAGGAATTGTATATTTGCTGTCAGTGGTGCGGGGAAAGCTGATATGGTTAAGGTAATTAAATATAACCTTTCTTCACTGCTAGGGCCTCTGCTAACAAGGGGAATTAATGGTAAAGTCCACAATTTCGGTCTTTTATTCACATGTCACTTCTCAGAAAATAGGTACCTCACTATGTTTTTCCCTACTAAAAACTATACTAATATTATATAGAGCATTGATTTGATTGTTTGTTTGCATTGAATAGGCTCTGAAACTACTGGACCGATTTGAACATTATCCCTGATGAACATTGGCAATTTTTGTCCCGGGAAAAGATAAGATCCCACGGGAACGCAGGTGAAACCGCGGGGGCCAGCTAGTATAGCATATGGATAAATTATAGAACTTTCACATTGTTTGTTGTAGTTGAAAAGACAACGTTTCTACCGCAGACATAGATATATACAATTAACCTGTCAGTTCTTTCTTGGGACAATCGGGGTTTCAGAGTCCGCACCACTTGGTTCTCAAATGGGACAATCGGGACAATGACATTTACTTGAAAATTGAGCGCGAATTTTGAAATTTTGAAAACTGTGCGCGAGTTGACGAGTTGTTTGACAGGTTAATGTCGCGAGTCAACAGATTAAGCATTGGAAAATTTTACATTATCATCATAATAATAACTTTCATTTCTTTCCAGCGCATACTAAAAGACAAAGAGGACCTGCCTGCAGGAAAAGTGAAGCCGCACAGTGGCTCCCTCTATTGGATTGTTGATGATGCTGCCGCTGCACATTTGTGATTTTACATTGATTATATTATTTATATAAGATTTATAATATGTACGGTAACTTAGCAGGGTGCTAGTAATTGCGTACTCACGTCGGGTCACTCTAAAAGGTTTCAAAATAAACTTGAAAATTTTTTTGAAGGAATCTGCATTAAAAATGATACTCTATAGGCATGTATTTTAAGTCTAATTGTCTATTAGACTTAAAATTATGTGTCTCATAAATAATAATAATAAACTGAAGAAATCTTGTTTGCAGCTATCTTATAATTAAATTGTATACCAGTTCTACTAAATTACGATGTTAATTACATTGGATAAAGAGCCTTACCATTCTATGGGCGTTATTAAGGATTGCCTTGTTTCTTATGAATTTGATTCTTAGGGTCAGTTCACACCGAGACGCGACGATACTGGAAGAGGCCAGTGACTTCGCGCGGCCTCTCGCAGCGCTACGTATCTGAATTCTCACAATTAAATATGTATCTTTTCGTGCAGTAAATAAAGTTCTATTTTTAGCCGCTTTATTAAAATGTGCGCGCAGTGTCGCGTCTCGGTGTGAACTGACCCTTATGCATTTATTTTAGTACCTAACTATAACATTCCAAGTAATATTAGATGTAAAGTGCAATCTAGATATATTTCAAAGGAAAATGTACCTTAACACTTTACGATATATGTATATTTAAATCAGCACGATAGGTATTTAATTAATATACGATTACAAGTAAGTTTCAATTTGTGTTGTCGGACATGCAGAGATTTCATTATAGTGTTTAACCTGTCAGTTCTTTCTTGGGACAATCGGGGTTTTAGAGGCCGCACCACTTGGTTCTTAAATGGGACAATCGGGACGATGACAGTTACTTGAAAATTGGGCGCGAATTTTGAAAACTGTGCGCGAGTTGACGAGTTGTTTGACAGGTTAATGTCGCGAGTCAACAGATTAACGCTAAATAATAGGGGGAAAGTAGTATATAGGTAAGGTACCTATTTTTTTAAAGGTTTTTGGCTTGGTATCTAGACCTTTAAGCCATAATATACCTATACTTGTATAAAAAACAAGGAATATATCTTTTATATGTATGTACATTATTGTTGAATTTTAAATAAACTATTTAAAGGGTATGCTTTTTTTATTTCCAAAAATATTTTTAAAATGGGTTTATTTTCGATTCGACAGATTTTCGTTGTTTCATAAAAAAAATAACTACAACGTGTATGGGCGATCACTCGCTGCGCTTCGCGATCGTCTTACACTTCTAACCTAATCAATCCCTTTTTTTATTAGAAACGAAAATCTGTCGCCAAGCACCTATATGTGAAATCAGACAGCTGCACTTGAGAGCCAGTTACCATCTAGGCTTTGTGTGCTTATCACCTTCGGCCACATCATCACTTACCATGTTGAGATTGTCGTGAAACATAAGCCTTATCCAGAATTTTAAAAAAAACTCCATGATAATATATACTAATATTACAAAGAGGTAAAGTGTTGTCAGGTTGTAGGGGGTAATCTCTGGATCTACTGAACCGATTTTGAAAATTCTTTTACCAATAGAAAGCCACGTTACTTGTGAGTGTTATAGGCTATATTTTTATCCTGGGAAAAGATAATAAACTAGTAAAATATATATAAATGAAACAACATCCACAAGTTCCAATATGTGTAATTCCCTCATACTTTCAAATGCCCGCGAGATCATAAACAGCATTCGTTCACATAAAAAACAGACCTCGACTATTAATTGTTTACAATTACAATACGATTACCGACGCTTACATCGTTTACTTTATTTATGTTTTAATTACAAAGTTTGTCAACTAAATACAAAAAAAAATACAATTCGGCGCGCATAGCGCGTCAAACACTTAAGATACAATTACATATAATACGATATTACATTACATAGCACTACAGTAATTTTTAAACAATTTGTAACCTATTGTTTGGACTTAATGAGAACTAGTTTCGGGAGCGAACAACATAAAAACAATTATAAACTAATTATATATTTTAATCTCCATACGATTTACGCTACGATTTATGTGTGTACAGGATTTCATATAAAAAACATCGATCGCATCCCGATACTTAATACACTATCAATTTAATATATAGAGAACGTATTCAATTATTTTATTTAACAAATGTTCGACCGTTACATTTTAAAACCATTCAATTTTCCTTTTTATTTTACAACGTCAGTTAAACTGGATACATTCAATACTTTATAGTGTTCGTTCATAGGAAGGGATTGTCGCGGGGAAGGCCTGTTTCGCGTTCACATTCGCATCAGTTTCGGTAGAGGATGCGAAGGCGGAAAGTGTCTTCGCCGCGTGGTCCGTGATGGTAAGTGGTTGGTGGTGGCGGCAACATATCGCCGACACTCGACTGATCAATGAGGGGGCGGTCTATGTACATGTGCCTGACGACTTTGTGTGTTGACTGCCTGAAAACATACAATATATAACACATTAGTATATTAATCTAGTATCTTTACTTTATAGGGTTCCCTACCCGAAGGGTAAAAACGGAAACCCTATTACTAAGACTCTACTGTCCGTCTGTCTGTTACCAGGTTGTATCTTATGAACCGTTATAGCTACAGTTGAAATTTTCACTGCACAGCAGACGGTCTCCAAGTTGCAAGAGTGGAAGCTCTCCGTCATCCGCCCTACTCACCAGACCTTGCACCTACAGACTACTACTTTTTCCAGAATTTGGTTAACTTCTTGGCGGGAAAAAAATTCAATACCCGAGAGGCAGTACAAAATGCCTTTGAAGAATTTGTTGCTGATTTCTTTAAGAAGGGCATCAATAAACTGCCACTGCGTTGGCAAAGATGCATTGATTGCATGGGTGGGATTACTTCGATTAATACAAATAAAAAATACATGAAAAAAAATCGTTTAAATTTTTTCATACGAAACGGCAATTTCATAGGTAAAGACCTAATACTAAATTAAAAAAAAAACTACACAATTTGTACGGAACCGTCGGTGCACGAGTCCGGCTCGCACTTGACCGGTTAATAGCGCCACCTACCGGATCCAATAGTGTATTCAAACCATCTTATCCGATCACGAGTTTTGTAATTATCAAAATAAGACGCTCTATACAAAATATATGAAAAAAAAAATTCAAATATATTTTTATTCCGGCAAATGTGCTTGAGAGCCAGTTTGCCTATAAAGTCTTGTAATAACGTGAACAACACAAAATCATGGTATTGCTAATGTCTATAGGCGACGGTAGTCACTTACCATTAGGTGACCCACCTGTCTCGTTGTCACTTGTGACATAAAAAAAAAACGTGCCTTTTTAACTTCTGAATAAGCTTGTGTTTGACCACAAAATCTCACTATGGTAAGTGATGATGTGGCCGAAAGTGGTAACCACACAAGCCTAGATGGAAACTGGCTCTCAAGTGCAACTGTCGGAACACACCGATAGGTGCTAAGCGACAGCTTAGTCGGGTACAAAGTACCCTACCATCGTTCACCAAGCTCATTGTATGATTCGAACCCACGACCTTCGCCGCGGTATCCAACGTCACTGTACAGTACAACCAAAGTGATAATGCGCATAGAAATCTTCGTCACTGTTCGGCAACGGTCGTATTCCCCGAGCGTCGGGAGACGATACGTATATAGAGTGGTTGAGTGCATTTTCTTCATGCATAATTTAGTAGAAACCTTTGAAAACAAAACCAAGAAGGGTGTGTAATAGCAGCTCTATATAATTCCACACAGAGACAACACGTGCAGTCACCACCAATATATAAAGACGACTGACGGACCATACATATCTCCGTCCCACTTTTGTGTCCCCTCGACGACGCCCTGAGCCGAGGTTCGTGACCCAACTGGGGCGCCCTCAGCGGTCAGTCGTCTAAAATTTGCAACTCGGTTGAGAGCCCTAAGCGCTCACCGAAAAGTCCGCGTAAGGGTGTCTATGGTCCCTCAGACCTCCACCTTTAAATCCTCCCCAAAAAAAAAAAACCATACATATCGTCTTCCGACGCTCGGGGAATACGACCGTTGCCGAACAGTGACGAAGATTTCTATGCGCATTATCCACTGACCTCTATTAAAATACACTGGACTGGCTATCGCTATTAATTTCATGTGCCTATTTGAAAATCGCCATTTTGGCGCTGACGGCAGCAGTGTGGGGGATTGGAACTAATACTAGTACAGAGACACTTAGCGTAAAATCAACAAACAACGGCCATTTGCAATCTTATTAGTTCTCAGAACTTTCACGTCTGTCACTGGGGGGGCTTTGAATCGGCACAGCAAATAGCTGTCATTTTGTATGGGATAGCCAGTCCAGCGTATTTTAATAGAGATCAGTGGCATTATCACTTTGGTTGTACTGTACTGTACTGTTCGCCTTTAAGGCATTGTAATAAGGTGTACAACACATTAGCAATCCCTGGTATTGCCAATGTCTATAGGCGACGGTTGTCACTTACCATCAGGTGACCCGCCTGCCTCGTTGTCACTTGTGACATAAAAAAAATATAAAAAAAAAACTGTACGTATACTAACCGTATATTAGTAATAGTATAGTATTAGTTGGGCGCCCAGTAGGACTGCGTGTACGGCGGCTTGGTAGCCGTCGGCTTGCTGCCACCGCTGCGACCGCCGCCGCTCTCCTGGCGCAACATTCATGTACAATTAATAATTTATTATACAACACATTCTACACAAACCAAGCAGGGGAGTTTTGGCGGGAACTTAAGTGACGTTGCGTTATCGTTTAATTTTCATTAAATTCGAGTTTTGTTGAACAATATCGGTGGTATATTGTCTAATAAAAATCAATCTAAGTGCACAAGTGAAGTGAAGTGAAATAAAATGAAAGTGTGTATGATGACGTTTCAGGTTTTTTTTTTATTTATTTATTCTCGATAGGCTTGTGTTTGACCATAATCTCACCATGGTAAGTGATGATATGGCCGAAGATGGTAAGCACACAAAGTCTAGATGGGAACTGGCTCTCAAGTGCAGCTGTCGGAACACACCGATAGGTGCTTGGCGACAGGTATTCAACTTGAGGGTGGTAGCCAGCCAGTCGGGTACTACAAAGTACCCTACCACCGTGCTATGGTTTCCTCACGGTGTTTTCCTTCACCGAAAGCTCAAGCTCATTGTAGGATTCGAACCCAGGACCTTCGCCGCGGTATCCGACGTCACTACCACTGAGCTATCATCGCATTAAAAAGTCAGTGAAAAGTTGTTCATATACATATTCATTTATGCTGCTAGTTTTATTGGAACGGCCACCAATTTCACAGAAACCTGACCGGACTTGTACAGACGAGGACTAGACTTTACTGTGAATGTGACAATATAACGTGTATCTAAACTAATATTATAAACAGGAAAGATTTATTTTTTGTTTGTTTGTTTGTTTGTTACGATTTAACTCAAAAACTTATCAACCAATTTTAAAAATTCTTTCACCATTAGAAAGTTACATTATCCCTGAGTAACATAGGCTATACTTTTGTCCCGGGAAAAGATAAGATCTCACGGGAACGCGGGTGAAACCACGGGGCACAGCTAGTATAGTTAGGATGCTTAGTTTGGGATCAGATAGCCGTGTGTGAGAAAATATCACTGGATATTAAATAACTGTAATTTTCTAAATCAAATGAAAATTCAACAACTCCAAAAAAATACATGCATAAGAAACTTATGATTAAAAAGAAAACATGCATAACCATTGATATCTAATAACTAAAGATACACAATCAGCGACAAAAGATGCCCTTACCGAATGAGTGCCCACTCGAACATTTGGGTACTCTTTTGATCTAGTAGCATTCGAACGCTCCGACGGTAAACATGCCTCAGTGCTGGTTTAAGATATATTTTGGCTAGCAGGTATGAGTCGAAAATTATAATTGCCGTTTGTACATAGCTTTGTGAATACAACTAGAAGGTTACCCAACACTATTTGAGACAGTTTTGAGAGAACTTTTGCTTGGGATTGTTTATCTTTAGTTATTCGATATCAATGTGCATAACATAAAAAGGCGGGTAACATTATGATATGTAAATTTAATAGCAGTAGATAGAAAGAAAATATATAATATGAGTATAGCTTACTAACAGGCACCGTATCAAAATTATATGTTTAAGCTCACGCTTATGCTTGTTATATACTCAAAATTATATACAGGATGTACAGGTAAGTAGTAGGACAAACTGAAGGGGGTGATATGTGTGCGGGTCACCTACCAACATATACAAACAATGACCTCCATAAAAAGGTCATAATTTTTGAGACATTTCAATATTTCCGATTTTTATATATTGATTTTTGAATATTAGATATTAAATATCTCGAAAATGGTGACACTTTTAGAGGTCATTGTTTGTATATTTGGTAGGTGATATAGACTTTGTATGAAATTACTTTTGACATACTTGTGACGTCATAAAAAATACACCATCAAAAGACCTACTATTTGTCGTTAAATTGGTAATTAAAAATCATAAAAAGGCGGCATTTTACAACGTGTTCGCTATTTTCCAGTATTTTTGGATGTTTTATACACTAATTAGTATTAGGTATTTTTTCTGGAATTATATTAGCGTTAGTCGTTTTATTCAACATTAAATCGGGAGTAAATTCGGGGGCTCTAGTCTATACTAACTTAATCATGTATTGATTTTTTTTGTTTGTATGTAAATCTTTGTAACTACCGAACCGATTCAAAAAAATCTTTCACCAACAGAAACCTACATTATCACTACCAAACGCGAGTGACACCGGGTGCTCAAGTTAGTAAGCTATATAAATAAATGGTGGACATAAATATATATATATATATGTATATACACTCACCCGCCTATGACTATTGTTCACCCGCACATCCATCTACAAACGAAAGTAAACTCTAAAAAAATATAATAAAACAAAATATAACTCTACTAATACCTTATTTAACATGCTATTTTATATTTCGCATACTACAGTACGTTAATACCACGTATATATGGATTGCAAACCGTTTCCGACAACTTGAATCAAACTCAAACCTCATTTATTCAGTTTAGGCCCTGGTAAGGCACTTATGAACTTTACAATTGACTCTACCACCGGTTCAATATACACTTAAACTGAGAAGACTCCGGCAAGATACTCAGCAAGGCATTTTTTTAACAGTGGATCTTTCTTACATTTTCATAAGTACATCGCTTATACATGGTGGTGACGACACAACGACATTAAATTAAACACAACACTCTTTACCTAATATTACCTACTGACCTCAAATGACCTGTAGGCACTACGGGCACAGTTTTAGGCAAAGACCGGCCACCGCGGTTCCTTTGTAGGTGTATTGTTTCATTCATGCAAGTAGGCATCGACGCCCGCGCACCGCCCTAATAACTTATTTTAACGCTATGGTTATAAGGTCTAAATTTCATCAACCGACGATTTCTGAGCCGCACATTTTATTTCGTTGTGTTTTACGCATGTAGGTAAATCTAAATTTTGTTCCGTCTAGCTACTCTAGCTAGGTGAATGACTTCGTTGCGTAATCGTTATGAATTCACAGCATGTGTTAAAATGATTAAAGTGAAAATAATTTCCTGTGGCTATACCGTTCAATGTAATTTGATGAAACTTGGTGTACGAACTACTAACGCGGTACCCAATATGTGGTTTAAATTAATGTCGTTACGTCGTCACCACCCTGTATACCAGATTCTATTGTCATCTTATTGTTTTCCTAGGACATCTGTCCCTATTATAGCCAAAGCAACCATAATTTATAAGATGATAGATAGATTGCAACGCTTATGAACAAATGGAATACCCAAATAAATTATAATGAACCATTTAGATTTTTTTTCGTTCGTTAAAACTGTTTTTTTCCTCTTTTATTAATCTGGATAAGCTTGTGTTTGACCACAATCTCACCATGGTAAGTGATGATGTGGCCGAAGGTGGTAAGCACACAAAGCCTAGATGGGAACTGGCTCTCAAGTGTCAGCTGTCGGAACACACCGATTGGTGCTTGGCGACAGATTTTCAACTTGATGGTGGTAGCCAGCCAGTCGGGTACTACAAAGTACCCTACCACCGTGCTATGGTTTCCTCACGATGTTTTCCTTCACCGAAAGCTCAAGCTCATTGTAGGATTCGAACCCACGACCTTCGTCGCGGTATCCGACGTCACTTACCACTGAGCTATCATCGCCTTGTCTAACATAAGAAAACAAAATAGCGATATCCAACGCAGGCGTTAGCTACTAATAAGTAAATAATTAAGCCATATATAATTGGTATTACTGTACAATCAATGATGTAGAAGTTTCAATGTAAATCATACATTATGTCGTTAAATTTCATGCTTCATGCTTTTATTTTTCTCTTTCTTTAACTCATTAATAGAGAAAGACAGATAAATAAATAAAACAACACAAAATTCTATATCATTGAATCAAAGAACAGCACACACAAAAAACAATGCAAAATCAATTTAAAAATATAGATATGTATGAGTAGAGACAGTAATTTAGTATATTTATCGTAAATACTAACTACCAACAACTAAAAAAAGATCTATTTTCAAATCTACCAACATGATAAAGTTGATTCTAAATTACGTTCCTATATTTTGAACTAAATTAAAGATATTCCTAGATAGTCCTTTTGAAATCTCTTTCTAACAAAACACATAAGAAATGGACGGAAATAAATTATTGCATCAAATGAATTGTTGTCGCCATAAAATTTTTTTATGTATAAGACAAAGTAAAATTTTAATTATAATTAGTGTTCGCAGTCTGATCGCTCTTCCATAGATAGCTAAACAAAGAAAATCGGTTCAGAACCATTAGCATGCTATCCGGCTCGAAGGACCAGCACATTGCAATGGATCAGTGAAATGAAATGTTTATTCATCCAAATAGGCCTTCACACGCACTTATGAATTGGACCCTAATGCACGGTTCTGAAGGTTACTTTTGCTGAGACGAGCCGGCAATAAACTCAGCAAATTGTGACGTACGCGAATTTCCATGTTCAATAAAAAAAATGTTGTTTGTTAGAAAGAGATTGGGACAACAGACTGGGCGAGCGTCAGTCAGTTGTGAGTACCTGATGCTGCTGCGGCTGCGGCTGGTGGTGGTGGTGCTGATGTTGGTGCGGATGTTGGTGCTGATGCTGGTGTTGGTGCTGGTGGTGCGGCGCCGTGATGTAGAGGTGCGAGGCGGCGCCGAAGGGCGGCGGGGTGCCGCTGTGGAATGCCGCCTTCTCGTAGCTCTGTAACATACATTGTACACCGTGAATCTACTGGTAGAAATCGTCACGTAAGAAAAACGCGTTACGTCGTGTACCAGGATCTTAGGAGTTTAAAGGAGTAATTTTATAATGGTAGGTGCGCAATCTCGTAGCACTTGTATCTTCGTAGCTCAGTCCGTAGCGCTCTCTACGGTGAGTCGTAGCACTGGTAAGTTACCGATACGAAGAGGGCTCCTTCTTTGTTCTGGTTGCCTGGTACTTTTTTGGTCAATTATTTGAAAACTATATTTTTCTAGTTTAGTACTCGACTGGCTGGCTACCACCCTCAAGTTGAAAATCTGTCGCTAAGCCCCTGTTGGTGTTCCGGCAGTTGCACTTGAGAGCCAGCTGCCTTTAATGCATTGTAATAAGGTGTACAACACATTGGCAATCCCCCTGGAATTGTTAATGTCTATAGACAACAGTAGTCACTTACCATCAGGCGAATATCTGTAAGTGCTTTGGTGTAAAAAAAATAGGTAAATTTTTTTTTGTTGACTATAGAAAACATTAATTTTTGAGCTTTGCTACCAGGATATCAGAAGTTTAGTTGCGTCAGTAGCCAGTTCGCCTTAAGGCATTGTAATAAGGTGTACAACACATTAACAATCTCCTGGTATTGCCAATGTCTATAGACGACGGTAGTCACTTACCATCAGGTGACCCGCGTGCCTCGTTGTCACTTGTGACATAAAAAAACGTCAAACTTTACCTCTTTATGATATTAGTATAGATGTCGCTACAAGCGTGTATAACAGTACGTACATTGACTTTGTTGAGCGCCTGGTGCGGCTTGGCGTACATAGCGGAGGTGAGGTCTGCCGGCGCTCCCCCCCCTGCACCGCCTGCCACACCAGCCACCCCCCCTACGCCACCAACTCCTCCTACTCCGCCCACGCCGCCACTCTTGCTGTGACCACTACCGCCGCTGTACCCACCAGCTGCATACAAACATTTCATAAATAACAAACCGGCCAAGTGCGAGTCGGACTCGCGCACGAAGGGTTCCGTAAAAAAGGCAAAAAAATCACGTTTGTTGTATGGGAGCCCCCTTTAAATATTTATTTTATTTTAATTTTATTATTTATTATTAAAGTAAAAATACAACTGAGTATTTTGTGAATATTTCAAGTGGTAGGCCTGTTGCCATTATTGATATCGAGCAAAAAAAGGGCAAAAAAATAATTGTGTTTGTTGTATGGGAGCCCCCCTTAAATATTTATTTTATTTTGTTTTTAGCTGTTGTTATAGCGGCAACAGAAATACATAATTTGTGAAAATTTCAACTGTCTAGCTATCGCGGTTCTTGAGATAAGCCTGGTGACAGACAGACGGACAGACAGCGAAATCTTAGTAATAGGGTCCCGTTTTTACCCTTTGGGTACGGAACCCTAAAAAATAGTTATTCCCTAGAACTATAACTATTGCGGGTTTAAGCATAAAATTGTTAAAATTTGATTTAAAAAAAAGGCCAATATAGTCAGTTGGTCCAAAAATGTAACCTTGCAGAGTTCCTCGCCTCAGTTGAAACCGGTGATAACTTCTGTAATTCGACCTTCATAAGTGCCCTTCTAAGGCCTAAACTGAATGACATGACTGAGTGAGTGAGTGAGTGTGTGAGTGAATGAGTGTGGAATGTGTACATACCAGTCTTGTACGAGTCTTGTGCGTCGTACTGTGGCTGCGGCTGCTGCTGCGGCTGCGGCTGGGGCTGTGCGTACGTGGACACCTTGCCGGCCGACACGCCGCCCGACACGCCGCCAGATCCGCCGCCGTACTACAAACATACACCACGGATTTTCACAATATTCGCATCCGCGGAGCTTCCGCAATAATCAATGCGGATGCGAGTGTAATAATACAAGTTGCGATAATAATGAAATTGGGCGGGGCCGGCGAATGGCGAGTGCCGTTCGCACGTAACAATGACCAATGGGAGCGAGAAAATTGGTGACAAGATCATTAATAATAATAATTTTCATTTCAATTTTTATTAATAAAAATGGTAGACTATCATTGTTTTAATTCTTCATTCATATACTCTTACTATACTAGCTGACCCGCGCGGTTTCACCTGCGTTCTCGAAAGAACAGTTGAATGTTCAAAAATCCTTTATTAACGGATAGCTACTCCCTATAAGGAATCTATCTGTCTTTGAAGTATAATACTACGAATCTATCTGTCTTTGAAGTATAATACTACGAATCTATCTGTCTTTGAAGTATAATACTACGGATTTTGTTCGCAATTTCATGGGTTTTAATTTTTTTTTTTATAAAAGTTAAAAGTTCTGCCAGTGAAAGTCCCGTCAAAGTTAGTGCAAACGTTTCGAAGATTAGACGGCACAAAAAGCCATTCAGACAAACAGACTGTTTTAAAATAGTTTTTTAAATGTCAGCTTTTAAATATTTCTAAAATGGTGATATTTTTAAACGACTTCATTATACATTTGGATAATATTGTAATTTTTTTTATTCCAAATTCAAAAAGTATATTTATGTTTACCAACCAGCAGCGATGGAATTTCTAAATAGTTTGGATACAATTTTCTTTTCGAAAAACTTTGCATGTAAAATTGTTCATAGAAAATTTATTTACCCCATTTTTTATCTTCTTTTTTTTAAAATTAAATTTTCAAAAATCCTTCCATCGCGGATATTCTATGAGAAAATCTAGCTGCCAAATGTCAAGTGTAGCAATGTCAATATTGTCTGATATTTCGTGTTTTTTTTCTTAAAAGAGAAAAAAAAAAAAAAAAACCCAAAAAATTTCAAACCCCTTTTTACCCCTAGCGGATACCAGCCTACTTACTTCCTATGAGGAATCTACCAGCCAAATGTCACCTTCTGATTTTTGTTTTTTTTTTTTCATTTTCTTAAAATTGATCGAAAATTAAAACCCACTTTTTACACTGGAGGACATCGCAAAATTATTTCAGCAACATTTCAGGGTTGAGCCGTTCATGAGGCCTGTACAGTCTGAACTGTTGTCGGTGCCTAGTGTTGAGGCTACGACTGGGGATATCAATGTAAGGTTCACTGCAAAGGATATAGCTTTAGTTATCAAATCTATGAAAAAGGGGAAATCTCCAGGACACGATGGCCTCAGCATTGAGCACCTGCGATATGCCGGGGTACACTTGCCCAGAGTTCTTGCTTTGTTATTTAATCTGTGTGTTAGTCACTCGTATCTCCCTGACGATCTCATGTATACTATTGTTGTCCCCATAGTGAAAAACAAGACCGGTGATGTCTCGGATAGGTCAAACTATAGACCTATCTCTTTAGCCACGGTTATAGCAAAGGTGATGGACAGTCTGCTTGACGGACACTTAATGAAAAATATAAACCTGCACGACGGTCAGTTCGGCTTTCGGACTGGTCTATCCACGGAAAGTGCGATCCTGTGCCTCAAGCAGACTGTGCAGTACTATACCGCGCGTAGAACGCCAGTATACGCGTGTTTTCTAGACCTATCCAGGGCATTCGATATGGTATCATACGACTTACTATGGAAAAAAATGCGCCGAGACACTAGTTTGCCTCCTGAGATTGTGTCCATATTTGAGTACTGGTACAATAATCAGAAAAATACTGTTAGGTGGGCTGATAGTAAATCGGACGAGTACGGGCTGGGGTGCGGGGTGCGACAGGGGGGGTTGACCTCACCAAAATTGTTTAATCTGTATATGGATCGACTGATTGGAGAGCTGAGCTGCACCGGAATCGGATGTCATATAGACGGTGTTTGTCTTAATAATATTAGCTACGCGGATGACATGGTGCTGCTCAGCCCTTCAATCAGTGCGTTGCGTAAGCTGCTTCGAATATGTGAAGGGTACGCGGAGGCCCATGGGCTCAGATATAATGTAAAGAAAAGTGAGTTTATGGTTTTTAGGGTTCCCAAAAAAGACTACTCAGAGGTGCCACCCGTCTCACTCTATGGAACGCCATTAAAAAGAGTTGCGCACTTCAAGTATCTGGGCCACTGGGTCACCGAAGACCTTAAAGACGATATGGACGTGGAAAGGGAACGCAGGGCGTTGTCTGTTCGCTGTAATATGTTGGCTCGCAGATTCGCACGTTGCACTGAACAAGTGAAGGTCACACTATTTCGGGCATTCTGTCAGACTTTCTACACCTGCAGCTTGTGGGTCAAATACACGCGGAGGACTTACGACGCCCTGCGCGTACAGTATAATAACGCGTTCAGGGTGTTGATGGGGCTGCCGCGATACTGCAGCGCGAGTGGCATGTTCGCGGAGGCGCACGTGGACGGCTTCCACGCGATCATACGTAAGCGCTGCGCATCGATGCTGGCGCGGGATCGCGGCGGCCCCAGCGCCATCCTGACCGTGTGCGCCTGCCGATGGGACTCGGTACTGATGGCGCACTGGTTAGGCCTACACGCTAGCGCCTGACACCTATTTGCACCTACCTGTATTTTCACTAACACTAGGCTAAGAACATTGTTACTAACAAATTTATGGACAAGGTCTGAAATAAATCATTATTATTATTATTTACACCTTTTCCCCCATTTAGGGGTTGAATTTTGAAAAATCCGTTCTTAGCTGATGTCTACTCGTCATGAGGAATCTACCTGGCAAATTTAAAGTTTATAGCATTTATACTTTCTGAGATTTGGTGATTAATCAGCGAGTGGTATTTCACGTTAAAATATACCAGATGTCCGATAAGTAGTACGATGAGAGAGGTAGTTGGACGGGTCACCTACCAAATATACAAAAATGACCTCAGTAAAAAGGTCACCGAGATATTCGAGATATTTCTATATCTCAGATTATTATGTATTGATTTTAGATCATAATACATCTAAAATGGCGACAATTTTACTAAGGTCATTGGTCTTTCACATCCAAGATGATGAAGATAGATAAAGTGCGTGAATACTTACGGTAGGGTAGACGCCGTACTGGTAGGTGGTAGGTGGCGGTTGATACGCGAAGTACGCGTAGCCCGGTGGTAGCGCCGCCGCTGGAACCTACAGACAGACATGTTTTTTTTTGAAAATGTTTTAGTCAAGTTGAAAATCTGTCGCCAAGCACCTGTTGGTGTGTTCCGGCAATTGCACTTGAGAGCCAGTTCGCCTTAATAAGGTGTACAACACATTAGCAATCCCCTGGTATTGCCAATGTCTATAGGCGACGGTTGTCACTTACCATCAGGTGACCCGCCTGCCTCGTTGTCACTTGTGACATAAAAAAAAAAGTCATGACCATAGATACAAAGTCTTTCAGTCGCATACATTATCTCCAGTTTTAATTTCTTCTTTTATGTTATAGTCACATTCTCACATTCACTGTAATGTCTAATCCTCGTCCGTACATGTGTGAAATTGGCGGCTGTTCCACTAAAACATTCACGGACTTTTTGGGACAACCTGAAAAGTCACGATATTTCACTTCACTTCACTTATGCACTAGATTGATCTTTATTAGACAAAACACCATCGAAAACAACAACAGAGGTTGTCCCAAAAAGTCCGTGAAAAGTTTTATAGCGGAACAGCCGCCAATTTCACTAAAACCTTTTTTTTTTTTTTTTATTCTGGATAGGCATGTGTTTGACCACAATCTCACCATGGTAAGTGATGATGTGGCCGAAGATGGTAAGCACACATAGCCTAGATGGGAACTGGCTCTCAAGTGCAGCTGTCGGAACACACCGATAGGTGTTTTGGCGACAGATTTTCAACTTGAGGGAGGTCTCAACTTGCCAGCCAGTCGGGTACTACAAAGTACCCTACCACCGTGCTATGGTTTCCTCACGATGTTTTCCTTCACCGAAAGCTCAAGCTCATTGTAGGATTCGAACCCACGACCTTCGCCGCGGTATTCGACGTCACTTACCACTGAGCTATCATCGCCTTAAAACCGGACTAGTACGGACAAGGACTACTAATCTTTACAGTGAATGTGATGTAACGTGACTATATAACAAGAATATTATATACCTACTTGATACTGGCGGAATACCGAGAAAAGATAACGATCCCTAAGAGCTAGTCATGTATGTATGTAAGTGACCTGTTGTGGCGATGCTGCGTCTGTTCTCCCGAACCTCTCACCGGCGCCGAGTCCCACGCCCACGCCCACGCCGAACGCTCCCTCCCGACCGCCGTAGCCCACCTCGTAGTATCCACCCTGCACATTACACAAAAAAAAAATTATCATCTTTCCTCTAGAGCGCTGCGACCTGTGAGAGTGATTTCGTGAAAAAAATACGGAATCGAGTAACAGTGTATAATTTTATTTCCTCTATTGTAGTGGAGGCTAATGGTTTTAGCTCATACAGCCTCAAACTAAAAACTCATTTATGTAGGTTGGTACATGTATGGTATTACCAAAATGAGAGATCAGATGTTACATATCATAATTATGCGACTACTGTAGACTCGCAATTTTTTTTTTATTAGAAAATCAACTACATTAATTCATTACATGGATGATGTAGTGCCAAATTAAGTTCTTTTGATTACAACATTTCTAGAAGTATAACTCTTTCCACGCTAGCGCAATAAAATGCAATTTTGCACGCAAAAATGGAATAACAAACTAAACCTTTACGAGCGTGCGAGGTGAAATTAAAAAGTTTAAGGTGTACAACACATATGCAATCCCCCTGGTATCGCTAATGTCTAGCTAGGCGACGGTAATCACTTACCATTACGTGACCTACCTGCCTGGCAGTCACTTGTGGAATATAAAAAAAACCGGTCAAGTGCGTGTCGGACTCGCGCACAGAGGGTTCCGTACAAATTTTGTAGTTTTTTTTAAATTATTTTATTATATTTTCAGTATTTGCTGTTATAACGGCAACAGAAATACATCAGTGAAACTTTCACCACGGTTGATGAGATACAGAGAGACATACAGACAGGCGGACAGTAAGAGTGTTAGTAAATTTAACAGTACATACCATATGGTGAGGTATAGTAGATCGCATGATCTGATCATCGTAAGTGTACGCGCCGGCCGTGCCCGCCGCACTGTACAGCGCCCCCGCCGCGTACCCCGCCCCGGCCGCCGCCCCCGCTGCCACTCCGGACACGCCGCCGGACACGCTGCCGGACGCGCCGCCGGACACGCCCGACGGACCCGTCGCTGCCGACACCGAGTTTGACGTGTGACCTGTAACACGTAACATTATATCTTTCACCCGCGTTCCCGAGGGATCTTATCTTTTCCCGGGATAAAAAGTAGCCCATGTGCTATTCCAGACTATAATCTATCTTTATGCCAAATTTCATCCAGATCCATTCAGCCGTTCTGGCGTAAATGAGTAACAAACATCCAAACTTTCACATTTATAATTTTATATTAGTAAGATTGTAAATGTGAAAGCTCTCCAACGCAGTTCCCATGGGATCGTATCTTTTCCCAAATAACGACGTGGCTTTCTATTGGCAAAAGAATTTTCAAAATCGGTTCAGTAGATCCATAGATTACCCCTACAACCTCACAACACTTTACCTCTTTATAATAATAGTATATAGATTAATATAGATCAGTTAAGTATTTTCTTAGTTTATCCCTTACAAAAATCTATTATTTTCTCTGGATATTTTCAAGCAACAACCTCACAAAAACCGTATTAAAACAGGAAAGACATGAACTAGTCGACTGTAAGTTACATGCGACTCGGCAATTCTATTGTAGATACAAGACTCATAATGCTGATTCACTTACCAGTGGTGGTGGCAACTTTTGCTGTGGACGTCTGCGATGTGGAGGTGCTCGTTAAACTGTTACTGGAGGCCACTGAGCTATCATACTACAAACAGACAAACAAACAAATAATCAATCATTGTTATATAAGACAAACAGATAATATGGTACCTAGGTATCTGATGGTAAGGCGATGATGGCTCAATAAATAAATTAATCATTTATTTCGCAAGAAAATACACAAAAACACTCAGCTTTTATACTACAACAGTTAGGCACTCATCAGTTTATGGAGATATTTAGATATAACATATGAAGACGTTATAATAGTAGTTATTAGATTATATTACAACTAGTGGGCCCGGCAGACATTGTCCTGCCCTGAAAATAAAACTTACAACCCGATTCCAGCGCCACCTATTGTGAAACTAAACCATCTGTCAGTCCGATCTCGAGACATGTCAAAACGTCGTTCTATACTAAATGTATGACAAAAATAATTTTCTTCATTATTCTTTTTTTTTTGTGAATTTTTCCTGAATTTTCCTTCCTATAAACCTCACGGAGCCCGAGACCTTTCCAACGAATGCAAAACCGTGGAAATCGGTTCGTGCGGTCTGGAGTTAGCGTCAGGAAGGAAAACCCGACTTATTTTTATATAGTAGATATTAAATTAAGCGATGCAACAGAAAATATTTGGCACTAGAAAAAGAATTGACGTATATCTCGCAATGATAGCTCGCACGAAATGTTGCGCGCGACTAGTGTCGAGCCGCCACAAGTAAATTTTTTGAGTTTTTTTTTTAGTTTGATGAAGGAAAACATCGTGAGGTTATCACAGCACGGTGGTAGGGTACTTTGTAGTACCCAACTGGCTCTCCTCAAGTTGAAAATCGGTCGCCTGGCACCTAAAGGTGTGTTCAGACATCTGCACTTAAGAGCCAGTTCCCATCTAAGCTTTGTGTACTTACCACCGTCGGCCACATCATCACTTACCATGGTGAGATTGTGGTAAAAAAAAAAAAAAAAAGCTAGTCGTGTATACCTGTGTGGTGTCCTTGTGCAGTTTGTTGTGTGCGGGCGGCGTGTTGTGCGCATGCGTGTGTTGTTGTTGTTGTTGGTAGACGCTGGCCGCGCTGGCGTAGGGCGCCGCCGTGTAGAGCGCGCTGCCGCCGTACACTCCCGCCGAGGTGGACGTGGCCTGCTGTCACACCATGTACACACTCAACATCACAGTTACATAAAGGCCTTATACATCTTAAACAGATGATCTAAACAGCGTCCGTGTGGCACGACTGGCAGGCCTTAGAGTGACTGTACACTCCGATACGGGAGCGACAGCAGCTGGCTGAGTTGGTGAAGCGACGGTCGTACTCATGTGTCTCTTCTCACGCTTGTCCGCTAAATTCTGAAACCAGCACCTATCGTGGGTCGAGAGGGTGACGTGGGTGCTGGGCAACCCCACGTCGTCTAATTACATCACAGTTATACCAAACATAATTATACCTTCCCCGCGTCTGTCTGTATGTCTCAACGCGATATACTCGAACACTACTCAACGGAATTTCATACGATTTTTAGATTAGAATATAGTATAAAGCACCGATACTCAGCGATGTTTACAAATCTCATAATCAATGGGTTCTATTACTGGCTATAATCTAATGATGCAGCATATTTCGCCATTTTTTATGTCATTAGGTGGACAGGCTCAGTGGTATACGTCGGATACCGAGGCTAAGGTCGTGGGTTCGAATCCTACAATGAGCTTGAGCTTTCGGTGAAGGAACACATCGTGAGAAAACCATAGCACGGTGGTAGGGTACTTTGTAGTACCCGACTGGCTGGCTACCACCCTCAAATTGAAAATCTGTCGCCAAGCACCTATCGGTGTGTTCCGACAGCTGCACTTCAGAGCCAGTTCCCATCTAGGCTTTGTGTGCTTACCACCTTCGGCCCCATCATCACTTACCATAGACAAATTGTAGTCAAACACAAGCCTATCTAGAATAAAAAAAAAAAAAACAAACAGGCAGACGGTCCACCTGATGGTAAGTGGTCACCGCCGCCTATGGACATTTGCAATACCAAGGTGATTGCCGATGTGTTGCCGACCTTGAAAGTTTCATATTCGGCCATCCACGTCCTATTAAAAAACCGGTCAAGTGCGAGTCGGACTCGCACACCGAAGGAATATAAATAGTTCGTTCATCACGTTAATGGAGTCTCGAGGATTTTTTTCATTATTTTTTTGCGATTACGTTTTCGATTACCTTGTTCGAGATTGATGCCAATTAAGCTAGACCTCTAAATTGTATGAGCGCCGATACAACTCAGAGGGCTAACTTAATTGGTGGCAACTATGTATGTATGGGGACACCCTTTAATTTTCAAAAACTCTTTAAATTGCAAAAAGCAAGGTCTTACGGCACAAATAAAGGAAAAATTTAAAAAGTTGAAAATTAAGGTAAATTTTGGTACCTACAAGTTTTCGCGAAAATCTAAAATTGACCATATATTTTTATCGTTTTGACTCAGGACCTTGATTTTTATACACCTTAAAGGGTACAACCACTATATGTATCTGGTATAAATTTCAACTTGCTTAGTCCACCCGTTCCTGAGAAAATCGGTGGTGACACACGGACAGACAGACGGACAAGAAAGTGATATAATAAAAGGGTTCCTTTTTTTTACCTTTCGAGGTACGGAACCCTAAAAATGAGGAAATGTATAAATGAGGAAAGCAACGTAAATGTGTATGTAAGATGAATATGAAATGTAATACCTGATATGAGTTGATGATGGGCTGGTATTGTGTGATGGAGGGGTAGGCCGTCGCCGATATTGAAGCACCCGTTAGTGACGCGTTCGTTGAGTTCACCTGCAAATACATTACATTTTTTTTTAAATTTATTTATTAACCATAAACTTACATCTATCTTACAGGATGACTCAGGACCTTGATTTTTATACACCTAACAGGGACTATAGACCTCAGTATCTGATATAAATTACAACTTGGTAGGTCCACCCGTTCCTGAGAAAATCGGTGGTGACACACGGACAAACGGAGACAAGAAGGTGATCTTATAAGGGTTCCTTTTTTTAACCTTTTGAGGTACGGAACCCTAAAAAGATACGGTCGTTTATGCCGCAAAAAACGTATATTTAGATGCTCTCAAGGCAATCAAAATTTATAAGGTACTTCCCGCTGACCTAGAACCATGAAATTTGGCAAAAAATTAGGGAAAAATCTAAATCATAAAAATCTAACTGCGAGACTCGATCCCTGAACTATTTACCTACAACTTTGTTTGGAACCCACGGTGGGGGAGTCTGACTCGCACTTGACCGATTTTTTTTTTCTTTTTGAGGTACAGTTCCTTAAAGAGTAAGTATGGTAATGTTAGTTGTTTGCTAAATCACTCGTTACTAAATTCAATTTCTTTATTCCTTTTTTGCCGCCATAACACACATATATTATCAGTAAGACTATATAAATAATTATAAAATGTAATAGCTCTAAGTTGCTTTTTTAAAAAGAGTAATTGCCGAGTTTATTGCCGGCTCTTCTCAGCAAAAGCAACCTTCCGAACCGAGCGTTAGAATTTAACATGAATCAAATTGACGATTAATCATAAGTTAAAAAATCTTTTTTAAAAACTAGCTTTGGATTCAGAGTGACGTCACTTTATTGTTTGAGTTGTACTCAGCAAGCCCTTTCATTTGATACCCATATTGTAGGATTGAATTAAAAAATTATAGTCCGCTATCTTAGGTGTTCCGCCATGTTGTATTTAGAATGACGTCACACAGCTGACCATGCATTGTCATCCAAACTAAACGTGTATACAACATTTTAGCTCAATCGGTTAAACATCCTTAAAAAAAAAAACATATCTGCTTCAAAATTGAGTTGCAAGAATCACCCCGGACAAACATACATACATTGCAAGATAATGTAAAGCTTGTAAAAATACTTGTAATGAGTACTTAATAAAGATATATATGAATGAGTATGTACCTGCGGCGCGTACACTCCGCCGTAGGGTGGGTGGTGGTGCGACAGCGTGTGGTGCGCGTACACGTTCTGTTGCGGCGCCGACTGTACATACAACACAACCATTACTTTTGGGACTTTTTGGCGGGAATTTGCGAAGTGACGTTGCGTTTTCGTTTTATTTTCATGAAATTCGTGTATTTTGAGTTTTATTGAATAATTTCGGTGGTGTTTTGTCCAATAAAGATCAATCTAAGTGCACAAGTGAAGTGAAATGAAATCGTGTATCGTGACTTTCCAGGTTGTCCCAAAAAGTCCATGAAATGTTTTAGTGGAATAGCCGCCAATTAGACTAAAATTAGACCGGACTTATACGGACGGGGACTAGATTTTACAGTGAAAGTGACAATAAAGCGTGACTAAACATAAAATATTAATATTTAAAATAAAGAAATGGCTTAAAGATCTCGATACCAAGCCAAAAATCTTCTTAAAAAAAAACCATTACTTTTACTATATTCTTAACTAACTGTATCCCGCGTTCCCGTGGGATCTTATCTTTTCCAGGGATAAAAATATACCCTTTTTTATACCACAAGTGACAACGAAGCTGACGGGTCACCTGTGGGGCTATTGTGTAACTTGTTTCAATCAGTTTCAATCGTAAAAACGGTTTATTAAAACAGTTTTTTGCATGTACGGTCGGCCAAGAAAGTGGTGTGCCAGTTTTGATTTAGTTTCCTAGTCATCGAAAATTACAACAAGGTTCAAACTAAAAAGATATCACTGAAAGAGATGCATAATAATGACGTTGTCATAAGTTGTCAGATTGATCTGCATGCGAAACTAATCTTTATCACCTATGTATCTGCAAGCGGCATTCAAGCTTAGGGTGATACACCACTTTCTTGGCCGACCGTACATGCATGCATAATACAAACAGTAGTTCATTTCAAATAGAACCATTTTTGCCATTATGATATTTCTATTGATTTAGAGTCTGTTTTCAAGATTGAAACAAGATACGTAATAGCCTTACTGGTGGTAAGTGACTACCATCGCCTATAGACATTAACAATACCAGAGGGATTGACAATGTGTTGTACACCTTATTACAATGCCTTCAAGGCAACTGGCTCTCAAGTGCAACTGCCGGAACACCAACAGGTGCTTAGCGACAGATTTTCAACTTGAGTGTGGTAGCCAGCCAGTGGATTACTAAAGTACCCTACCACCGTGCAAGAGCCTATGACATTCACAAGTAACGTGGCTTTCTATTGGTAAAATAATTTTCAAAATCGGTTCAGTAGATCCAGAGATTACCCCCTACAACCTCACAACACTTTTATGTTTAACTTAGTTTTCCGCCCCGCGTTCCCAGGGGATCGTATCTTTTTTCGATATAAAAATTATCCTATATTTTATTCCAGGATATGAACTATCTGTGTGCCAAGTATCATCAAAAACCGCTCTACCGTTTTTGCGTGAAAGTGTAACAAACACCTAGCAAATACGTTAACAAAAACGAGTAATACATACGGTGGCATGCGGCTTGGACCGGTGATGCTGTTGATGTGCGGCCGGCGGCGCAGCGGTCGCGGGTTCGCTTCCCGACGCCGACAACTGCTTCATCGACGCTGTAAGCTGCTTTTCTAATGCTGGAAAATTAACAGTAGCAGGTTAGTTATATGAATAATGTTATTGCTTTTGTCCGTTAAATAGTACGACTAACTGAAGGGGGAGATAAGTGGCCGGATCACCTACCAACATATACAAACAATGATCTTAATTAAAGTATCACCATTTTCGAGATATTTCGAAAATAACGTGGCTTTCTATTGGTAAAATAATTTTAAAACTCGATTCAGTAGATCCAGAGATTACCTACAAACTCACAAACTGTACTGTAGGAACGCGAGAGGATAAAATAAATAAATATCGTCGGACATTTGTTCACACACGGCTATCTGATCTCAAACTAAGCAGAGCTTGTAATATGGACAATCAGATCACTGATATACTACTTCTTTTTTGTAAATACATACTTTAATAGATAATTACATCCAGACTCAGGACAAACAGACATGTTCATGCACACAAATGTCTGTCCTGGACGGGAGTCGAACCCACGACCCGCGGTGTGATAGGTGGTGTGGTGGTGGATGAAACGTACGGAAGGTAGTTATAGATATTACAATTACTTACAGGAGGTATTTGTAACGGGTGGGTCCGAGGTGACTGGTTGACTAGGCGCCGTTGATTCCACTACTGATAAACTCTCACTTAGCTGAAAACATATTAATGAATGAATGAAATGAAAATGTTTTTTATTCAAATAGACCTTTAAAGGCACTTATGAATAGTCTAGACTCTAATGCACGGTTCAAAAGGTTGCTTTTGCTGAGAAGAGCCAGCAATAAACGCAGCAATAACTCTTTTTAAAAACATCTCACACGTATTACATTCAGTTATCATTTATCTATCTAGCTGGTCTCACTGATAATATATGCGTGTTATGGCAGCAAACCAAATTAATAAATATAATTTAACTATGGCTGACATAATAAAAAACAAACTCAAGCAGACCAGCCACCACAAGTAGCACCTGGTCACAAGTATGACGCGTGTGGCAGCCACCGCTCTCGCCATATTGAAGGGAAGTGAGCGACCCGCCACACGACGCCGCCGCAAGCTAGCATGACTAAAGCTTGCACCAAAAAAGATAAAATGTATTTTTTGAACGTTTTGTGGCTTGGTATCTAGACCTTTAAGCCATATCTTTATGTATTCAGAGGCACAGATAGCTATAGTTATCTTAACCTTGCACCAAAATGAAGAAAAAAAAAGTATGTATTTTTTTTAACGGTTTTTGGCTTGGTATCTAAACTTTTAAGCCATTACTAGCTATAGTAATCTGTATATAGATACTGACCATACTGTTGGCACTAGGGTAGGAAGCGACGGCGGCGGCGTCCAGCGCCGGGTCCGCGGGGATCGACGCCACCTCCGCAGGGGCCGCCGGGGCCGCGGAGACCGCCGCAGGGGCCGCCGCGGGGGCCGGCTGTAACACACGAGTTAATTAGTATACATGTACCGGCCTACTTTATATTGTTGATTATAGTATGTAGTAAAATAAAAAAGGCTTCGATGTAGGAAGTAACCCGAAACATATTTTTTTTTTAATTATAATTATTTTATTCTTAAGATATCGATCCGATTTCAAAAATCCTTTCAACTATAGACAGTACACTATCACGGTGTGCTACAAGCCTACTTTACATCACAAAACTAACATTATTTTTCCTGATGGTAAGTGACTACCGTCACCTATACACATTAGTAGTAATGTATTAATTAGCATTCACATTAATTGTTAGCACGTGAATACTTCATTAGCATTTCACAAATTAAATTTAGTTGTGAAACTATGAAGTGTGAAGCGAATTCATCGCTCGCTTCATACGTTAGCGGCCGGCAGCGTCGCAGTCACGGGAATACAAAATTAATTTTAAATCTGTTTCACGTTCACGTGTGAATACTGTGAATTTTAGGATGGACGCTAAAATTATTCATCGCTCGCTTCATACGCGATCGGAACCAGGGGAATATGAATTACTACTGACAACGACTTTTTTATTTAGATTTATTTATCCTTTGATTTTCTGTTAAGATTTTCTTTTTTGTTTATATAGAGTTACATAGTTACATTAAATCCGGCCATTTTAGAGGCGAACGGAATAGCACGTGACGATGGTAAGAGGCCCGATGGTATGACGTTGTTGCCCTGGTGTCACCTGGTGGTAAACCTCTAGTGTGGGATGCAACTTGTGTTGATACCGTTGCACGATCCCACCTAGAGTCGACATCCAGGGTGGCGCATGGCGGGCGCAGCGGCGACTACAGCGGAGGATGTCAAGCGGCGCAAGTACACGGCCATCGGCGATGGTTATATATTTGCGCCGTTTGAAGTGGAAACTCTGGGACCGTGGGGACCGGAAGCGCGTAAATTATTTAAAGAGCTATCGGCGCGCCTTATAGAAACTTCCGGCGACCAAAGGGCTGGCTCGTACTTTGGACAACGAATAAGCCTTGCTATACAGCGAGGTAACGTAGCCAGTCTTTTGGGCACGTTACCCATAGACAGCGATCTAAATTCTGTGTTTTATTTATAATTTAGTTTTATTTATAGGTATTTTAGTTTTATTTATAGGTATTTTAGTTTTATTTCTAATTTAAGATGATCTGTATAATTCTGTAGATATTAAATAAACAAATTGGTGAACTGTTGTATTTGCGCCGATATATACATAAAAAAAAAAAATTAACGATAACTTTATTTACAACAAATGTACAAAATAAATTTAAGCCAGTTATTATTATTATTAATTGTTTAATTCGCATGCTAAGACTAATAAATTCACATGCTCATGAAATTAATACGAATTCGCATTAATTACTATCGCTACACATTAGTACTTAAAAGGGATATTGCCAATATTCAATTTAAAAAAAAACTTGAGAGGTGTCAAGGGACACCCGGATGGAACGAAGTGAGAGAGAGAGAGAGAGAGAGAGAGCGAGAGAGAGAGAGAGAGACAGGCAGACAGAGAAACATGCGCACGCCTCACTTACAATAGCTTACTACACACAACTGTCACCGACAGTGACAGTGACACAAAAAGAGTCGTAAGAATTTTTTCCGTCTAGCCCCCTTTCACAACGCGCTTTATCTAACCCTAACCAATGTATGAAACACCTAAAAATACCGAACACTTTGTAAAGTTCAACCAATCTTTTGCCGGTGCATATTTATGACGTCACAAAAAAAGAAAAAAAAAGTAAGTATATCAAACTATAGTTTTGACATTACATACAAAGAAGCCGATTTGATATGTCAGTCAACATGACTATACCAGGGGGGATTGCCAATGTGTTATACACCTTATTACAATGCATTAAAAGCTAACCTGTTTATGGTGTGTCTGTTGATGGAGGTGTTCCGAGACTTGTAGGTGCAGCGGGTCGAGTGCACCGAACTGTACGTCGAGGAAAGCGGCGCCGCTCTCCGCGCACCCACCCTCCGGCATCTCCACCGCCGACGACGGGATCTACAACAACGTTATTATTTACTAGCTGTCTCTCGCGGTTTCACCCGGGATCTTATCCTATCCCGGGATAAAAAGTATCCTATGTGTTATTCCACGATATGATATACTTGTGTACCAAGTTTCATCAAAATCCGTTCAGTCGTTTTTGCGTCAAAGTCAAAACCATTTATTCAGTTTAGGCCCTAGAAGGGCAATTATGAAGGTCGAATTACAGAAGTTACCACCGGTTCGGAAGTCACACAACAACTGAGAAGAACCGGCAAGAAACTCAGCAAGGTTACATTTTTTAAATATTTTTGAACCATCTGACTATATTGGCTTTTTTTCAAATGTTTAACAATTTTATTCAAGTGAAAGAGTAACAAACATCCATCCATCCAAACTTTCACATTTATAATATTAGTGGGATGTACAGGGTGTCCCGTAAGTAGAACGACAAACTGAAGGTGGAGATAGGTGGGTGAGTCACCTACCAACATATTCAAACAATGACCTTACTAAAAGTGTCACCATTATCGAGATATTTCGTTGGAGTGATGTACATTTTGGAGTTGATAAAACTTTTTAGGGTTCCGTACCCAAAACGGGACTACTGTCCGTCTGTCTGTCTGGCACCAGGCTGTCTCATAAACCATGATAGCTAGACAGTTGAAATTTTCACAGATGATGTATTTCTGTCGCCGCTATATAATAACAACAAATACTAAAAACAGTTTAAAAAAAACTACAAAATTTGTACGGAACCCTCGGTGCGTGAGTCCGACTCGCACTTGACCACTTTTCAGTAAAAAATCTCATAGAAAAAATATGTTAAAAAAGCCTTTTAAAAGGGTGATGTATACCTTAGAAGGAGGGGGTACCCTCGCTCGCTGCGGCTTGCGCTGGGTGATGGTGATGTCGGCCCCAGAGCCGGACCCGGGGACGGACGCGGGGACGGAACCGTACACGCCGTAGTTTGATGTGTACACGCCTGGGGACAACCGTACATACATTTACTATTCGCTAACTCGCCAAGTTTCATCATCTTTTTTTTTATTCGGGATAAGCATGTGTTTGACCACAATCTCACCATGGTAAGTGATGATGTGGCCGAAGGTGGTAAGCACACAAAGCCTAGATGGGAACTGGCTCTCAAGTGCAGCTGTCGGAACACACCGACAGTTGCTTGGCGACAGATTTTCAACTTGAGGGTGGTAGCCAGCCAGTCGGGTACTACAAAGTACCCTACCACCGTGCTATGGTTTCCTCACGATGTTTTCGTTCACCGAAAGCTCAAGCTCATTGTAGGATTCGAACCCACGACCTTCGTCGCGGTATCCGACGTCACTTACCACTGAGCTATCATCGCCTTATAAGAACTATATACAGGAAGATAAGAACTATGTCCGGTAAGTAGTAGGACAAACTGAAGGGGGAGATATGTGGGCGGGTCACCTACCAACATATACAAACAAAGACCTTAGTGTCACCATTTTTAAGGCGATGATAGCTCAGTGGTAGTGAAGTCGGATACTGCGGCGAAGGTCGTAGGTTCGAATCCTACAATGAGCTTGAGCTTTCGGTGAACATCATAAATAAATATCCTCGGACATTTTGTCACACACGGCTATCTGATCCCAAACTAAGCAGAGCTTGTAATATGGAAACCAGATGACTGATATACTACATATACCTACCTATTTTTTTGTAAATAGATAATTACACTTGGACTCAGGACAAACAGACATGTTCATGCACACAAATGTCTGTCTTGGATGGGAATCGAACCCACGACCTGCGGCGTGATAGGTAGTGTTAACCAACCACGCCAATCGGCCCGTCAATGTATGTACATACTGTTGTCATGGTGCTGCCGCTGTGTGTGCTGCTGCGTGTGCTGCTGTGTGTGCTGCGACTGCTGCGTGAGCTGCGTCAGGTACTGCGACTGTGCCGCCGTCAGACTGCCAGACATGCCCATCGGCTGTGTGGTGACAAACAAAGAGTGGCTAATTAGCCTAACTTGACCTGTGTCGCATCGCCGGCATCAACGGATGCACTTCACGTACAGAGTGCAATAAAATGTTAAAGTTACCCAAAACAACTAATAATGTTTATTAAGTTTAAAACTAACTGTTCACGGCGGTTTCACCCACGTTCCCGTGGGATCTTATCTTTTCCCGGAATAAAAATATACCTTATGTTCATAAGGGATAATGTAGCTTTATAATGGTGAAAGAATATTTCAAATCGCTCCAGTAGTTTCACCTATTCAATGCAAACAAACAATCAAATCTTTCCTCTTTATAATATTAGTATAGATAAAGAAATGGCTTAAAGGTCTAGATACCAAGTCAAAAACCTTTTTTTTTATATTTTCTCAAAGCAAAACCTCGTCTGGGTGCATAACGCTTTATTCTTACGTGACGATTTCTGCCAGTTAACTTTACTGTAAACATGAATGGGTAGTAACCTGATGGTGTATTGGTTGATGGTAGTTGTCTGGTGCAGGGGTCGGGTCGGGTACACTAGCCGGGGCCTGCCCGCTCGTATTGCTCATTTGCTGTAACAATCATCATCATCACCACCTCACAAAGTAATAGTAGATTGTTATACAAGGGGCTAAAATGACCCATTATATACGAGGTAGTTTAACTCCCGAGCTTTAGCGAGGGACTAAATAGAAACCGAGTTTTAATGGGTTTTAGCGCCGTGTGTTACACTAAACTTTTCACTACGATTGCGAAAAAATAAAACAATCCAATACAATATGAAATATGTAGTTAATAATTTCTTTTTTTTTGTTTCTTCTGTAGCCGCAACACATTGCATGTATTCTACCAGAGATTTTCAAAATTATAATGAAGTTCTTTTTTTATGAAATAGTAATAAGTAGAGTCTTTATTCATGATTATTCTACTTATGACTAAAGACTTTTTCGTTTTTGTAGGCTTATTGTCATTTGACACACAAAAATAAAAAAACAAATACTTTTTCCCCTAGAGGATGAATTGCTATTTTTTCACCGCTCTGGTACGCTACAATGACGGTCTTTTTGAGCAAGAGGAGTGAAAAAGCTATTTATTCAGTTTAGGCTCTAGGGGGGCACTTATGAAGGTCGAATTACGTTACCACCAGTTCGGAAGCATTCAACTGAGAAGAACTGGCAAGATCACCAACGTTACATTTTTAAAATATTTTTGGATCTTTTTTTTTATGTCACAAGTGACAACGAGGCAGGCGGGTCACCTGATGGTAAGTGACTACCGTCGCCTATAGACATTAGCGATACCAGCGGGATAGGGATGGTTACTGACATATAATCAGCTTCTTTTTATTAAATGTCAATCTCGGAACAATAACTAGCATGGAAGCCGGGCTAAAATAAAAACCGAGTACTATACAGTTTATTCATTTATGTCAATTAGCATATCGTAATGTGGGAATGAAACAAAACATGCCTGATTGTTTTTATTATTTTTGAACGTGTCACAAGCAAAATGTCAAATGGTCCTCTTTGGTCCTCTTATAACGCTAACAAATATAAAAGTTCTATCCAAGAGGTCAAAATACTTACGTTGGCTATCAACTTAATTTTGTAGTTTTATGTTTTGTTGATACGAGTCGGGAGTTTGACGAATTTACTAAGTGAAAAAAGCGAGTTAATTATTAATTTCTGTCTGAGAACGTGGCCAGAAAGTATATACGAGAGGTGTACAGTGCCCTGGACAAGATGTCTTGTGTTGTTGAAGGGTGAAAAGCCCATAGTTCGAGAAAAGAAAATGAGAACGAAACGTTTACATTTCATCGGTGAGTTTAGAGATATATTTTTCAATATTGGAAATAAAAAAAGTGATAGACGATAAATAAAAATAGTACTTTATGCCTATCTACTCAAAAGAATTCACGTATTTGCTTTATTTTATGATTTTTCTGAAAAATAAAATTGTCGCAAGTATAGGTTACTAGTGATGTAAAAATGGTTATCGATAATCATTTCAATACTGTTGCAGATTTCCTAATGATGGTGAAATGAAAATAAAATGGAGTCAGTGCATCAATAGGTTTTTCCCATACAAAATTCCACCCCCTTAAAGGGTGATTTCTAGGATAAAAACTATCCTATGTTTTTTCCCGGGACTCCAACAATCCCTATCCGAATTTCATCTAAATCGGTTCGGCGGTTTAAGCGTGAAGAGGTAACAGACAGACAGACAGACAGGCAGACAGTCACACTTTCGCATTTATAATATTTTATAATTATAATATAAATTAGTAAATTAGTATTAGTATGGATTTTAATGATTAATTAAGACATTAAATTAATAATTTTAGTTTCATTTATACTTGTGTCAAATTTTTATCGTCTCTTTCCTACCACACTTGACGGATATTCCGACGCCGAAGTTCCGTCGTGGTAAATCCGTTAGTAAACCACAGCCACACTTGGCAGATTATCCGTCGACAGCCAGCGCCTATACTGATAATAAATTATAATAACATGGGAATGTTAAGAAAAGGATAAACTATATTAATTAAAAAATATATAATAGAAAACTATTCTATCTATAGGTACACATAATAAAAATTTAACGGATCGCTATCTGTACATGGAAGATATATGAGAAAAAATATTATTGGGTCCTTTATCAACGCAATAGCACCCAAAACAATGATTGTTAGAATTTTGTCTGTTTGTGCAAGCTAATCTAAGAAACGGCGTATTCGGATGTGGTTTTCACTAATATATTGTGGTAAGCTTCACTTAACATTTAGTGTTTGTTTCATGTCAATCGGTTCTTAAATAAAAAAGTTATGTCAATTTAAAGAATCACGTCGAACATTTGTTAATCCAAAATAAACCAAAAGATATGCCCTAAGTTACTATTCCACGCGGACGAAGTCCCGGGCACAGCTAGTACTAACTATATTTACTTGTTTGCTTTGATGACTTATATCGACACGACAATGTCGATGATAAGCCCATCACTAGCCAAAAAATAGCTTGTGACAACCTGCATAATAACGAAACAGAACGGTATTATATGTCTCTTTCCCACGCATTATTAACGTCGAAAGTAAAAAAAGGTAAAGTATATGCATTTCATTTCTTATTTTAGCCCGGCTTCCATGTTAGTTATTGTTCCGAGATGTCAATACAATGATTTACATGGAGTTTTGTATGAAATACATACTTGTGACGTCATAAATATACACCATCAAAAGACCTACTTTTTGTCGTTAAATTGGTAATTACAAATCATAGAAAGGAGGAATTTTATTTATGTACCAAGTTTCATTAAAATGTTGTTTTTGCGTGAAAGAGTAACAAAAATCTTCACACACATCCAAACATACTTTCGCATTTATAATATTAGTAGGACTAGCTGTCCCCCGCGGTTTCACCCGCGTCTCCGAGGGATCTTATCTTTTTCCGGCATAAAAAGTATCCGCATAGTAGTGTTATTCCTGTGTGCCAAGTTGCATCAAGATCCGTTTAGGTGCGTGAAAGAGTACCAAACATCCATCCATCCAAAGTTTCACATTGATAATATTAGTGGGATTGTACTCACGTCAATGAGCGAGTGGTGCATGTTGGGGTGTGTGGGGTTGTGGTACGTGTAAGTTGGAATGTGTCCCTCCGTCGGGCCGTTCGTCTCCGCCGGAGTGTCCCAGTCCTCCTGCAAATATATATACATTATAAGTTAAACAAACTTACTCCTTTTTTCTAAAGGTTTTTGGCTTGGTATCTATACCTTTCAGCCAAGTCTTAGGATTTATTATTCTTATAAAGTAAGATATCCAAATCTGGTAAGGTTTTAGTGAAATTGGTGGCCGTTCAAAACTTTTCTTCAGACAATGAAATGAAACGTTACACGCAACGTAACTTTTCAACGCTTTCAATTCATTTCAATTCACTTGTGCACTTAGATTGATTTTTATTCAAAATACACAATTTTAATAGAAATAAAACGAAAACTGCAAGCTCCAGCCAAAAAGTCCATAGGCTCTAAACGTTTCGTTCCACCATATAATTATGAAGGTGTAGGTAGTAGTACATACCGTAACGTTACCCTGCGCGGGCGCATCTCCGTCAGTACCAGAGTTCTGTGCGCTTGCGCTTGGAGTGAACACCTGTAACAAACAATACAGCGTTATATTATACTAACAGGCGATGATAGCTCAGTGGTAGGACTTGAGCTTTCGATGAAGGAAAACATCGTGAGGAAGGTGGTAGGGTACTTTGTGGTACCCGACTGGCTGGCTACCACCCTCAAGTTGAAAATCTGTCGCCAAGCACCTATATTGGTGTGTTCTAACAGCTGCACTTGAGATCCGGTTCCCATCTAGGCTTTGTGTGCTTACCACCTTCGGTCACATCATCACTTACCATGGTGAGATTGCAGTCAAACACAAGCTTATCCAAAAGTACCGGTACGGTTCCGTACCGTAAGGGTAAAAACGGAAACCTTATTACTAAGACTCAACTGTGCGTCCGTCTGTCTGTCTGTCACCAGACTGTATCTCATGAACCGTGATAGCTAGACAGTTGAAATTCACAGATGATGTATTTCTGTTGCCGCTATAACAACAACAACAAAAATATTGACCGTTTTCTTTTTACTTTATTAGGACGGCAACCCATGCCAAGACATAAACCCCTAATCCAGTTATATATCTATCTATGAGCTAAGTTTCATCAATGAATACATAGTAAATCTGTATTGGCATGGCAGTAATACTTACAAGTACTTTGGTGTCAGATAGAGAGCCGGACCACTCCTCGTTGTCCCAGTCTTCTGTTGGTGGGAATGTATCACCCATGTTGCCGCCTGGAATGTTTATTATTACTTTATTATATTACGTAACCACTATATTTTACGTACGTCTTTGCTTTGCTTATTTTTTGGGGTGGTCGAGATTGTGATTACGTCAGCAGTAGTTATTTACTTTTTTAAACATATTCGGAGAGTCCTACAAATCGATACATATAATAAAAATGATACGGATCGCTGCGAAGATATACGAGAACTTTTTTTATTGGGACCTTTATCAACGCAAATAGCACCCAAAATAATGATTGTTACAATTTTTGTCTGTTTATCTGTTGGTCTGTGCGTTTGTGCACGCTATGATGAAACTTGGCACACAGGTAGATCATATCCTGGAATAACACATAGGATACTTTTTATTCCAGGAAAGAATAAGATCCCACGGGAACGCGAGTGAAATAATGAATATGTTGAGGGGAATATATAATTTTGTTTTATTCACGTTTTCAGGCAATGAAAACTGGTACAATACCTATAATTAGAATACAAAGGTAAATTTCGCTATCAACTTAAGTTAATAATAATAGCTCAGGGGGAAATCAAGCGGTCCCGAAACCAGAAGATTCGAATTACCTAGTTCCCTTCCGTGGTTCGAGTCCAGATTATAATTTTTATCCCTTTTTTTACAAAAAAAAAGGGGGCAAGCTCGGTCATCCAGATACTGCTTAAACTAAAACCAGAATATATATAATGTTGTGGTGTGGTGTACGTACCGTGGTGCGAGTCTGTCCAGTCGGGCGGGTCCCTGGAGGCGCGGCCCCTGCCGGAGGGCGCTCCCCGGCGCGCGCCCCTCGCGCCCCCGCGCCCGCGACCCAAGCCGCGCCCCCGACCCGCGCCCCTACCACGCACACCGTCCCCGCGCTCACCACGCTCCCCGCGCTCCCCTCTCTCGCCTCGCTCACCACGCTCCCCTCTCTCGCCGCGCTCGTTGGAACCGCGACCTGCAACACACGATTATATATTACAAATAATAGTAGATTATGGTACAAGTGTGTAAAGTTGGTCATTACCGCTGAGGCGCAATTGAGACCCGAGGACGGTAATCATCAATACACACGAGTATCATACGACGTTTTTCAACACACTTGTGAAGAAAATAATACAAAAAAATATAATTTAATTTAATTTAATAGCGATGATAGCTCAGTGGTACGTGACGTCGGATACCGCGACGAAGGTCGTGGGTTCGAATCCTACAATGAGCTTGAGCTTTCGGTGAAGGAAAACATCGTGAGGAAACCATAGCACGGTGGTAGGGTACTTTGTAGTACCCGACTGACTGGCTACCACCCTCAAGTTGAAAATCTGTCGCCAAGCACCTATTGGTGTGTTCCGACAGCTTCACTTGAGAGCCAGTTCCCATCTAGGCTTTGTGTGCTTACCACCTTCGGCCACATCACTTACCATGGTGAGATTGTGGTCGAACACAAGCTTATACAGAAAAAAGAAACCAAGACTCACGTGGTCTTGGTCCGGAGCGACTGCGCGGGTCGCGCGGGTCTCGAGGCGCGTCCACCTCTCCATTACCAGGCGGGGCTGGGGGCTTCTTTTTCTTCTTTTCATTGGTCTGCCACTCCCCCTAAAATTATATTATTGTTTTAATTATAACATTTAATGAGAGATCATTAGTTTTACTTTTATCTATACTAATATTATAAGGTTTGTGAGGGAGGTTGGAAGGGGCAATCTCTGGATCTACTGAACCGATTTTGTAAATTATTTTACCAATAGAAAGCCACGTTATTTATGAGTGTCATAGGCTATATTTTTATCCCGGGAAAAGATAAGATACCACGGGAACGCGGCTGTAACCGCGGGGGACAGCTAGTATTCATTAAAGCGTGAATTTTGATTTTTCTTGAACAATATGGGTGAGATTGTAATAACACTAACACGAAATGAAATAAATTCAAGATGTCTCAAAGTCTTTGATAAGTTATGTGAATGATCAGACGAATTCTGGATTCAAATGTTTGATTAACGTAAAATTTCAACATTTTCATTTTCAGTATTTATTGAATATAGAGTTTTCACTTCGGTCAGCACGACTGGAGTGTTTTTTTTGGCAGGATAACCATGTCACCTACAGCTGGCTGGATGTTGATGCCACCAGTACCTGTATCCGCTGGCACTCCTCAAGCAGCAGGTTGCAGGCTAGCTGCATGTCGTTGTCGCTGTCGTGAAGCGCCGAGCACACCTCCTCCTCCGTACGACACGTCATCTCCATCAGCTCCAACACCTGGAACACGTTTATTGTTTTTACTTTTGGATAAGCTTGTTTGAGCGCTATCTCACGGTAAGTGATGATGTGGCCGAAGGTGGTAAGCACACAATGCTTACCACCTGCACACCGATAAGTGCTTGGCGACAGATTTGAGGATGGTAGCCAGCCAGTCGGGTACCTACTACAAAGTACCTTACCACCGTGCTTTAGTTCGAAATATAAAGAGATTTTCTAGAGAACTCGTGTTAACTTTGAATTATTGAAAGGTTCGAATTATCGCAAGTTTTAAATTAACGATTGTCGACTGTATTTACATTATCGAAAAATACTTGGAAACATCGAGTACCTTTGACATTTCCAATCCCCCTGGTATTGTTAATGTCTATAGGCGTCTAGTCACTTACCATCAAGTGACCTGCCTGAATGGTTGTAACATGTGATATAACAAAGTGATCCTATAAGGGTTCCGTTTTTTTTTCATTTTGCGGTACGGAAACCTAAAAAAAAGCACTATCTATAGTTTTAAATTAGTATGATATTAGGTTAGACTCACCATTCTCCGAACGTCGGACGCGTCTTCGCTTTTACGATCGATCATGTGTGCCATACGAAGCTGTTCTGTTGTTGCCTGCAAGAAAAAACTTACTATAATAACAACAACTTCTTAAGCATAATATTTGAATAAAAAAAAAACCAATAAAGTACGGTCCGAAAATATTAAAATAATGTAACATTGCTGTTTGTTTATACCACTAAGTGGCAGACAAGCTTACGGCCCGCCTGATGGTAAGCGGTTACCGTAGCCTATGGACGCTTGCAACAACAGAGGCGCCACGAGTGGCCTCAAAGTCCGACAGCTGCATTCGAGAGCTAGTTTCCAAAGTAAAAAAAAAATTGGACGGAAAAATAAGTGTAAATAAATACTCTGGGAAATTCGTCTTTGAAGTAAAAGCGAAAAATGCCTGAGTATATTTATTATTTTTCGTCCAAAATTAGTAAAACCAATGAATTAAGGCCGAAAACGTTGGATACTGCAATAAAACTAGCCATTCATTATTTTTCAACAAAAATCTTTTGGGGTTGTATAGTAAGACTGTATAGGTATTTGTATAATTAAAAAAAACCTGTGGCACTCGGGGACTGCCGCGGTAAAGCTATTGCATAGCATTATACTTTTCATCCCATCTATTCGAAAAGGACGACTTGGTTCGCCTTTAAGTGCACCCAAAGGTGGTATTTTCTATAAGAAACTTTTAGCGGGCAGTAATGAGACTTTAATCCTCTTTATTTTATAAATGCGCCGCAATTATCTGGCCACCGACTGCAGTCGACGGCTGCCGTCAGCGAGTGTCGGCGGCTGCAGTCGGCAACATGCTGCTCGTGTGAACGAGCCCTACGTATTCGTCCGATTCCGACTCGGCCGAGCTACATGGTAGGAGGGTGTTAGGTTTTATATTCGTTACGGAATTTCTTGATTCGGTCGCCGCGCTCAAAGCCCGCGATAAAATCTATACAACAGTTTAAAACCATAATGTGCAGTATGTGTGACAGCATACCTGTGGCTTTACTTTCTCCTTGGCGGGCGGTTTGTCTGTGCCCTTGCCTTTATCCTGAACCTTCCCATCCTTCACCTTAGCACCGCCCTTGGTGCCGCGCGCACCCAAACTCATAGTTACACTATATAGTTATATTTACAGCTTCTATTTACAAGCAGCTGGAACAAACAACACAACACACTATATTCAAGAGATTATTGCTGTAGGGTACTTTGTACTACCCGACTGGCTGGCTACCACCTTCAAATTGAATCACCTGACAGCCAGTTTCCATCAAGGCTTTGTGTGATTACCAACTTCGGCCACATCACTAACCATGGTGAAATTTCGCTCAGACACAAGCTTATCAAAAAGTTTTAAAAAATATGATGATGAGATTTCGATGAAGGTTGTGAGGATCTGTCGGTGTTAAGGAAGTTGCTCTTGAGAGCTACCTTCAAGCCATTGTAAAAGACATCGGTAACACTGTGACAGTCACTTACCATCAAGTTTCCGTCTGCCTGCTTATCAGACTTCACTTGAGTTAGGCTTTAAAATGCGCTGACATCAAATCCTACAATGAATTTGAGCAGCGTTAGGTATTTTCGGAAGCTAGCACGGATAGCTTTCATGCTATAATGCGGAAAAGATCTGCATCCCTGATGCGTCGTATACGCGGGAGCGCCAACAGTATCCTGAGAGTAACTAGCGAGAAGCCTGACTGTCCACTTCAGTGGCACTGGACCCGTAAGCATTGCTGCGGGTTTGGTGCACCAGATGGTGGACACAGGTTTATTACAATTAATATTAATTTATAATTGTTTAATGTTACTAGTATAGTCTGTAAGTCTACTAACTCATATGGACAATTGTCTGATATAAATAAACAAATAAAATACCCAACTGTTTTACCTTGAGGGTGCTAAAGTTAGAAATCGGTCGCGAAAAAAATCACAAGTACAAAAATTTAAAAACACAACCGTCTGGAATGAGAGACGAAAGTTGACTGAACTTATATCACGTTGCGAACCTACAAGTATGACGTCACAGATAATGAGTCGCAAAGACAAATGTCTTTCGTCGTAACAGCGAAACAACAACGATTTGAATTTCTTCTGTGGTAATGACACAAGTTTTTTTTTTTTGTTAAGAACTTAAAACCTCGACTGCCGAAGGTTTTTTTTAACATGTCATTCATTTCTGTTTTTAGCATTTGTTGTAATAGCGGCAACAGAAATACATCTGTGAAAATTTCAAATTTCTAGCTATCACGGTTCATGAGATACAGCCTGGTGACTGACAGACAGACGGACAGTAGAGTCCCCTAAAAACATTTAAATCGGTTATGCGAATAACATTGGCTATATTTTATTTTAATTCCCTGCATTAGAGCATACAATTTAAATATGGCGTCTGCCGAAACAATTTTTGAAGTGTAAAATAAAATAAACATTGCTAAAAGCTTTTTAAGGCGATGATAGCTCAGTGGTAAGTGATGTCGAATACCGCGACGAAGGTCGTGGGTTCGAATCCTACAATGAGCTTGAGCTTTCGGTGAAGGAAAACATCGTAAGGAAACCATAGCACGGTAGTAGGGTAATTTGTACCCGACTGGCTGGCTACCACCCTCAAGTTGAAAACCTGTCGCCAAGCACCTATCGGTGTGTTCCGACAGCTGCACTTGAGAGCCAGTTCCCATCTAGGCTTTGTGTGCTTACCACCTTCGGCCACATCATCACTTACCATGGTGAGATTGTGGTCAAACACAAGCTTATCCAGAATAAAAAAATAAAAAAAAAGCTATTAAAATATGGGACTATCTAGTTATCTTGTTTTTAGTGATTAACTCTAATAACTGAACTCCATAGGTGCCTTCTTATGGCCTAACTAAACTAAATAAATGACTAACTATTTACTAAAAAAAGGTTTGACCAATGTTTGTGAACCAACAAAGTCAAAAGTATGATAATATAATAACAACAGTTAAATAAAGAACATTAATATTTAAAATATTTTCTTTCAATTACATACTTAATTGTGTTTACTTTAAATTAGCATAATCATTTCTCAACACCAGTACAGTATGTTTAATAAACAAATTAAGTATTATAATATTATAAATGTGAAAGTTTGGATGGATGGATGTTTGTTACTCATTTACGCCAGAACGGCTGAATAGATCTAGATGAAATTTGGCATGGAGATAGATTGTAGTCTGGAATAGCACATAGGCTACTTTTTATCACGGGAAAAGATAAGATCCCTCGGGAACGCGGGTGAAACCGCGCGGAACAGCTAGTAGGATAATACATTTTAAGGCGATGATAGCTTAGTGGTAGTGACGTCGGGTACCGCGGCGAAAGTATTGGGTTCGAATCCTACAATGATAATCCTCGATGAAGGATAACATTGTGAGGAAACCATACCATACCCGACTGGCTGGCTACCACACATGTTGAAACTTTTTTTGGCTACTAGCTGTTCTGCGCGGTTACTCCAGACTATTGGAGGTGCTATTCCAGACTATAATCTATCTCCGTGCCAATATTCATCCAGATCCGTTCAGCCGTTCTGGCGTAAATGAGTAACAAACATAAATCCATCCTAACATTCACATTTATAATTAGTAGGATGAATAGGCTAAAATATAATATGGTAGGTAAGTAACTCATAAGTAGGAATTGGTATTATTATTTTAAAATACACTGATGATTCTTTGTCCCATTATAACAAAGGAATCATACAATGAATGTACTAGCTAAATCTATATATATAAAATTCTCGTGTCACAGTTTTAGTTACCTACTCCTCTGGAACGGATTGACCGATTTTGATGAAACTTTATATTTACATTCAGTAAGTCTGAGAATAGGTTCTATCTATTTTTTACTAGCTGTCCCCCGCGTTTTCGTGGATCTAGCGGTACCAAAAATAGATAACAACCTACTCTCAGAACTACTGAATATACATATAAAATTTCATCAAAATCAGTCCAGCCGTTTCAGAGGAGTATGGTAACAAAGGACCGATTTGGATGAAATTTTGTGTGTGTATTTCAATGGGTTCCTCGATGATTTGAAAACAAAATTGGACCCGGTAGATGGCGCTGGAATCGGGTTCTAAGTTTTGTTTTAATTTCAGAGCAGTACAACGTCTGCCGGGTCCGCTAGTAAATAATAAATAACTGAAAACCAAAATAATAATTTTATGTTTCTTCATTTATTTTAAAACCGGCCAAGTGCGAGTCGAACTCCCGCACGAAGGGTTCCGTAAAAACGGCAAAAAAATCACGTTTGTTGTATGGGAGCGGCAACAAAAATACATAATTTGTGGAAATTTCAACTATCTAGCTATCGCGGTTCTTGAGATACAGCCTGGTGACAGACAGATAGTGAAGTCTTAGTAATAGGGTCCCGTTTTTATCCTTTGGGTACGTAACCCTAAAAATTAAAATGTTTTAGGGGGTTATCTCTGGATCTACTGAACCGATTTTGAAAATTCTTTTACCAATAGAAAGCCACATTATTTGTGAGTGTCATAGGCTATATTTTTATCCCGGGAAAATATAAGATCCCACGGGAATGTGGGGGGACGGCTAGTAATAACTAATATGTTTATCTTTCATCATAATAATTATTTGTTTTAAATAATATGATAATTCTTTTGTAATAGGAAGCTACATTATCCCTGAGTGCAATAAACTATGTTTTAAAAACTTGAGTCATGATTCATGGAATTCTATTTTTTATGTAGGTAGTTTTCAAATGATGGTCCAATCCACGATTCAAAGGGTAAATCTCACTCTATCACTTTCTAACTAAAACATTAAAAAAGAATAGAAGAATTTTAGTTCTGTCCAATAAAAATGTTACTGTTCCAGTGTGGAAGACATATAACTGTTGTTATGAAGAAATATTTTTTCTATTTATGTTTATTTATGTCAAAGCTTTGAAATTGAATTGTTGAAACACAGAAATTCAAATTGGATAACTTTTTAACTGTTTCTTCATATTTTTTGCATTTCTAAGATTTCTCATACGAACAGAAATAGAAGTTTGTTGAAATTTTCTTGTGGTTACGACACAGTTTAGAGAAACCTCTGAAATTATGATGAGGGTTGAAATGAAATGGATAATTTTTGTCTTCTTTCATGAATAAAATCAAAACTATTTATTTTACAATAAATACAAAAATATGTTTAAGGTTAAGGTTATAATGAGCCCTTCCATTTGTAGAATGACACCATCCTACCAAATTTCACCTGATTTGGTCCAGTAGATTCGGAGCAAATGTCAGTGACATGTCCGGACAGACAGACGCACGAGTGGTCCTATAAAGGTCCATATGGAACCCTAAAAAGCAGATTGGATAAACAATAAGCTACGCAAATTCCTAATTCCACGCGGACGTCGCGGGCAAAAGCTAGTAAGAAATATACCAGAAGTAGTTTCTATCAAACAACAGCATAATATTGACTCAATTGACCAATATTTACAATGACTGATTGAAAATAAAAATTATATAAAGATAACAGAGATATGAACTTGAAACGTAGCTAAGGAAACAACTACGACAAGGAAAACAAAGATAACAGCGATAAATCAATCTAGACCAACTCCTCTTGTTACAGCCGCATAGTTAGCGGTAAATTAGTAAACAAACAATTTCTCGACATATAGAAAATGTATCCGAAAAATTCCAATAATACCTTCGAAAATACCGATAAGCTTCACATATAAGGATATTGAACCGTCCGTTTACCGGTATAAACGGTTAAAAGTAATTTTTGCTGAAATCGGGACAATGATTCATTGCAATTGTATCGCAAGGGCACAATACGAATGTTAACGCCTCGCTTGCAATCTCAACGGAACACCCACTAATAACTGACGAGTACACTTTTTCACGCCATTTCAATAGCTCACGTCATCAAATTTTTGCTTGGTCAAAACGAAGCTCAAAGCCAGAGGCGGCACATGTGGGGGACGCCATTCTTGAACACCTTTCTTGGTATCAAAATGACAGTCTTTGTTGACGAAATTACCGTGCACGGCACCAAATAACACATATTTTAAACGCACATCAACACACAATAATATCAAAAGGTTATTTATTACCTTATTTCTAACAAAACTACACGGAATATAACCGAATTTCTAATAAAATTTACTGATTTCCATACCTGTGAATGCGCTCAAACGCAAGCTGGTCACGTGACTTTCTAGTGTTGTGACATGTTGTAAAAAATCGTTATGATTTACGGTTATTAGGATGGCCAGCTTTAATTTGCAGAATGAATTATCGGTTTGAATTAAAAATAAGGTGAGGTTGATTTAATATTTATAAGACCCCAGAGCAATTTCTTACAAACTAATTTTTCTTATTTATTTATACGGTTTCACTGATCTGTTAAAAACACAACTCAGGTATTCTAATTTTGTTTTATCTATTAGGTTTAAAAACCATGTGGTGTTGTAGGACACCAGATAGGAACGAAGTTCCTTATCATAAAATATTAATTTCAAGGGGTTGGCTTTCGAATCCAAGCGCAGGAATTGGGAGTTAGTAAGGATTGTAATTTGTAAAAATTGGTTCCCTCTTTCATTTGTGATATATCTCGGCCCTATAAAATTAAGTTGTGAAAAACGAAACGCAATTTCTGGAGTCATGTAAGTAAATGTTGCTAACTTTTGACAGCTGTTGTCATTCATCAATATTTAGATTTCTTAGAACTTTCATATCATACTAGCTGTTCCACGCGGTTTCACCCGCGTTTTCGAGGGATCTTATCTTTTCCCGGGCTAAAAAGTAACCTATGTGCTATTCCAGACTATAATCTATCTCCATGCCAAATTTCGTCCCGATCCATTCAGCCGTTCTGGCGTAAATGAGTAACAAACACACATCCATCCATCCAAACTTTCACATTTATAATATTAGTAAGATTAATTAAGTGATCTTTTCTATTCAGAATCAACATGGCTTGATTAGGTTAGAAGTGTAAAATTCGTGGTTATTTTTATTCATCTACCAGTTACCTGGTACCACGAATTTTATTGAGCATTTCATCAACCTTAACCTCATAATTCAAAATTGAATTTCTCGAAAACTATGCATCTACGCGGCGTGGGAGTGGTATCAAAAGTTACTCTTTCTCCCCCCCTCCACCCCTCCAAACCTTATGCTTCAACTCCTGCGCTTGGATTCAAAATATTTCCCATTTCAAGTTCTATTCGACGTATAAAGAAAAAAATAATAGTAACTCTCTTTCTGTTAAAATACGACAATAACGAGTACGATAACAATTTTTGACGACATCAATTTAACGTACATGCTGGTCGAAGATATGAGAAAGAACCACGAAGCATCTACCGGACATACGTTCAAATCCACATAAATCCAAAAATATTTTTCATTCCATCTATATTCACTAAATACTGACAGAGACATCTGTATTCACTTAAACAAATAGATATGTTTGTACGAAGATGTTACTATGTGGTGGGTGTAGATGGCGCTTTGACAAATAAGGCTATGATAGCTCAGTGGTAAGTGACGTCACATACTTGCGGCGAAGGTTGTGGGTTCGAATCCTACAATGAGCTTGAGCTTTCGGTGAAGGAAAACATCGTGAGGAAACCACTGCAGTGTGGTAGGGTACTTTGTAATACTCGACTGGCTGGCTACCACCCTCAAGTTGAAAATCTATCGCCAAGCATCTGTTGGTGTGTTTCGACATTTGCACTTATGAGCCAGTTTGCCTTTAAGGCATTGTAATAGGGTGTACAACACATTAGCAATCCCCTGATATTGCCAATGTCAATTAAACAGGCGACGGTTGTCACTAACCATCAGGTGACCCGCCTGCCTGGTTGTCACTTGTGACATAACAAAAAAAAATATATTATAAAATTTATGCGTGTCAGCTCCGACGCGTGACTGGAGTTTACATTTTTTTTCAGTCACAGAACAAACAGACGTCTTCATACACACATGTCTGTCCTGGATGGGAATCGAACCCACGACCCCATCGTGTGCACGATGCACAAAAAAGACTGTTCAGTCTGCGCAAATACGTCACACAATTCGCAACGCCCCATAAGGAACTTCGTTCCAAAATATCCTATCCAATTTCAATAATACTTGCAAAAAAGAGATATAATTAAAAGGTACTTAATTAATTATATCAATCTTTTGAATTCTATCACACAACTTTGAATACTTAAGAGTAGACTAATAAATATAATAATTAAAGTTAGTTATATACAATTAAAATAACATAATTAAATTTATATAGGTATAAGAAAAATAAATAATAATTTTATATAAACTTTTTCTATAAAATAGAGAATAAAATAAATTATACACAAATTATAAATAAAAAAGTTTTTTTATTTTAAAGTGTAAACAAGAATCAGCACCATTGACATTGTAATACTAGATTTATTAAAAATACCGTAAAAAAAATTAACCGATACTTCTTTAAAAAACGGAAGAGATACATCCTTATTAAAATAAGGTGTGTCACAGGCTAAAATAAATTCGTTCCAATAAATACAAGTACAAACTAATGTGTGACAATAATAGAAAACTAATACATTTTATATTGTCAATTTTAAAGTATTTGTTGAATAAAAACGGATAAATCAAGTCAACACAGTAATTACAAAGCTTAAAAATGAATAAATAAATAAAACTAATAAACTTTAGTTCAAATAAAGGTAAATGTCGATTAAATATTCTGATTTGAACGAAGATTCGGAATGTCGATTTATTTATAGTCTGCCGATCTGTACATGTTTAAAAAAAAAGATAATCCCGCTCTTATTCCCGTCACTTGAAATCACAGAGTACAACTTTTTATTACTGGAAAGAAACTTGAAATTTTGGTTATGCTACTGTACCAGTAATCATTTATTACCTATTTATTTATTTTTTATAGAAAGAGATAGTTTATTATTAGTTAAATGATTTTATGAGTTCCCCACTGAAAAAAAGTGATATCAGTCAGCAGAATTTTGAACAGGCCTTGCTTTGCTTTGCTTGCGGTATACAACCCAAAAAAGATAATAACGTATAACCTGAATGCAACCTGAATGTCTCTCCTCGAAGATATATTTCTTCAAGACGAGGCGGGCGAAGCCGAGGAGCTGGAACGGGTGATAGAAGGTGATGACGATGAACAAATCAGACCCTCGGATAACAGCGATGATAATAGTGAGAAAGAAGACGAAGCAGGTAAACCATTATAAACAGCGCTTTTCCTACCAAGTTAGTTACCACCGACTTCCCTTCCATGGACTTGGTTGCTGAACTCCATATAGTAACATAAGTTCATTGCTTGCGGCGACGTCGTGTGGCGGATCGCTCACCTACAATATGGCAAGGAGGGCGGTGGCTGCCACGTGCGTCATACTTGTGAACAGGTGCTGTTTGTGGGGGCTGGTCTGCTTGAGTTTGTTGTTTACTAAGTCAGCCATAGTTAAATTCTATCTATTATTTTGTTTTGCCGCCATAACACGCAAATTTTATCAATGAGATTTATCTATCTAAATGACAATGTAATAGGGGTAAGTTGTTTTTGAAAATAGTAATTGCTGAGTTTATTGCCGGCTCTTCTCAGCAAAAGCAACCTTCCAAAGTGTTCATTAGAGTCTATACTATTCATAAGTACTTGGAAAGGCCTAGTTGAATCAAAAATATTATGATTATATTCCAGAGGAAGACAAAATACGTGTGGATCCAACAAAGGTTAAAGAGAAGCGAGTCTCAAAGAATCCTCGATTCATATTGAACCCTGCCCGACTCACTGGTCCGAGGGGCATACAGATCATACCGGAACACTTCAAAGATTTTAAGTTTAAAGGTGAGATCATGGTATTTAAATGGACTGGGCATCTCATCATTATTTGTAAACCAAAATATATAACGAACCTTTAGGCTATAGTTGAATTTGATTGTTTGTTTGTGATTAAAAAAAAACCACATTAATTTTGAACAAATAATATTGCTGGCCAGTCAGTGAGTGGTGAGTGAATACTTAATTATTTCAACTGCTTACTCTGGGTGGTAATTAAAGATATGTATTGAGAGAGATCCAATAATCTCATTCCTCATTAGTTGTTTGATTTTATTCAAATCTATTATGTAGGCTAGTTAAGTGACACTGCCTTTTCAGTCTATAAAAACCAGATATCTTCCCTAGACTACTTCGGTGATTTGTAAGTCTGTAGATATATCTTTTATGATAATCCAGGATCTCCTCTCTGACATTGGGTATTTTCAGGTCCTATACATGTATTTGTAAGATTAAATAAATAAATATCCGGGGACGACATTCCTCAAACGCTATCTGATCCCCAAACTAAGCAGAGCTTGTAATATGGAAACCAGATGACTGATATACTACATATAGTATTGTAAATACATACTTAAATAGATAAAAACTCAGGATAAACAGACATAATCATACACAAAAATGTGTGTCCTGGATGGGAATCGAACCAGGCCAATCTGCCCGTCGCAGATTGCAGTTGAATTAAATAATAAAAGACTTATCTAATCTAATTCTCTAGGAAAAGGCCATGAAAAAGAAGATTTAGATGTAGTGCTAAAGAAATTGGAACACTGGGCATACAGATTATACCCTAAGTTTGGGTTTGAAGACTGCTTAAAGAAAATAGAAACACTTGGCAAGAAACGACCTGTTATGGTATGGAATAGAACAAAGGATACTTTTTATCCCGGGAAAAGATACACACCGATAGGCGCTTGGTGACAGATTTTCAACTTCAGGGTAGTAGCCAGCAAGTTGGGTACTACAAAGTACCCTACCACTGTGCTATGGTTTCCTCACAACATTTTCCTTCACCGAAAGCTCATGCTCATTGTAGGATTCGAACCCAACACCTTTGCTGCATTATCCTACATCACTACCACTAAGCCATCGTCGCCTTAATAAGTGCTATTTGCCTTCATCACTGCCTGTTTTACACTCATCTGATTATATTTGAAATACTGATTGCAGATAGTCGATAATATTAAAAAATAATAAAAAAAACCCTTCACTCCCAGGTCCACCTTCACAAAATAAGAACAGACCAGTTTATGTCAGAAGAGACAGTCATTCAGAATGACTCATCCGATGATGAAACACCAGTACCCCAGGAGGATGAGTTCGATAAGCTACTACAACAGCAAATCGACCTGGCTAGAGCTACTCCAGCGCCAGGGTCCGTGAGGAAAGGGTTTAGATCACCTGGTGATCATAGGTAAGATATCATCAGCTTTTTGGAACATACTTTTACTCAGCTTAAAGTGGAGAGAACTGGTGAATCGTCACATAAGAAAAAAGCGTTATGCGACCTTTCTGTTATGCAGTTCATCTCTCATTTTTTCAGACTCATTTATTCGGTTTAGGCCCTGGTAAGGCACTTATGAACTTTTACAATGGGGGCTATCGCATATGAATTCGCCGCTAGAGGCGCTAGTGTAGCGTGATGTCTCCGAAATGTCAAATGTCATTGTTTGTGGTTAGGCTTCGCGGGTTTATGTCTAATTAGAATAATGTCGTGAATATTTTGCAATACCTGAGTTTAATTATGGCAAATATAAGTTACGGGTCAGATAAAGTCAATGCTTTGAGACAGTTTTATCTTTCGGAAATTTATGTCATTTGGACGGCCCCTTTTTCCTAACAAAACGGGAGTGCGCTCACTGCGGCATGTAACGTTACAGTTTTAAGGTATTTAATATGGCTTTATTTAATATCCCATCTAGGCTTTGTGTGCTTACCACCTTCGGCCACATCATCACTTACTATGGTGAGATTGTGGTCAAACACAAGCTTATCCAGAATAAAAAAAAAATAAAAAAAATTCATGGTAAACTTAGGTTTCTCGCGCGTACTACACGTACTTCAGGACCTTACTCGCAAGTGGCGCCAACTGGTGAGCACAAAAACGGTAGCCCTCAATGCTGATTGTTTCTAATAATGAGTTAATTCTATTCCCAGATCACCATTAACCATGCCCAAAGCATCTTCCTCTCCCTCCATCAGTAATGAACAAAGAGAGAGGATGCTCAAAAACCGACAAATGGCTGAAGAAAGACGGCTTGCTAAACTGAAACAAATACAAACTGAGATTACACTGTCTTCTGTAAATACTGAAGATACCAATGAAGTATCAAAACCAGACTCTGAAGAAATTAAAGCAAAGAGATATAATAGATCAGTAATTGATAGTTCTGATGAAGAATGTGATGTTACATCTGTGAATCAGTCTGTAAGTGTTGATGTACATGTACCTTCTACAAGGAAACCTCAAGATTCTGAGGTAGATAATCAAGATTCTGAGGTAGATAATCATTATTCTGAGCTAGATAATCAAGATAATAAAGTTTCCATAAGTGATAATAAATTGGAGAAAACCAGTGATAATTCTGTTATTGATACTGTGGAAATTTCTAATTTGGATACTAACAATGAATTGGATATTATCAATTCTGAAAAAGATACTTTGAGTAATACAAAAAATCTATATAATGAGTCAACTGATATTATATTGGATATCACAGAAGAAACTGGGAAAAATAATAACAGTGTTTCATTAGAACATGATGAAAATAGTAATAATGATATTTCACAAAATATAGTTACAAATAAAGACAAAACTGACCCAGTAACTGTTGAAAATAAATCAATTGAAGATGAAATAATGGATGTCGATTTCAGTGATGATTTTTAAAGTGTAACCACGATTTTAATTGTTTTTAAAGGTTTTTGGCTTGGTATCTAGACCTTTAAGCCATTTCTTTATTTTTAAATATTCTTCTTTTATGTTATAGTCAAGTTGTGTTGTCACATTCACTGTAAAGTCTAGTCCTCGTCCGTACAAGTCCGGTCAGGTTTTAGTAAAATTGGCGGCTGTTCCACTAAAACTTCACGGACTTTTTGAGACAACCTGAAAAGTCACGATACACGCTTTCATTTTATTTCACTTCACTTGTGCACTTATATTGATCTTTATTGGACAAAACACCGCCGATATTATTCAATAAAACTCAAAATACACGAATCTAATCAAAATAAAACGAAAACGCAACGTCACTTCGCAAATACCCGCCAAAAAGTCATTTTAATGTTTTAGCGACTCAGTAAGTCAATTCTATTAAAGAACTAGTGAAACACCAGCAGTTACTTTTTGAGAGCCAGTTGCCTTTAAGGCATTGTGTATTGCTAATGTCTATAGGGGACGGTAGTCACTTACCATCAGGTGACCCGCGTGCCAAGTTGTCACTTGTGGTATGAAAAATTGTTTGAGCTTGATTTTCTATTTGAGTAGCTAGTCAGGTAGATACTACAAAATATTCTCATAAGGCAATGGATACAACAATGTTTCCTAGCATTGAGTGCTCTATTTGATAACCTTGGCGATGATAGCTCAGTGGTAAGTGACGTAGAATACCGATTCGTGGGTTCGAATCCTACAATGAGCTTGAGCTTTCGGTGAAGGAAAACATCGTGAGGAAACCATAGCACGGTGGTAGGGTACTTTGTAGTACCTGACTGGCTGGCTACCACCCTCAAGTTGAAAATCTGTCGCTAAGCACCTATCTCTGTGTTCCGACAGCTGCACTTGAGAGCCAGTTCCCATCTAGGCTTTGTGTGCTTACCACTTTTAGCCACATCATCACTTACCATGGTGAGATTGTGGTCAAACACAAGCTTAACCAGAATAAAAAAATTATGGCGTGGATGTATCCTATCCTAATTTATTTAAATTATTTTAGTTTTATTTTGTTTATTAAATAATCTGAATTCACTTCAGACTTCTCTAAGATATTAAAAAAAAATGGATAATAAAATATGTTGAAATGATTATGGTTTTTATTTTGTACTGGTTGTTCCCGGCATACATTACTACTCCTAGTTTTATTTTACTTAGAACAACCCACCTATGTTTCATCGCAATCTGATTAATAGTTTAGGAATGCATAGAGAACAAACATACAAACATTTATAAATATAAAAATAATTAAATATCCTCGGACATTTTTCACACTATCTGGTTCCAAACCATGTAGAGCTTGGACTATGGAAACCAGATGACTACATAATTATATATATAAACAGACATGTTCATGCACACAAATGGGAATCGAACCTGCGACGCGATAGGTAGTGTAACCGACCACGCCAACTGGCCCGTCGGTTATAGATTAGGATATAAACTAAAATAAATGTAAAAATATATATTTAATTTTTGTATGATTGCTGTCAAGCTATTCGACGCTAGATGGCGCTGGGCGGTTTTGTATTAGGAACAAAAAGAAATAAAAAATAGGGCATCTATGGTTTTGTATTACGGACAAAAAGAAATAAAAACATAGGGCATCTATGGTTTTGTATTAGGGACAAAAATAAATAAAAAAAGGTTGCCAAATGCAAAGTAACCAAAGTCCTAACTCGCTTAACCGATAATTCCTGCACATCATAAAACGAATGAATTGTACAGTTACACACGCACTCAGATGCGTAATAAATGTCGAGAGCCCTCTAGCCAAGTACCTCTAGGGGGCCCCTCCAGCGGACAACCTACTATCATATAAAAAATGAATGTTTGTAAGTTTGTTGTTCAATCACGCAAAAATGGCTGAACCGATTTTGATAAAACTTGACACACAAGATCATATCATGGAATAAAACAGCAAATAGGTGCTTATCTACTTACACAATGAATTATTTTGCTTTTTGTCTAAAACTTCCCCGCGCGCGCCACTTTTTAATCCCGCGCCCCTAGACATGTGCTTAGTTGTCGTTCTTATACATATTAATTTACCATCGGCTAGCGACGCCCTAGATTCGGGATATGCGGGATACCAAAACGCAGTTGGACACGTTGTTTTAAATAAAAACTAACTACAAGTTACATTTCAAAAGTTTATTTAAGAGGGTGCAAACAAAAACACTTTATCACAGTATAAATATGATTCACTCATACCATGCTTTAATATCTTCAAATATTCTATACAAAATGCAATGATTCTTTGTAGGTATGCAATATTTCTTGAAACGGTCTTATGGCTTGTACTGACATCCTGTTTATTTTTAATAATGGTGTTATTCAAGATGGAGTCAGTTATAAAATAGAGATGATGACTGATCTGACATATCAAATCAGCTTCTTTTTATTAAATGTCAAAACGATAGTTTATATGGAGTTTTTGAAATACTTGCTTGTGACGTCATAAATATACACCATCAAAAGATCTACTGTTTGTTGTTAAATTGGTAATTAAAAATAATAAAATGGTTGAATTTTAAAAAGTGTTCGGTATTTGGGAGTATTTTTAGGTGTTTTATGAATTGGTTAGTGTTATTTTTTCTTGAATATGGAAAACATCTCTATGGTAACTTTTCGTGTATGTGAGAAAAATACACTGATTTCTAAGTTAATAAAAATGTAAAATATTTTCTCCATAAAACTCGATTTTCAAGAAATAGTAATTAAGATTTTAGTAACCTTAGTATGATAATAATAGCACATACGATTTAAAAGTTTGTCCAAAACTATATTTATACTACAATCTTATCTGAGGGCACGGCAGTGCTCCAGCCAAGTCATTCAAAATAATCTACTGACAACTTTGATATCTAATAACTAAAGATACACAATCAGCGACAAAAATGACTTAACCGAATGAGTGCCCACTGGAACATTTGGGTACTCTCTTAATCTAGTAGCATTCAAACGCTCCGACGGTAAACATGACTCAGTGCTCGATTAAGATTTATTGCTTTTGTACATACCTTTGTGAATACCACTAGTATTACCCAAAACAATTTGAGACAGTTTTGAGAGAACTTTTGCTTGGGATTGTTTATCTTTAGTTATTAGATATCAATGACTGACAACGAATGTTGAGTATAAAGTAGTATAAACACAGCTCTTAGACAAACATACTTATTAACTAAATTAAACTATCAGTTTGAACAATGTAACATGAAGCATTACATTGTAAACAAAAAAAAATCAACAATTTAATGGAATTGCAGTTGATGAGATCACACCAATATGCTATTTACAGTTTTAATTTTACATATTTTGTTTTGAAATTATTTATTTTATAATAAGCGAAAATCTATGCTAAATATTATCGCTCTTTTCATGGTCTACTATAAAATTGTTTTCCATTGGTTGGAAAAAGAAAATATAAATGAAAATGTTATTTTTGTACATTTCTCTTTTTAATTAATTATAATTATTTCGCCCAGCATGATACACTATGGGCAATAGCTAAATAATAGTACATAATTAGCCTATTATATAAATATTATCTAAAGTTACGAAAGTTAAGCAATATTTTATATACAAGTAGTATTTGGTTTTATATCAGTACACAGAATTTTCGAAAAAAAAAAACAAACCCCCCTAATCCTAAAAACACCACACCTTTTCTACAATATTATTACACTGAAATGGATATATAAACTTATTTTTCATCAATCAGTCAAAACCATTTATTCAGTGAATGTCGACCTATAGAATCGATCACAAATTACCTAGAGCAACATCCATACTTTTAAAATTGATTTATTTATTGATTAACTGATGAAAAGCTTGCCAGTTTCACTTGGCAGTATTTGTATAAAAAATACACTGAAACAGAAGGCATAGGCAAGAATTATAAAAAGAAAATGATAAAATTATTTTTTTATACCATATACTTTTTTAAAGAACTTGGCAATATTTTTACAAAAAATATCGTTTATGGCTATTTTTTAAATATCACTTGTTTCTATTAAACAAAACCAAACGTTCTATAAATATTACAAAGTCAAAGTTATTTCCGAGTCAATATCACTGTATTTTTTATATTAAAAACCTTACTATAATTATAATGTAGACATTTACTTCACTATTATGTTATACTAGCTAGGTTTCACCCGCGTTCCCTAGGAACCTTATCTTTTCCCGGGATAAAAAGTATCCTGTGTTTTATTCCAAGATATGTTCTACCTGTGTGCCAAATTTCATCAAAATCCATTCAGCCGTTTTTTTAATATTTAATTTTAATACCACAAGTGCCAATCAGGCAGGCGGGTCTACTGATGGTAAGTGACTACCATCGCCTATAAACATTAGCAATACCAGGGGGATTGCCAATGTGTTGTAAACTTTATTAAAATGCCTTAAAGGCAACAGTCTCTCAAGTGCAACTGCCGGAACACACCAACAGGTGCTTGGCGACAGATTTTCAACTTGAGGGTGGTACCCAGCCAGTCGAGTACTACAAAGTACCCTACCACCGTGCTGTAGGATTCGAACCCATGTCCTTCGCCGCGGTATCAGACGTCGACATAATTAAAAGACAATCGAAGCTGTACTACACTTAAGACTGCTTATAATTTAACTTTAAAAGAACTTAAATAACCAAGTAAATGCCTACAAAATTATCAAAAAAACAAATCAATTGGTATCAGGTATCAGAGACGCAAAGAATGTGGTGAATATCATCCATGTGACTGCTAGAAGGGATTGCTGGTTATCATCTATTTGTGCATTTTGGTTCACTATAGGGGTCGCTTCTGGGGGTCCAGGGGCCCTGATGGGTTCGGGGGCCCTGACGGGTCCAGGAACCCCAATTGGTTCGGCCCTGTGAGGTTCGGGGTTTGGGGCCCTGTTGGGTTGGGGGTTTGGGGCCCTGTTTGGTTGGGGGTTTGGGACCCTGTTGGGTTGGGGGTTTGGGGCCCTGTTGGGTTGGGGGTTTGGGGCCCTGTTGGGCTCGGGGTTCTGTGCCCTGTTGGGTTCGGAGTTCTGTGCCATGTTGGGTTCGGGGTTCGGGGCCCTGTTTGGTTCGGGGTTCTGTGCCCTGTTGGGTTCGTCGTTTGGGGCCCTGTTGGGTTCGGGGTTCGGGGCCCTGTTGGGCTCTTGCTGGCGTTGGGGTACACGACGGGGTTGCTCGTTCGCTGGGTTTACGTGGAGATCACGGAAGAAGCCGATTTGGTGACTGTAAATAAAATGTATGTTTTTAATAATTTGAACATATCAGAATAAGCAGCGTTTGTATTATGGAAAGTAATTTTCATTTTCAAAGAAAAATCCATACTAATATTATAAATGCGAAAGTGTGTCTATCTGTCCGTCTGTTACCCCTTCACGCTTAAACCGCCGAACAGATTTAGATGAAATTTGGTATAGATATAAATGAAACCTTAGAGAAGGACATAGGATACGTTTTTATCCCGGGTAAAGATAAGATCCCTCGGGAACACGGGTAAAACCGCGGGGCGGAAAACTAGAATAAGATAATAATCTACATATTATAATATGTAGACACACACACACACACACACACACACACACACACACACACACACACACACACACACACACACACATCCATCTCATTATTTTAAATTTATTTTTATATTCCTTTACTCTAATTTCTTTTTTATATCCATTGGGAAGAGCGTGTCTCCCACGACACAGGGTGACCTAATGTGGGAGCGCAGCCAAAAATCTAAGTGTAATATTATTTTTTTGGAATAAATTATTTTCATTTTAATTTTTCATATGTAGCAAAGAGTTCATCACACAATTCTAAGCTTTGTGTGGTTACCACCTTCGGCCACATCACTAAGCATGGTGAGATTGCGGTCAAACAGACTATATAGGAATTTAAAAAAAACTAATATACATGGCCGATAAACATTCTTTTTTCATCAGTTTGAAACTTTTCCGACTATGAGTCTGCTGACAGGAAGAAAAGATATAAGATTTTATGGAAGTCTGCACGAGCGAAGCTGCGGGCGAAAGTTATAGCAATAAAGTATTCAAAAAATACTTACAGGTATCCAGCAGCGGCTAGCAATACGACTAGTAGCAACCTTGTAGGGCTCCCATACAGGTAAATCAGAGAGAACAGAATTGCCAGTCTCGAAGCGGCATATAAATGGTCCAACCAGTCTTGACCGCCGGCTTCTTCACCCTCCTCTGGAACTGGGGGTTCTGGGGCTGGGGGTTGGGGAGGGGCTGTAGGGGTTGCTGGGGGCGCGGCAGAGGGGACGGTAGGTGGCTGCCACCTGAAAAAAAATTGTTTGTTTTCTGCTATTTGGTGATCATGTAAATTCGAGATTGTAAAGCTATTTGAATAGATTTATTATTGTTTATTAAATTTAAGACAGTTGTAAAAACAAAAGTAAAAATATTGCGATGACACTTAAATTGTTTGCGCTTTTTGTTTGTTTTATTCATGTACTAGCTGTCCTCAGTTGCACCCGCGTTCCTGAGGGATCTTATATTTTCCCGGGATAAAAAGTATCCTATATGTTATTCCAGTATATGACCTACCTGTGTGCCAAGTTTCATTAAAATCCATACAGTAGTTTTTGCGTGAAAGAGTAACAAACATCTTCACACACATCCAAACATACTTTCGCATTTATAATATTAGTAGGATTGTCTATATGTTTTTAGTTTTAAATGTAAATTTATGTTGTAATCTGTAAAGGCAAACGGGTCACCTGATAGTAAGTATACTATTGAATTTCTCAATGTGTTTTCGCCTTTAATACGGCCGCATCATCACTTACCATGGAGAGATTGCGGTCAAACACATGCTTATAAAAAAAAACGCAATCAGTAGTTTTTGTAAGAGAAACACACACATAAACAAACATCTATAATATAAAAATGAATCGCAAAATGTGTTGGTAAGCGCATAACTCAACAACGCCTGGACCAATTTGGCCAATTCTTTTTTTTAAATGTTCCTTAAAGTCCAAGGATAGTTTTTACGGCGAGAAAAATTCGAATAATTGCCGGGAAAAACCTAAAAATAGCCCTTTTCTTTTTCCCATACAAACCCCCAGCTGTCAAACATTTGACGTCAATCGAAACTAAACAAAGACGCGTTTTAGAGAAATAGGGTAGAACAAGGTCTGCCGGGACAGCTAGTCTATAATAATAGTAAGACATTCAAGTGATACTGCAGACAGGAAATTAAATTAACTTACATATGAGCGTATTGCTGCATGTACTGTATATAAGCTTGTTGCATCATCATCATATGATTGGCCAGCAACGCTGGGTCATTGGGCACTGGCAAGTATCCCGCACCAAAATTGTAGTTAGGGTATGGTGGCACCCGGCCATAGTTATTCATATACGAACTGAGATAGTTTTGCATTTCAACCGTATGGTTCTGATCATTCTGCCTTGTTTCTGGTCTCGAGCTGGTCTCAACCGGTCTTTCTGTCTCTTGAGTTTCAACATTTCTGCGTCTCAAACCGTCTGGGGTAGTCTCTGGTGCCGGTGTGGGTTCAGCCATCATACGTTTGGGTGTGCACACCAGGTGCATTGTATGAGTTATTTCGCTATCATAAGTGCGGAGTACATCTTTGAGGATCGTATTGTCATCTAGAAGCTGGCCGGAGTATATGATTTTTTGTTCGTCTGTTCTCTATGGACAACAAATTGAGAAATTACCAAATGGGAAGACGTTGAAAGGTCAAAATATTAATACGGAGGTGGACAGGCCATATTATGCTAAGAGGAAAAGAAGCTATCGGTATGGACACTTCTATTACACAAAAATAGAGGTACACCACTCATGAGGTTGAACTGAAAAAAGTCTCTGGCCCACTATGACAAAGACTGGCGAGAGACCGGACGATGTGGAAGGCTATGGAGGAGGTCTTTGTGTCAAAAGGAGTAAGAATCATTTATTTCAGTTATTATAATACGAATTGATACGTATTTAAGGGCCAATTTTCACTGCCTCACACCCCGAGGGAATTTCTCTTTGTAGGAGAATTTAGTTGGCTTGCATAATTTTTTGATTCAATTGTCATATGATTGTTTAAGTGGGACGGCTTAACACTTACGGGACAACAGGTTAATCAAGAGGGTTGTATGCATGGGACAGTTGGATATTGAAATTTAATCTGCAGTTGTAATGGATATAGTTCCAGAGGGATTTTAACTTTTCCGTGATAAAAATATACATGTATGTATTTGGAATTATACCAGTACATAAAGTAACTACATATTTTTATATAATGGAAGTAGTTGTTTCAAGCTTATCCAACAATGTTTTCTGCAAACTTATCAGCATGCAGTGATTAATTGTTATAAAATAACAAAAAATAGTTCTGCTGATAACTTTATCAACACCTATATAGTTAACTGTAAAAACTATAAATACAGTTTATGTTACCTAACTAAATAAGAAACACTAGCTGTCCCCTGCGGTTTCATCCACATCCCCGTGGGATCTTTTCCCGGGACAAAATATAGCCTATGTTCATCAGGGATCGGAATCGGTCCAGTATTTTCAGAGGTTATTCAATGCAAACAAACAATCAAATCTTTCCTCTTTATAATATTAGTATTGATGTGTATCCAATTAACTAACTTTTTAACTATGTTTCTGAGACTGCTGTTCCAAAAAGTATTATGATTGTAAACATTTTTGGGGCACGGATCGTCGTAGGTATATAAGTACCAAATGAAACTCGTACATAGATTTGTATGATATAATCACGTCCCACAAGTCATACACTTCATTATTAAGATTGTCCTAATAATATTAAGATCTAATGTAATATAATAATATTCTCTCTGATAATAATGGAAACTTCAGTAAAGTCGGATTAACGGTTTTCGGGGAAGTTTTTGTCTCGCAGAGACTAGAGTAGTGTTGCCACACCCCGGAGCACAGACCGTTAATAATAGTGCGGCTTGTAGACGCCACACATTGGATAATTTTTATCCAGGGAAATGATAAGACACTTTGGGAATGCAGGTGAAACCACAGGGAAAAGCTAGTACAGTAATAGTTATTTAAATAATCTCTGTATGGATCTTTGTATGTGCATTGTTTTTTTTAATAAGAAATAATTTATGGTCAAGTCTCCCAGTGCAGGCAAATAAAATGTTGTTGTTTTTATGTTAAGTAATTAAAATTATCTACTTAAAATACATAATCCTCGGACATTTTTCATACACGGCTATCTGATCCCAAACTAAGCAGAGCTTGTACTATGGTAACCAGATGACTGATATAATACATAGACTACTTTTTTATTTGTAAATGCATACTTAAATAGATAATTACACCCAGACTCAGGACAAACAGACATGTTCATGCACACTAATGTCTGTCCTGGATGGGAATCGAACCCACGACCTGCGGCGTGATAGGCAGTGTGTTAACCAACCACGCCAACCGGCCCGTCTTTCTTTCCATTTCAAAGCAAAATAACACTCACTGATTAATCATAAAATCTCACAAAGTACATAAAAATGTTACAAGCTTGAATTTTGGTAGGTAGATTCCTAATAGAGAGCAGATCTCGCTATGAAAGGAATAAAACATTGGATACTCTTTATCCACACAAAAGATAGAAAAATAAAACCATAGAGCTGGTTTGTACTTTTAATCTGTTGACTCGCGACTTAACCTATCAAACAACTCGCGCACAGTTTTCAAAATTTCAAAATTCGTGCCCAATTTTCAAGTCATTGTCCCATTTGAGAACCAAGTGGTGCGGACTCAGAAACCCCGATTGTCCCAAGAAAGAACTGACAGGTTAATTCTTTAATCTAGTATGTTGATAAAAATTCAAGAGCTATTCCAAGTTCAAATTTCATGTCTACGGTGTCATTGAGCCAATTACTCTGGCAATATCATGGTTAGAAAAACATGAAAAACTGATGAGAGGAAAAGTAAAATAATGTCCAATTATTCATAGGGACTAGAAAACAAAACAGTAGCACAGACAAATTTATAGTTTGTGTTAAATAATTTTGCAATAAATAATTTGGTAATTCCAAGCCGACTTCAGACTCAAGCATGCCAAATGGATTATTTTATGCAATTAATTACGTAAATTTCCTTTTGTTCAGATACTCACAGGTTTGTTAGGATATACTTCAGACAAGTGGCCCTTGAGTTGTCTGACAGACCATGACGATTTGCACTCGATATTCTGGTCGTCAATTTGCTGGTTTGGAGCTTTAACAATCAATGTCACGTTATCTGGTATCATTTTCAATCGTAAAATTTACAGCACTATCTCGTGATAGTCACACGTACAAAACTTAATTGCTATCACGGATCACAGGGGCGCGAAATAATAAATAAATTAATCTGACGCAATATGAAATTCTCTTTTTATTCAACACCTTTCTTATCACGAAAATAACGTCCTAATTATTGGATTTCGATGTAAATAAATACTCCGCAAAAGATTCGCCTGTACTTGTCAATTTGCCCATGAAATTCGTCGTTTTCTTATTGGTCCAGCGCTAAAGAATGATGTCATAGATTTGTTTTCTTTTACAATTTTCTTCTATAACGATTGGTTGGTTTTGACAACTTTGAACAAAATCACCATATCATTTGTTGTTTGATTGGTGATGAAAATATTGACCAATTAAATTGTCCCATTTTCATGTCAGAATTAAACTACTTACTAAGTTTCTTTCTACGCATAAAATTGTGATAAACTTAACACAAAACTGTTTATTCATGACATAGATACAAAGTCTTACAGCCGCATACATTTTCTCATTTTATGTTACAGCACTTACAGCTTTTATAGTTTTAAAATCACAGGAGTTTTATTTTTATTACTAATATTTTCTATAATTTGATTTTGTTATTTATTACAAATCTGTGATTTATTATGGCTGCACGTATTGAGTTGATACGTCAGACGTAAAATGTTAAAAAAACTAAATATGTGACTTTTGTTGTTGTTGATTCTGTCTATTTGCTGTCTATTTTCATTTTGCGGTAGCTATTTCCAAATAGTATGTAATAGATTGCTATTTCCATTCAAATCGACTTTGAAAATCAATCTTCAAAAGCGTACAATGTTTAAACTTTATTTACTTTTGTGATTGAAAGAGCAACACTTATTAAAAGTTAAAATTCGTAACCTACAATTTTAATCAAGTTTGAAAACAAACCAATATACTTAAAAAAATGGGAGTTACTGTGTAAGTACATAAACATGTACGCATTTTATACCACAAGTGACAACCAGGCAGATGGGTCACCTGATGGTAAGTGACTACCTTCGCCTATAATTGCCGAAACATACCAACAGGTGTTTGGCGATAGATGTCCAACTTGAGGGTGGTAGCCATCCAGTCGACTACTACATAGTACCATACCGCCATGCTGTGTTTTCCTCACGATGTTTTCCACTAAGCTTATTGTAGGATTTGAAACTACGACCTTCGCCGCGGTATCCGACAGATAGTACTTTGGCTATGATACAAATCTGAGAAGTTCCAAGATAACTGCACATTACAATCTTCTACAATCTATTTCATCAAAATACAATTTCTAAATACAGATATGATCTAATTTAATTTTCGCTTGAGAAATTGCACATTTAACGACACAATAAAACACTAGATATATCACTGCACCCCCTCGTTTGCCTCACGTGACGAATGGACGATCCCTTACCACCCTTCTCACTAATACTAGCTTCTTATTGCCAAAAATGCTTCTATATGTCCAAAATATGCGGTTTTGCGTTTTTTAATAGTTGCCAATATTTCTAACTGTTTCTTCATTCTGTACTTCTACATTCGTTATTCTATCTCTCCATGAAATTTTCAACATGTGTCTATACAGCCACATTTCGAAGGCGTTAATTTTTGATTCTGTATTTTTGTTTAGAGTCCAGCCCTCAGCCCCATACAGAAGCACTGACAAAACGTAACATTTCACCATTCTCCATCTGAGCTTAAGTTTGATGTCTTTGTTATTGAAAAGTTTTTTCATTTTCATGTAGCTAATCATGAAAAATATCAATAATTTTGGCACTTGCAGATTACAGCAGTATCCTGTCCCAGAGAACAAAACTGGGACCTACGTGATAGAGTTGTTAACTAAACGTATATTGGCGTTAGGAGCTACACACCAAGGACAATTCTTAGTGGACTGTGAGAGCTACCTATCACATCCTCAAATGGGTAAGACACCTGTTAATATGTAGAGGTGTTCTCTAGAGACTACAGCATGGGGTTCTTCAAAAGAGGAGTAAGAAGGTTTATGTCGGCCGTCGGCATCGCGCTCGTGACGCCTCTGGTGTTGCATGCAAGCATCCATAGGCTATGGTAACTGCTTACCATCAGTGGTAAGCTTGTTTGCCACCTAGTGATATAAAAAAAATGAGTGGGTTGGATTTTGCAACTGAATTTTAAAACAGTTCCATTCCATGAACCAACACACACAAGTTTTTGAAATCATCTTCAATAGTGTTTATATTCAAATGATAATTATTTTGAAAAATAAGTTATGGTTGAATTTCGACCTGTGGGTAAACACTACTTTACATTATAGTGAGAATTGAGTTCATTATACTAAGTTGTTAAGTTAGCTTGCTATAGTTTCCTTCACCAAAAGCTCAACCTTAAGCTAAGTCACTGCATTCAAGGTCACTATCACTTCCAATCAGTGGCGTTGCTACTGGAAGGCTAGGCGATGCTGTGCACCGGGCCCCCCAAGCTTAAGGGGCCCTCGGACCCTGACCAGCAAACCTCGTATCAAATTACCTAATAATTCTCCCCCTTCGGAATGTAAATAAGCTGCAACTTATTTGAAAGAATACAGGGGAATTCCCCTATATTTATATTGCCAACTTGAAATTGACAATTTGAAAGATTCGCCGTCACATAAGGAAACGGTCTATCTATAAAAATAATCAGTTAAATCAATTTGTACTTTAATGCAAAAAAACTGTCTTATTTTAGAGCTGATGATAAAGTAGCTTTGCACCTTTAAAATTTGTATAATTATATTTTGACTTGATAAACTAAACAGTTTAGTTAGGTGCCCAGTTTTTTTTGCACCAGGGCCTTTGGTTACCTAGCTACGCCTCTGCTTCCAATACTTGATACTTTTTTTTTTTTTTTATGTCACTAGTGACAACGAGGCAGGCGGGTCACCTGATGGTAAGTGACTACCGTCGCCTATAGACATTATCAATACCAGGGGGACTGCCAACGTGTTGTACACCTAATTACAATGCCTTAAGGGCAAGGGCAACTGGCTCTCAAGTGCAACTGCAGGAACACACCAACAGGTGCTTGGCGACAGATTTTCAACTTGAGGGTGGTAGCCAGCCAGTCGAGTACCACATAGTACCCTACCACCGTGCTATGGTTTCCTCACGATGTTTTCCTTCACCGAAAGGTCAAGCTCATTGTAGGATTCGAACCCACGACCTTCGCCGCGGTATCCGACGTCACTACCACTGAGCTATCATCGCCTTAAACACTTCTTTAACTTACTTATGACATTTCTTTAATAAACAGGAACAACAAAGACAGTACACATTCTACATAACTCTGAGCAGCCGGCATCTGTGTTCTCAATATTAGAGAGCGGTACAAAGAACATACATGTTATAGCTGATGGGCTGTTTGATTTACTCATGATCAAGCTGTCCCAGCACTACACCTCCAAGAAACAAACGAAGATAGAGAGTAAAGGACCCAGGTTCGAATTGGGTGATCTCTGCATCAAGCTAGGATCTGTAACTATGAATCAGAGTTTTAAGGGTATACTTATTGAGGTATGTCTTCTTTATTTAATCTCTTTTTGGAAAGATGTTCAGATTTCTGACCTACATAAATAAATACTATGGAAACCAGATAACTGATATATTACATTATACAACTTTATTTTTACCAGACTCGGGACAAACAGGCATGTTCATTCTGCCCTGGACGGGAATCGAACCTACGAACTGTGGCGTGGTAAGCAGCCAGCCAGGCGAGTACTACAAACTTCAAAGTACCCTACCAACTAGTGATGCCCGTTTCACCCGACTGGCTGGCTACCACCCTCACGTCGAAAATGTGTCGCCAAGCACCTATCAGTGTGCTCCGACAGCTGCACTTGAGAGCCAGTTCCCATCTAGGCTTTGTGTGCTTACCACCTTCGGCCACATCATCACTTACCATGGTGAGATTGCGGTCAGACACGGCATAACGCTTGTTTCTTACGTGACGATTTCCGCCAGTTCTCTCTACGCGTAAAAGAACTCGGTCCCTTATTGTATTGTATAGACGGGCCGGTTGGCGTTAACACACTACCTATCACGCCGCAAGTCGTGGGTTCGATTCCCATACAGGACACACATTTATGTGCATGAACATGTCTGTTTGTCCTGAGTCCAAGTGTATTATCTATTTAAGTATGTATTTACAAAAAAAATAGTGTAGTATATCAGTGATCTGGTTTCCATATTACAAGCTCTGCTTAGTTTGGGATCAGATAGCCGTGTGTGAAAAAAATTACCGAGGATATTGATTTATTACAAGCTTTATATTAACTTGCAATGTATGTATGTTTTTCCGGGGTGAATCTTGTAACTCAATTTTGAAGCGTGACATCTTTAACCGATTGAGCTGAAATGTTGTAAACCTACACGTTTAGTTTCGATGACGGCTGATTGATGTTAGCTGTGTGACGTCATTCTCAATACAACATGGCGGAACACCTAAGATAGCGGACTATTATTTTTTAATGCACTCCTACAATATGGGTATCAAATGAAAGGGCTTGCTGAGAATAACTCGAAAAATAAAAGTTTGTTTTTAACTTTTTATTGTATTGTAGGTAGAATACCGCCCTTGTGTGATGGCGAATGCTGTGTGGGGGTTGTTGCGGGAGGTGGTGCAGGGTGTAGTGGGGGGAGGGGTGCCGGTTCAGCCGCCGCATCACCTTCTAGCACGGATGAACGACATATACACACCCATCGATACCGTCTACCAGTACTTAGAACACTTCAGCGCTTATAGGAAATCTACTGGCATGAGAACTGCTTGATCTGGATGTGACACCTCAATGCTGTGCCTCATAAGCTGTAATCATTGATATCTAATAACTAAAGATATATAATTCCAAGCAAAAGTTATTTCAAAAGTGTCTCAAATTGTGTTGGGTAATACTAGTAATTTTTTTAAGTTGTATTCACAATGTATCCTACAAAAGGCAATAAAATTTTATGATTCATACCTGCTAGCCAAAATATATGTTAAACGAGCACTGAGGCATGTTTACCGTCGGAGCAAGGAAGCAAGGAGGATTTAAGAATAAAATTGTTAAACATTTGAAAAAAAAAGCCACTATAGTCAGATGGTCCAAAAATATTTAAAAAATGTAACCTTGCTGAGTTTCTTGCCGGTTCTTCTCAGTTGAAGGCTGACTTCCGAACTGGTGGTACTCCTGTAATTCGACCTTCATAAGTGCCCTTCTAGGGCCTAAATTGAATAAATGGTTTTGACTTTGGAGCGTTCGAATGCTACTAGATAAAAAGAGTGCCCAAATGTTCGAGTGGGCACTCATTCGTTAAGGTAATTTTTTGTAGCTGATTGTGTATCTTCAGTTATTAGATATCAAAGTGTGGAATGTACTTTTTTCTCACATATTGAGATGTAAAAGTCCAGTTTAGCTCGCTCGTAACTTTTGATACAGTGATACAATTGATTTGTACAAAGGGAAATAAATTTGTGAGTTTTGAGTCTCATTGTTTCTTTTCACCATGTTTATACCATCCATATATTCGAACCAGCCACCTTCACCGCTATGCTATAGTCGACATCAGTCCACAACAAATACCAGGAAAAAAAAAACATATTAGTTGTAAATAATTTAATATCCTCATAATAATATGAACTGCAATAGCTTTTCTAATATTTAAGTAATTAGTTTGTTTTTGATTTCGTCTCATTTAGCATTTCATTTGATTTTTAACGCAGTCAGGCAGGTATGATGGCTAATATGAAAGGGTTTTGAAAGGGACATATCTTGAAAGGTACATGAAAGGGACACTTAAAATTCCCGCAAAATAATGAAAACAATTTATATTGTATTGCAACCCTGATTGATATGCGATGGGTTGAGGGGACAGGGGTCCCTTTCAATTCGTGTCCCTTTCACCCACCCCCTACACAATAAATATAAATCGAAAAATCATCGTATTGTGGTTTGAAAGACATTATCCATAATCTCCCTCTATCCATGGAGTAGGTGCCACTATCGGGTGAGGGTGTGTGATGTGGTACCAGCGGCGGGTGGTCCCAGGCTTGCCTGGAGTAGGCCACTCGAGGGTCACGGCGTATCTCTTCTCTGTAGTCGGTTCGGGTAAGAAATCTGTAATGTTAACATCCTCTAGTAAATAAGCGTTATTTTTTCTGTTTTGTTCGGGATTCTTGCAACTCAATTTTGAAGCAGATATCTTTAACTGATTGAGCTGAAATGTTGTATACACGTTTAGTTTGGATGACAATGCATGGTCAGCTGTGTGACGTCATTCTAAATACAACATGGCGGAACACTTAAGATAGCGGACTATTATTTTTTAATGCAATCCTACAATATGGGTATCAAATGAAAGGGCTTGCTGAGAATAACTCGAAAAATAAAGTGACGTCACTAAATCCAAAGCTTATTTTCAAAAAAGTTCTTTTACTTATAATTTATTCCGACTTTGTTTAGAAATATAAATTTTCGAGGTGAAAACGTATTATTAGAATAAAATATAGTCTATACTATGTTAGACAGTTATATGGATGTTTGAAATTCACGCGATTAAATAAATAAATATCATCGGACATTTTTCACACGCGGCTTTCTGATCCCAAACTAAGCAGAGCTTGTAATATGGAAACCAGATCACTGATATACTACATAGACTACTTTTATTTTGTAAATACATACTTAAATAGATAATTACATCCAGACTCAGGACAAACAGACATGTTCATGCATACAAATGTGTGTCCTGGATGGGAATCGAACCCACGACCTGCGACGTGATAGGCAGTGTGTTAACCAACCACGCCAACCGGCCCGTCATTTTGATTGAAACCGCAGTGGCAATTAGTAGTCTAAAATACTGTCATATACGGATAGCACGATATTACAAGGATCCCTAAAAACTGACCTCCGAAGTCCATCCGCGGTGGCCTTGTGAATGGAGTAGTTATTGGCGGGAATAAAGTCGTAGTCCATATATCGTATTCTGGAACCCAAATGGCCGGGTCAATAGGTTCGTAGCCAAAGGCCGTCTCGTATGTTGGACCTCTGGAAAATGTTAAGGCGATGATAGCTCAGTGGTAGTGACGTCGGATACCGCGGCGAAGGTCGTGGGTTCGAATCCTACAATGGGCTTGAGCTTTCGGTGAAGGAAAATATCGTGAGGAAACCATAGCAGGGTGGTAGGGTTCTTTGTAGTACTCGACTTGCTGGCTACCACCCCTTGTTATGAAGTTGAAAATCTGTCGCTAAGCACCCGTTGGTGTGTTCCGGCAGTTGCACTTGAGAGCCTTTAAGGCATTGTAATAAGGTGTACAACACATTGTCAATCCTGCTGGCATTATTGCTAATGTCTATAGGCGACGGTAGGTGACCCGTCAGCTTCAACTTGTGGTATAAAATAAGATGTTAAATTATATCTATGCACACCGTATATGGATCATATTCTTACTTTTTGGATAAGCTTGTGTTTGACCGCAATCTCACCATGGTGAGTGAAGATGTGGCCGAAGGTGGTAAGCACTGTTGTGGGATAATCTTTGGAACTACCAAACCGATTCTTTCATCAATGGAAACTTACATTATCATTGAATAACATCCTACAAATATTATTAATGTGAAAGATCAAGATCCGTTCAGCCGTTTTTGTATGATTGAGCAAATCATACAAAAACGGCTGAACGGATCTTGATGAAACATGGCACACAGGTAGATCATATCCTGGAATAAAAGATACTTTTTATCCCAGGAAAAGATAATATCCCTCGGGAACGCGGGTGAATATTTAAAATATACGTATATGTAGGTAGTTGAAGACGCACCTGTATTCTATGGGCAATAGATTGAAGTCATCGTAGTAAGTGCCCTCCTCCCACTTCCACTCCTGGATCCCCACCAGCGTCATGTTGATGGGGGTGCCCCACGCGTTCATTTCAAAACTGCATCTCTCACCGAACATTATCATCACCAGTACATCGAATCTGGATTCTGGAAATAACAGTTACGAAATAGGTACTGTTAAAGGATCCTATGTAGGAGCGAAGTGTTAGACTCCTCCATTGAAAAGGGAAGATCTTCCGCCAGGCTAGGTCATCGTGCTTCCTTCCACTGCATTCCTTCACTGAAAGCTCAAGTTCATTGTAGGATTCGAACCGACCTTCGCTGCGGTATCGAACGTCACTACCACTGAGCTATCATCGCCTTCTAAATAAAGTGTTTCAAAATAAAGAAAAGTCCTTTAATAGGTCTACCCAAGAATATGTATACTAACTGGATAGATAACTCTCAATACCTACTTGAAGCAAATTCTAGATAAAAGAGAAAGATAACAACTAGGTACGTTGGGACAATCTCTCTTTCTAACCCTACTTACCCTGAATGAAAGAAAGAAAGATCGTCCCAACGTAGTTGTTATCTTTCTCTTTTTCGCAATTGATAGTGTAGCGACATCTATCTACACATAGATATAGTTCGCACGACTCTTAGATAGATGGCGCTCCAATAATTTACATAACGCTTACGAAGTTTTCTATGCGATCTGCATATATACAAGATTCCAACATCAACAGTTGGACCGCGGTCTCCAGGCACGATGACCTAGCCTGGCGGAAGATCTTCCCTTTTCAATGGAGGAGTCTAACACCTCGCTCCTCCATAATAGGTATTTGCTTCAAGTAGGTATTGAGAGTTACCTATCCAGGTTGTATACATAATTCTTGGGTCTACCTACACAGATAAGCCCACGAGGCTTCCGTGCAGGCTCTTTTATATGGTTCTAATATTTAACATGGAAAAAAAGGTAAGTTTATTATGAGAGTCTTACTGTCGTATAAATGGCAGGGCTCTCGGTTGCCTCTCCTCGGACACAGATGTCGGACAGATATCTCGGAGACAGCTGAAGCGTTCACTAACTCTATCTCCAGACACGTGATCTCCATCCTTTGGATTATAGTTAACTGTTGGGGAAAAGACAAAGTCAAAACTTCATTCAGTTTAGGCTCTATAAGGTGCTACACTTGTAAGTTGCTTTCGTAAGTTTTATGTAACTTACGGCTGCATTAAGTATTAAGAAATTACGGTAAGCGACTTGCAAAGCGTGTTTACATTTGAAAATTTTATCGTAAGTTACTTTTTTTATTTTATTTTTTATTTTCAATAGGCTTGTGTTTGACCACAATCTCACCATGGTAAGTGATGATGTGGCCGAAGATGGTAAGCACACAAAGCCTAGATGGGAACTGGCTCTCAAGTGCAACTGTCGGAACACACCGATAGGTGCTTGGCGGCAGATTTTCAACTTGAGGGTGGTAGCCAGCCAGTCGGGTACTACAAAGTACCCTACCACCGAGCTATGGTTTCCTCACAATGTTTTCCTTCACCGAAAGCTCAAACTTATTGTAGGATTCGATTCGAGCTATCATCGCTGTAAATGAACCTACTTATGAATGTCGAATTACAGAAGTTACCACCGGTTCGGTCAGACAACAACTGAGAAGAACCGGCAAGAAACTCAGCAAGGTAACAATTTTTAAATATACTTTGACATCCCTTAATAAGTAATAAAAAATACATATGTAATATTTAAAGGTGTTAGAGTCAATTGTAACGTTCATGAGTGCCTTACCAGGGCCTAAACTGAATAAATGAGTTTTGAGTTTGAGTTTACTTGAGTTTGAGTAAAAATGTTATCCTTTTACACTAGCAACATTATATTTATAAGTAGGTATATAACTTACGCCATAAGAAAGGAATTGATGCAAGTTGTTATCCGTTATTAGGAACATGTGCTCCCTGTATAGAAGATTTAATTTTTCATGTTTTAGACAAGCGCCAAATCCTTGATATCCACCAGGGCGAGCTGCGTAACAAAATAATTCATCATTTTACATACCACTAGCTGTTCCCCGCGGTTTCACCCGCGTTCCCGTGGGATCTTATCTTTTCCCGGGACAAAATATGTTCATCAGGGATAATGTAGCTTTCTAATGGTGAAATATTTTTTCATATCGGTCCAGTAGTTTCGAGCCTATTCAATGCAAACAAACAATCAAATCTTTCCTCTTTATAATATTAGTATAGATAAGTGACGAGGCAGGCTGGTCACCTGATGGTAAGTGACTACCGTCGCCTATAGACATTAGCAATACCAGCGGGACTGTCAATGTGTTGTACACCTTATTACAATGCCTTAAAGGCAACTGGCTCTCAAGTACAACTGCCGGAATACACCAACGGGAGCTTGACAATTTGAGGGTGGTAGTCAGCCAGTTGAGTACTATGAAGTTTCCTAACAACGTACTGTGGTTTCCTCACGATGTCTTGCCTTCATCGAAAGCTCAAGCTCATTGTAGGATTCGAACCCACGACCTTCGCCGCGATATCCGACGTCAATGCCATTGAACTATCATCGCTTTAAATTTTACCTCAGCAAGTTATCAACATCATAGTATTATGACAGCAAGCTCGAAAAACGAAGAGTTCGATTCACTTTCGACCGGTGGCTGACCAGCTAACCGGCTAACTCGCAGCGTATTTTTTTTAAATCTACTCCCAAAAACGTGAAAATCTGATAAATATCGATTTCAATAAAGAAACTCCATACTAGCTTTCACCTACCAACATATACAACAAATCTGCTCAATAAAAAGGTCACTGAAGCGGTGAAATTAATCCCGCTTTATTGAATTAATGTTTTATTTAAATATTTACAAAGAAAGTCTTTTAATGAAAAATCGTCGTCATGAAGTCTGGTCTTTTTCAATTGTCCTTTATGTGTCTAAATGTCAAGTCAAACTTTGTCCGTAATAGTCAGCCAGTCAGTCCTCGTCTGCAGAGGTTGAAATCGCCGCAACAGTCACCATTATCGAGATATTTCAATAATTATAATTTTTATTACTATCTCCAAAATGGTGATACTTTTACTGAGGTGATTTTTGTATGTATGGTAGGAGACCGGCCCATCTATCTCCCCCTTGAGTTTGTCGTAGTACTTAGTTTTATAGAACTTACATCGCAAGACGTATTTGTGATTGCTGAGCTTCGAGATAGTGATCCTCTGGTACTTGGCGAGGTTGGCTTCCACCCAGGGGTAGTAGGTCATCATGTCTAGGAACCTGGCTGGCATGCCACAACCAGGACCGCGTATACCTAGCCCCAACTGACGAAATAAAGGTTCTTATAGATAGGTGCCACCACACACACCAGTCAGCTAGTGAGGTAGGGTACTACAAAGTACCCTACCACCGTGCTATGGTTTTCTCACGATGTCTTCCTTTACCGAAAGCTCAAGATCATTGTAGGATTCGAACCCACGAAGTTCGCCGCGGTGAGGTATCATCGTCTTAAATGGACACCCAGACTCGGGACAAACAGAAAAGTTCATACACACAATTTCTGTCCTGCATGGGAATCGAACCCGAACTCTTGATTCAAGCAACTAAAATAGGTAAGTATACCTACCAGCTGCCACCTGCCCCACACATCTCTGGAGACGAGAGCGGACCCAGCCTCCCACACGCAAGGCTTCTGTGTATCCAACTGTACAGTGCACGCGACGTGAGGCGGCCGCACCTTCTTATTATGCAGCTGGAAACGCTTTCTATGTTATTTGGACCCGAAAACAAACAAGCTTACGGCCCGCCTGATGGTAAGCGGTTACCGTAGCCTATGGACGCTTGCAACTTTAAGAAAAATAAAACTGGGGTCAGTGGTCGAACAAGACTCTTAGGCTAGGTGTGGTCGGCACAACATATTTTCTTCCATTTCGCTCTATCACTAGTCGTCTTAATACTCACACCTTTCATGAACATATCATTCTTCACGCGGTCCATGCAAACCTTGCTATGTCTGACCATCCTTCCGAATCATGGCTAGAAGGGAACTTCGTAGTACCCGCCTGGTTGAACAAAACCCTCCAGTTGAAAATCGGTCGCTAATCAATTATCATTGTGTTCCGGGAGCACTTGAGAGTCAGTTGCCATTTCGGCATTGTAAAGGAGGCAATACTAGAGGCGAGGGTAGTCACTCGCTCACCATCAAGTAAGCCAGCTTGTTTGTCATACAAAATTTATGAAAAAATATGTAGTAGGGTAGGTAGGTAGCGTTGAATTAGATGCTGAAAATCTACTGAAGCGTGTAGGTTTGTAAAGTCACTCACTTTGGCTGTTATATAAAATTCTTCGCACAGAGAGCCTGGTATGTGCGTGACTTCAATCACATTTTTCTGCAATGTTTCATAATCTGAAAAACAAAAGAAAAATAAAAAACTTGAGAGGTGTCAAGGGACACCCGGATGGAACGAAGTTATATAAGTCGAGAGGGTATATATATATAAAAAAAAAACATTTCTATTATATATATATATATAAATATAAATAGAAATGAAAAAAATATCTGGCTTGCTTTCTATAAGAGAGAGAGAGAGAGAGAGAGAGAGAGAGAGACAGACAGAGAAACATGCGCACGCCGCACAGCTTACAATAAAGTGACACTGACACTAAAAGTGTCGGACAATTTTTCGTAAGAATGTTTTCCGTCTAGCCCCTTTCACAACGCGCGATAAGGAACTTCGTTCCAAAAACTTCATAAAGAAGCAACGTCGTATAGACTCGTCCATTATAAAGGTCTTGGTCATCCATCGTGTCTTGTTGCTGTATGACGATTGTTGGGAGAATTGTGATAGCGCGATGTAGGTTTTGACTTGCAACTATGGTTATAGTGGCGCCATCTATCCATCCGTGGAATGGTTCTGTGTAGTGAGGATAGATGTCGCTCTCTTATTCCTTCGGGGCTATAGAAAATGTTCTCTTTAAATTTTAAAACTATATAAGTACTGTAGACGGGCCAGTTGGCGTGGTTGGTTAACGCACTACCTATCACGCCGCGGGTCGTGGGTTCGATTCCCAGGACATACATTTGTGTGCATGAACATGTCTGTTTGTCCTGAGTCTGGGTGTAATTATCTAATTAAGTAGATATGTATTTACAAAATAAAAATAGTATATCAGTCATCTGGTTTCCATATTACAAGCTCTGCTTAGTTTGGGATCAGATAGCCGTGTGTGAACAAATGTCTCAGGATATTTATTATTATTTATTTATTATTGCAAAGGTCATATGGCGTATCTATTACAGTCACTGACGTTGAAAACATTAGGTAGATATGTATACGTACGTAAAGTCTAAATTACCTTCATCAAACTTCATCACATAGAAGGTTGGGTTCTTTAATATCTCAGGCGGAGGGCAAACTGGCTTTATACTAGCTGGAAATAATAAAAATTATATTATACTATAAGGCGATGATAGCTCAGTGGTAAGTGACGTCGAATACCGCGACGAAGGTCGTGGGTTCGAATCCTACAATGAGCTTGAGCTTTCGGTGAAGGAAAACATCGTGAGGAAACCATAGCACGGTGGTAGGGTACTTTGTAGTACCCGACTGGCTGGCTACCACCCTCAAGTTGAAAATCTGTCGCCAAGCACCTATCGGTGTGTTCCGACAGCTGCACTTGAGAGCCAGTTCCCTTCTAAGCTTTGTGTGCTTACCACCTTCGGCCACATCATCACTTACCATGGTGAGATTGTGGTCAAACACAAGCTTATACAGAATAAAAAAAAATAAAAAAAAAATACTAGCGGACCCGGCAGACGTTGTCCTGCTCTGATTTTGCATAAAACAAAACATAGAACCCGATTCCAGCTACCGGGTCCAATTTTGTTTTCAAATCATCGAGGAAGCCATTGAAATACACACACTAAATTTCATCCAAATCGGTCCTTTGTTACCTGCATACTCCTCAGAAACGGCTTGACCGATTTTGATGAAATTTTATATGTATATTCAGTAGGTCTGAGAATAGGTTGTTATCTATTTTTTAGTACCACTAGATACCACGGGAACGCGAGTGAAACCGCGGGGGACAGCTAGTAAAAAATACATAACAACCTATTCTCAGACCTACTGAATGTAAATATAAAGTTTCATCAAAATCGGTCAAGCCGTTCCGGAGGAGTACAGTAACTAAAACTGTGACACGAGAATTTTATATACATGAATTTTTGAGTGAGGGCGGCTACAAACAGATATAGTTCGCACGACTTCTAGATAGATGGCGCTCCAATAATCTACATCGCGCATACGAAGTTTTCTATGCGATCTGAATTATATACCAGGTTCCAACATCAATAGTTGGACCTCGATCCCCAGGCATGATGACCTACTTGACCTAGCCCGGCGGAAGGTCTTCCCTTTTCAATGGAGGAGTCTAACACCTCGCTCTTCCATAGACATACAGGGTTCAGTGGAAGGCTTATTGAGTGAGGCTGGTTTACTTTACTGACTCGCTGATTAAAGGTCCAGGGCAAGACCGAGATGGACCGTAGCCGCTAGCTGCAATGTCACCGCGCTTTCATAGAAAGTAGTGTCACGTACAGTTTGCGGTCTGCGGTCCATCTCGGATATGTTGCTTAAACTTACGCGTCATACTTGTGAACAGGTGCTGCTTGTGAGGGCTGGTCTGCTTGAGTTTGTTGTTCATTAAGTCAGTCATAATTAAATTCTATAGATTACTATTTTTGCCGCCATAAAACGCAAATATTGTCAGTGAGACTAGATAAATAATTATTGAATATAATAGGTGTATGTTGTTTTTGAAAAGAGTAATTGCTGAGTTTATTGCCGGCTCTTCTCAGCAAAAGCAACCTTCTGAACCGAGCAAATAGAGTTTGACTATTCATAAGTGCCTGTGATGGCCTATTTGGATGAATAAACAATTTCATTTCATTTCATTTCACTTACATTTCCTCACAATATCTTTGAGCTGTATCAACGCAACAGTGTTATATGTCTCTCCATACTCTGGATGTATCACGAAGTTCCGTACGCGACGTCCTCGCCCATGCCAGTTTTCACCCAGGAGAACTCTAGTCATTTCTCTGTAAAATATCTTCTAGGGTTTAATAAACTACGTCACACGTTATGGTGGAGGGAGTGAGACAACCAAGTGTGATATCATGAATAAGGGGGAAGAAGTCATAATCTTCGGGACGTCACAGATAGCTCAATCATCATCATCATATCAGCTAGAAGACATCCACTGCTGGACAAAGGCCTCCCTCAAGGATCTCCACGATGACCGGTCTTGCGCTACTCGCATCCAGTGGTTTCCCGCGACCCTCACAAGATCGTTGGTCGTCAATATATATGGTCAATATGGGGAAGGTCACGCACGAGTAATTAGGTAATATGCATGAGCTTTCAGAAATGGTATAACATCGTCATGAGATCTACGTTATGTTGAAAATTTGTCGCTAAGAACCTACTGCTGTATTAGGGGGCACTGGACATTTTTGGGGACATCTTCGCTTATGGTGAGACCATGCTTGGTTTTGCCAAGCTAGTTTTTATCGAGGAGTTGTACCTGAAATTGTCTTTGGGCATCGGGCCAATGTCTGCAGCATTGGCAATGACGAATTCCCGCTGAATCAAAATTACTGTCGTAACTGCTCTGATATCCGCGTCTATATTATCTGTGGAAATTATAGAATAGAATGTACTTTATTTGTACACCAAATAATACTGGAAAATGTTTTTTTTTTGTGAGGAGTAAAAGCGGAGGTCTGAGGGACCATAGACGCCGACTGTTCGGCAAGCGCTTAGAGCTCTCAACCGTGATGTAAAACTTTAGACGACTGACCGCTGAGTGCGTCCCTGTTGGGGCACGAATCTCGGCTCAGGGGTCGTCGAGGGGGCACAAAAAGTGAGACGGACTTTGCATAAGCGAGTTAGAGGAGTTTTAGGGGATGGTCGGATTACTGAATGCGGCTCGGGCCACTAATTACGGGGGACGAGACTGATTCTGAGTGGGACGATGGAAAATTAAGTAAATACTTAGAAAAGAGGGGTCGGTTTTAGTCGTAGAAAGCATGTACCTAAAGCAAGATGGCGGGATAACACAAATCCTAGCACCTACCTAAATATTTTATATAATGTATCCTACTCTAAAAGTTATCGGGATAGGCTTGAAATTTCCACTCAACGTTGCATTTTAATTGGAGGGTATTTTATATTTCATCAATATCCAACTATTATAAATAGTAATTTCAAAGCGTGTTGTGAAGTTGAGTTTTAACAGCAGTTACTATGTTAACTTTAACGTAGATACTTTCCTAAGGCGATGATAGCTCAGTGGTAGTGACGTCGGATACCGCGGTGAAGGTCGTGGGTTCGAATCCTACTATGAGCTTTCGGTGAAGGAAAACATCGTGAGGAAACCATAGCACGGTGGTAGGGTACTTTGTGGTACCCGACTGGATTTGAAAATCTGTCGTCAAGCACCTATCGATGTGTTCCGACAGCTCCACTTGAGAGCCAGTTCCCATCTAGGCATTGTGTGCGTACCACCTTCGGCCACATCATCACTTACCATGGTGAGATTGCGGTCAAACACAAGCCTATCCTATGTAGAAAAATAGTCATGACAAGAAATAAAACAAGGCCAGGTAACGAGGTTTAGAGATAAATAACAAGACGTTTAAAATATAGACGTCTGGATGAATCTAACAGACGATCAGTGATGGAAGGCCGTTTTCACAAACTGTTAATAATAATGAGGAATATAATAGATACTTACAATGTGAATAATATAGGATTCCAACCCAAGGATACATAGAGGTCTCGACGTTTCCAGTAGATACTTCCACATTATGGTCTATCCCGCAGTTTATGTAATCCAACTTAATTGAGTCTATTATTAATACTGTAAAGATAATTGATTATTAGTATGAGGCGATACTAGTTCTGTGGCAGTGACGTCAGATACAGCGGCGAAGGTCGCGGGTTCGAATCCTACTTTAAGCTTGAGCTTTCGGTGAAGGAAAACATCGTGAGGAAACCACAGCACAGTGGTAGGGTACTTTGTAGTACTCGACTGGCTGGCTACCACCCTCCCTCATGTTGAAAATATGTCGCCAAGCACCTGTTGGTATGTTCCGGCAGTTGCACTTGAGAGCCTTTAAGGCATTGTAATAAGGTGTACAACACATTGTCAATCCTGCTGGCATTATTGCTAATGTCTATAGACGATGGAAGTCACTTACCATCAGGTGTTTCATGTGTTCAGGCCTGCCTCGTTGTCATTTGTGGCATAAAATATTTTTAAATCTTGATAACTAACATCACCAACAGTAAAGGTGCACTTCCACCTTCTCGATCGAGCAAACCCAATGTGCACTCGGAATGGTAAAGGCCATTAGTAATCAATCTTAGTAACTCATCTGACATCATCAACAAATGGTGATATCAATATTTTAAATACGTTAAAACTAATACCATTCAAATTTAATAAAAAATTGACTCAATTAATAAATAACCGCGGTTTCACCCGCGCTCCAATGGGATCTCATCTTTTCCCGGGATAAAATTATAGCCTATGACACTTACAAATAACGTGGCTTTCTATTGGTAAAAGAATTTTCAAAATCGGTTCAGTTGATCCAGAGATTACCCCGACAAACTCACAAACTTTAAAGATAATAACTAGAAAATTAAACTAAATAAACTTACCATTAAATAAAACTAATAAAACAATTGTACTAAAATACATTTTAAATGTTCATAATAACGACTAACACTAACACACTGATTGAATAATGGAAGTATTAACATAAACATATTTATTTATATAGCCACCGAAGCGACCATTGTTTACTCTGTTATAAGATATGTTAAACTTGAGTATTTGTCGGTATGTGTTTATTGTTTATTGAAATTTTAATTATAGGATTGGGTAATATCCTTTACGAGTCTTGAATCCAATCCCATTGAGTTTTGTTAACTGAGGCATTGTTGTTTTTTTATCTGTGAAGCAAAGGTGGAGCAAAGAAACTTATTATAGGTAGGACTTAGGACTGAAAGGACCATTACGCGGACTGATCGCGAAGTGCATAGGGTGCTCTCAACTGGTCATTCAAATTCCTTCAGGTGTCTTGTTTTCTTTATCGATATTATTTACTGTTTACGAAATTTTAATGGCTGTTTTAGAGTCTCGTGCCACAACTCTGCAGAAAAAAACTGTACCTACTGAAAAATATGAGCTAGATCAAGAACTGAAGTTGCAAGGTAAACTATCACGTACACTATCAACTATCACAAGGCGATGATAGCTCAGTCGTGGGTTCGAATCCTACAATAAGCTTGAGCTTTCGGTGAAGGAAAACATCGTGAGGACACCACAGTACGGTGGTAGGGTACTATGGGGTACTCGACTTTTGGTGTGTTCCAGCAGTTGCACTTGAGAGCCAGTTGCCCTATGAGGTGTACAACACGTTAGAAATCCCGCTGGCATTGCTGATGTCTATAGGCGACGGTAGTTACTTACCATCAGGTCACCCGCATGCCTCGTTGTCACTCACTAGAGACATAAAAAAAAACCATCACGTCCAATGAAAGTCTTATATTTCATGAGCTATATTCCGTCATAGAAAAATTGTTCACATCTGCCACTCTTGGCTCGAATGTAATGTATCCTAGACTTTGGTTATAACGATTTTAGCGTGATTTGGAATGCACCCTAAGTGTAAACGGTAAAATTGTGAACGTCACCACCCGTCAATGTCATTAATGACATTTTGATAATACGACAAAATTAAAACTTCAGAACATTTATATGAAAATTAAAGTTATGAAGAGTTTATTTTATTTGGAAGAACTATGCTATGTTTTGTAAATATTAAATACGTGGGCACGTAGTGATTGTATACTCTTATTTCATAAGTAGCAAAGAGCAAAAGAGTTAATAACTAATAATATGGACTTTTTGGCGGGAACTTGCAGAGTGACGTTGCGTTTTCGTTTTATTTTCATTAAATTCGTGTATTTTGAGTTTTATTGAATAATCCCGGTGGTGTTTTATCCAATAATGATCAATCTAAGTGCACAAGTGAAGTGAAATGAAATGAAAGCGTGTATCGTGACTTTCCAGGTTGTCCCAAAAAGTCCGTGAATATTTTAGTGGAACAACCGCCAATTTCACTAAAGCTTGACTGGACATGTATGGACGAGGACTGGACATTACAGTGAGTTTGAGAATGTGACTATAACATAAAAGAAGAAATTAAAACTGATGAAAATGTATGCGATTGAAAGACTTTGTATTGACTAAAAGTACTAAAACTTATGGAAAAAAAAATTGTGACAAATAGACCAAGACCATTTCAAATACTTTGACATTGGCAGAAATATCCTAAAAGGATGATTGCCAGCAAAAAAAAAAAAAAAAAAAACTAATAATATAACTAATAAATAATAATAGTGAGGCACGGTCGACTTGTATCAGGAATAAAAAAAGAAAATAATCTCTACCTATACCTGAACAGTCGTGTCTTCAGTCAGTAAGTATATAATACGAAACCGCAAAAGTAAGTAAATTAAAATCTATCTTTTTTTGTTTCCTATAAGTTTTGCATCGAATTTATTAATTCTTACTAATATAACAGTCATCTCAACTATTTTTGACTCGTTATAAAAATAATTAAAAACAAAAAATTTTGTACAAATAACCAGTACTTATTTATTATTTATAAAGGAAAATAAAATTTATTAAAAAAGAAATGTAAAAATAATATACTTAATCCTTAAAATATGTGCATATTTTTTTTAGATATTGGAAGTTGGTAGAACCTATTGACACTTTGAAATCATAGATAATTTTAAAGACTACTCATTATTACTCATCATCAGTCATCCTCAGTTTCTGTCTATCTATCCTCCCATCCACTCCTTGCTATGTGCATCCAGCTCAATCAGGCCAGCTTTTTGATATTGTCCATTCATTGGGCTGGAGTGTGCGAGGCAAGAAGTTACTTAAGTTTAACTTGTACATTCTTAAAAAGTTGGATAATCAAAAATTTCTTTAGGTACATACAGTCAGTGTCAAAAGAAGTGATTTTAGTACCTTTTTTTTTTATTTTATTTTTTTTATTAACAATAGGTATCGCGTTTGACCACTATCTCACTTGATGGTAGGTGACATACATTAAGTTACTAATAATAATAATAAGATGGCACATATAGTGAGGAAGTTCCTCTCTTTGGAACCCTGACCACCAGTAGCTAGGACCCTGTTCCCAATGCCGGTTGGATGCTGTTTTTTATAGTTTTAAATTTAAATATAAATATTGTATACATATATTTAAAATTGTAACTAAAAGTTTAAGTTTTTTATTTTTTTATTTTATGTCACAAGTGATAACGAGGCAGGCGGGTCACCTGATGGTAAGTGACAACCGTCGCCTATAGACATTGGCAATACCAGGGGATTGCTAATGTGTTGTACACCTTATTACAATGCCTTAAAGGCGAACTGGCTCTCAAGTGCAATTGCCGGAACACACCAACAGGTGCTTGGCAAGTTAAATAAATGGAATAATAATAATATTTATTTATCTAAAAACAGTGTTTACACTATTTGCCTATTTACTAGTTAAGCAAGCTAAAATATTATTGTGTTATATATTACATAACTAGGTCTAGGCCTGTATTTCAGCATACAGCGCCTCGAGTTCTTAAAATTTGCAATATTAAAATATTAAATTTCGTAAGACTAAAATATAAATAAGTTGAGAATTTCATAGAAAAATAATTTATTATAATTAGGTATAAAAACCATAATTGATCAAGTTTATTGTTAAAAATTGTTCATCTACTATTAACACTGAGTGTACTTACTCAATGTATAATTCACAGTAAACAGTTGTAAATTATCAACAATTGTTGTTTGTGCACAACTCTATGATAGTTATCAAGATAAATAAACTACTAGTAGGTTATCAGCACTTGTTGATACAAACTATGATAACAATGCACTTAATAAACTCTATGTTTATGATAGTTTATGTAACGATATCACACCAACCTACCTGCGTACTCTATAACAGCATACCTACCAGTGGTGTAGCGTGCCTTGGAGGGGCCCTGTATCAAAATTGGTTTGGGGGCCCAAATGAAGGGTAAAGATTTGTCACAAAAGAAACAAAAATTCTTGCATTAAATTAAAATAAATATTTATTGATCATAAGTTATCGCTTCCTCCTAGAAATTGAGATAGCCAAACAATTCAAATTAAATATACACTTTTCTTGCCCTTTTTTCGGCAAATTGATTTATTAAATCATCTATAGCTGAAGACGATTTCAGTTTTTCTAAAATTTCTGCCTCTATAGACAATATTATACGCGCGTTAGGGGCCCCTGTAGCCCGGGGGCCCTGTATCATTGATACGGCTGATACGGCGGTAGCTACGCCTCTGATACCTACCTACCTCATGTCCCAAATTTCAACATAGAATTTAGTAATGAAAATAAAATATTTTTAGTTAGTATAGGTACTTACATTATCTATACTAATATTATAAAGAGGAAAGATTTGATTGTTTGTTTGCGTTGAATAGGCTCTGAAACTACTGGACCGATTTATACAATTCTTTCACCGTTAGAAATTTACATTATCCTTGATGAACATACGCTATATTTTGTTCCGGGAACAGATATCAATATTTCCATAAATCCATTAAAATATTATAAACGCTAAAGTAACTCTGAATGTCTGGCTCAAATTCGAAGCTCATTTATTCAGTTTATTTTTTATTCTGGATAAGCTTGTGTTTGACCGCCATCTCACCATGGTAAGTGATGATGTGGCCAAAGTGGTAAGCACACAAAGCCTAGATGGGAACTGGCTCTCAAGTGCAGCTGTCGGAACACACCGATAGGTGCCTGGCGACAGATAGTGCCTGCCTGGTGATTGTAAGTAGTACCCGACTGGCTGGCTACCACCCTCAAGAAAGTCTTTCGCTAAGCACCTATCGGGATTCGCTTCCACGACCTTCGCCGCGGTATCCGACGTCACTACCACTGAGCTATCGGATTCTTTTCATTCTTACAAACAGATGAAGATAGATAATCCTATAGCCAGTATATGCTGGTAATCATTTTCGACAACTAGTGAAATGAAATGAAATGAAATGGTTTATTCATCCAAATAGGCCTTCACAGGCACTTATGAATAGTCAGACTTTAAATGCTCGGTTCGGAAGGTTGCTTTTGCTGAGAAAATTTAATTAATGTTTCATATGAATTCCTACAGAATGGCTACAAACCTCACCTAGCAAGCAACAGAAATCCTTATTTGCATCACATACATGCAAGAAGTTTACTTTCACAGAAGCTGTTGCCCCTTATGATTGAATCGAATGAAATTTTGTAGATTGTCCAGCCATCAAACACTACTTTAGACCCTACGGTTTAGTAAATTGGGTTGATTTTCATTTACAGGTAACAATCTGCCACAATGTCTGCTGAAGTCTTCAGTTCTTTAACTCAAATTTCTCCTGCTCTTACTGATGAAAAACTGAGTCAATGTCTTAGCAAGTGGTTTGACGAAGACACTTATTTTACTCATTGGGAGGTAAGTTACATCTAATATATAAAATTTCCGAGGGATATTCCCTCCTCAAAAAGTATCTTCTGTCAAAAATATCTTGTTATTACAATCTGAATGACCTAAATTTGAATTCTGAACCGAGAAAAATAGTAGATAGCCAGGTCACTTATTTTTTTTTTCCAATATTTTGGGGTTTTGTTTCTTCGCTAAAAACGCTTTTCGGACACGTACGACCATTTATAATAGATAAACTAGTTTTCCACCCCGCGGTTTCACCCGCGTTCTCGACCTTTTCCCAAGTATGAAATTTTATTTAAATCGATGCAGCGGTTATCGATTCCCCATACAAACTTCCACCCCTCTTTTCACACCCTTAAGGGATGATTTCTGGAATAAAAAAATCCTATATCCTTTCCCGGGACTCATACTATCTCTATACCAAATTTCATCTAAATAGGTTCAGCGGTTTAAGCGTAAAGAGGTAACAGACAGCTGACAGACACACTTTCGTATTTATAATATTAGTATGGATACCCAAATCGAACCAGGCGTTCTCAAGTAATGCGCTTACCAACGAACAACAATTAAATCTTTATTTAAGTCATGAAGAGTCATAGATATGCCAAGTTTCATAAAAATCTGTACTTGGGGACTTACTACCCTTGGGTAAGAATTAAAACAGACACTGTTTTGTCCTGAGTGTATTTAGTGTCTAACAACAAAAAAAGTCAAGGCATCTTTATATTTCAGTACGTCAGCGGTACAGGCAAAGGCGATTCCTACCTGAGTGATGTAATCCGAATCCGTATTCATGGAAAAAACCAAAAAGGCGACCCAAAATACGTACAAGTGATACTAAAAACCATGCCCACAAGTATATCTCGACGGCTGACTTTCCGAACCTGTGAGTTCTTTAAAAACGAAATCAATTTCTACGACAAAGTTCTGCCAAAATTGTTAGAGTTTCAAGCGAGTAAAAATGTTAAAGATCCGTTCGATAAATACACTAAAGTATTTCTGACTCATTGCGATGGGGAAAATGACGTCGTTTGCTTAGAAGATGCGTCGCTACAGAATTTTGGGGCCGCCGTTCGTCAAGAAGGCATTGATTTGGTACATTGCAAGTTAACTTTCAAGGTGTTAGCTCAATTCCACGCATTATCCTTCGCAATGAAAGACCAGAAGCCCAAAGAATTTGCAGAGATCAGCAACTGCATTTTTGAGACGTACTACGACGAGAGGCTTTGGGAGTGGTACGCGCGTTTCTGGAACCGTATTTCTGGGATAGCCATAGACGCTGTGGAAAAAGAGTACCCAAATTCCGTTTATTTGCAGAAAATTAAGGAGTTTGCGGTCCCAGCGCGCTATCAAAACATGATAGACGCTGCGAAAAAAACTAAAGCAACTGGCGTGATATCCCACGGCGATTGTTGGACAAACAATTTCCTTTATAAATATGAAAGCGATGAGCCAATTGATGCAAAAATTATTGATTTCCAGTTATCCAGATATGCGTCACCAGTTTTGGACCTGAGTTTTGCTATCTATGCATGCACTACACAAGATCTAAGGCAGAAACATTATGATGAATTGCTTAAGTATTATTATGAGGTCTTGTCTTCGCAGATTAAAAGTCTGGGTAGCGACCCCAATGTAGTTTATTCTTGGGAGCTTTTCATGGAGGAGATAAAAAAGTATTCGTATTTCGGTTTAGCGTTCAGTTTTGAATCGACCCCGTTTATTGTTTTGGCGCCAGAAGACGCTGTTAATATGGAGATGGAGGTAATTAAGTTTTTATTAGTTCGTTCGCTTTCTAGGTTGACTCTAACATTGTTTTTAGGGTTCCGTAAAAAAAACACGGAACCTTTATAGGATCACTCGTGCGTCTGTCTGTCCGGTTATGTCACAGACATTTTCTCCGAATCTACTGGACCAAATCAGGTGAAATATGGTAGGATGGTGTAATTCTATGACCCAAACACAGATGTGCAAAGTATTTTTTTTTTTAAATAAGGGTCATTTTCGGGGGCAAATAAAAAAAAAAGTTTTGCAAACCTCACTGTGTCATATATGAAATATCTGTAAGATATCCTTTCTATACGAATGGAAACGTTAAAAATCAACCGAATGCCAAAGCAGGGTTACTGGAACCTATTGATGTGTTCTCGCAGTTGCACTTGAGAGCCTATATCTTCTACCTTCCTACGACCTTCGCCGCGGTGTCCGACGTCACTACCACTGAGCTATCATCGCCTTATTAATTATATTTGTTTTGTTTTTGTTTCAGGGTGACCAAAAACTGAATATAGAAGATGTGTGGCAAATTAAACCGTTCAAAACGAAAGAGGGTAGATTGAGGGAAGCCAATAATGTAGTACATTGTGTTGACAATGGATATATATAACACTAGCCTTCTCCCGCGGTTTCGTCCGTTTCCGAGGGATTATATTTTTCCTCGGAATATACAGGGTGTCCGGTAAGTACATAGTACGATAAACTTAAGGGGGAGATAGGCGGGTCACCTACCAACATATACAAAAATGACCTTATTAAATGTGTCACCATTTTCGAAATATAAAAAAAAAATACAAAAAAATATATAAAAAAATTTTAAATATCGAATTATCTCGAAAATGATGACCTTTTTACTGAGCTCATTGTTTGTATATGTTTGTAGGTGATCCGCACACCTATTTCCACCTTAATGTTTGTCCTACTTATTATCGGACATCCTGTATATTGTTATGTTCCGTCCTACATGTTCTTCCAGGATATGATCTGTCTATAATCCAAGTTTCATTGAAATTCGTTCATCTGTTACGGATTTATGTGGTATCTAGGTAACAAACAAAATCAGGAAAGAATTTTTCTGAATTAGCTCAAATATTTTATTTTATTATGACAAATGTATTTATATTTAGAATTATTTATTTCGAATATTATCAGTATTTATTTTGAATAATTGAGTTATAATTTAAGATATTTTTAGGGTCCCATAGCCTAATGGCAAATAAACCTTAAGTAAATATATCCTTAAGTCAGTCGTTTTATTTGGAGACTATTGTCACTATATATGATTTTTTTTACTTCTAGATAAGCTTGTGTTTGTCAACAATCTCACCATGGTAAGTGATGATGTGGCCGAAGGTGGTAAGCACACAAAGCCTAGATGTGAACTGGCTCTCAAGTGCTGCTGTCGAAACACCGATAGGTGCTTAGCGACAGATTTTCAACTTGTAGCCAGTCAGTCGGGTACTACAAAGTATCCTACCACCGTGCTGTGGTTTCCTTACTATGTTTTCCTTCACCGAAAGCTCATTGTGAAACGAACCCACGATCTTCGACGCGATAATCGACGTCAGGACCACTGAACTGTAATCGCCTTAAAAAAATTAAATATTTCCGAGCATATACGGTAGTTTGTGTGTGGAATAACATATGTAAGGAATAAGTCGATAAAATTAGTTCTGTATAGTACGACCTGAGATAAAGAGTATCATTAGTGTTACGGAGAATAAATGCAATTTATAATAGCGCCATCTATTATTCAATAGCGGAACTACATTACACTACTACCGCCCTCTAGTATTGACTAGCGGAACAAGAAGCTTACTCTGTTCTAAATGTGTTAGTGCGTTCTAAACAAAGAAATTTAAATATAGATGCAATTAAAGTCTTTGGTTCTAAATAAAGAATCAGTGTTTTCTTAAGAACTGGTGTAAAATTATTTAATCAGAACCCCAACACGTAACATTATGTTATAATTAATAATTTCGACACCATACAAAAAACGCTATTATTTTGCCCTTTTTTGCTCGATATCATCACCAGGCTGTATCTCAAGAACCGCGATAGCTAGACAGTTGAAATTTTCACAAATTATATATTTCTGTTGCCGCTATAACAACAAATACTAAAAACAAAATAAAATAAATATTTAAGGGGGGCTCCCATACAAAAAACGCTATTTTTTTGCCCTTTTATGCTCGATATCATCACCAGGCTGTATCTCAAGAACCGCGATAGCTAGACAGTTGAAATTTTCACAAATTATGTATTTCTGTTGCCACTATAACAACAAATATTAAAACCAAAATAAAATAAATATTTAAGGGGGGCTCCCATACAACAAACGAGATTGATTTTTTTGCCCTGTTTTGCACGATATCAATAATGGCAACAGTTAGCACTTGAAATATTCACAAAATACTCAGTTGTATTTCACTTGAATAATAAATAATAAAATTAAAATAAATATTCAAGGGGGGCTCCCATACAAGAAACGTGATTATTTTGCCTTTTTTACGGAACCCTTCGTGCGCGAGTCCGACTCGCACTTGGCCAGTTTTTTTATAGCTAGTCACACTAATTTCTGAAGGTCCAACATAATAACAAAGGGATCTCTTTCTAAATGGCAAACAAATACCTTATCTTGGATTATGTTTTTCTTACATATGCAGATAACTTATGGTCACAGTAGGGTAACCAGTCGACAGTTTATTGGACTACCGGACCGAATCTTTTTTCTATCAGGAAGATAAAATGTTCTATATATATAGTACTAGCTGTTCCGCGCGGTTTCACTCGCATTCCCGAGGGATCTCATCTTTTCCCGGGATAAAAAGTAGCCTATGTGCTATTCCAGACTATAATCTATCTCCATGCCGAATTTCATCCAGATCCATTCAGCCATTCTGGCGTAAATGAGTAACAAACATCCAAACTTTCACATTTATAATATTAGTAAGATTATTCCAGGATATTATCTACCTGTGTGCCATGTTTCATCAAAATCTGGCCCTTAGTGATTGAGCAACAAATACTAGTAACTGTTAATTTAACTTATGTAGTGATTTATTTAATAACAGTATTTGAATCCACCATACCTATGTATCAGGAATTTCGGTTTAGAAAATCTTTATTGGGTTAAGAAAAAACAAAAATTTCACTTACATACAACACAAATTAAACTTAAAATTAGCAGTGAGTGAGCATGCGAATATTAGGTACCTAATACAAAATACCTTCTTATGTGTGTGTGTGTGTGTGTGTGTGTGTGTGTGTGTGTGTGTGTGTGTGTGTGTGTGTGTGTGTGTGTGTGTGTGTGTGTGTGTGTGTGTGTGTGTGTGTGTGTGTGTGTGTGTGTGTGTGTGTGTGTGTGTGTGTGTGTGTGTGTGTGTGTGTGTGTGTGTGTTTCCAAAATTTGTGGTAAGTGATGATGTGGCCGAAGGTGGTAAGTACACAAAGCTTTGATGGGAACTGGCTCGCAAGTGCAGCTGTTGGAACACACTGCTTGAGTGTGGTAGCCAGCCAGTCGGGTACTACTTATATATTTATGAATTGTCACTCTATTGCACGGTCGGAAGGTTGCTTTTGCTGAGAAGAATCAAACGGTCGTCTTTTTTGCTAGTTTTAATTTTGTTTTGTTAGTGATTTCAATACGAACAGACCCACAGTCTTGCTCTGTCAAAAAAGAAACACAATTTTTCCCGAATTTTCCAATTTTCGGTAAGTACCTGGGCATTACCTAAAAATATAAAACTTGAGAGGTGTCAAGGGACACCCGAAGTTATATACGTTATATAAGTCGAGAGAGTATAAAATATATATATATAAAAAAAAACTATATATATATAAATAGAAATAAAAATATCTGGCTTGCTTTCTCTAAGAGAGAGAGAGAGAGAGAGAGAGAGACAGACAGAGAAACATGCGCACGCCGCACAGCTTACAATAGGACACCGACACAAAAGTGTCGGTGACAATTTTTCGTGAGCATTTTTTCCGTCTAGCCCCCTTTCACAACGCGCGATTCTGACTGTTACCATCATAAAAATGCTAAATAGAAATAGGTCACGTGATGCCCTTATTAACAAACATCACGAATACCTGCCTATCTAAATAACTATTAATCGTATAATTGTAATTGTTTATTATTTATTTCCACATATTATTCGACGATTGGTGTTTAAATAAAAACAAAGCACATGAAAATCAACCATCAAAAGGAACATACGTAAGAACCTAGTACAAAGAGAAGCGATGCCTGCCTCCTACAAGCCTTCCGCGACGCCACAATCAGTCTTTGAACATGGAACTTTTATATTCACCAATAAATTCCCACATATCATTCTTATATCATTGAAATAAGGACGAAAATAACTTTGGCAACTGCATATGTTATGTTGGCGGGTAACATCATATTGCCCGAAGGCGCGAATCAAGGATTTCGCGCGTCGCTTCGCGCCAAAACAAAGCTTTGCCTTCTTGTGGTGGGTAACTTTTGTGACGTAAAGGATTTCTTTTTTTTTAATTGTAGGTTTAGAAAAAATGCACTAGGGTTGAGTTTGTTAGGGTTCCATATCAAAACTGTAAAGGTTCTTTATTATAATAATATAATGTAAGTACCTATGACTTATGTACTTACATTTAAGAAATTTATTAGTCCTGTAAAATTTATACTATAATAAACAAATTAATTGCTTGTTCAACGTAAGTATAAGTATTCGCCATCAATATTATAGTGAGCGTGACTATTTTTTCGTATAATATGACCTAAGCATAGCTAGTTATGTCTCTTTTCATTATTTAGTAGGATTAGTTTAATTTGAAAATCGGCACCAATTAATAAATAGATACTTAAGTTTTATCAAAAGATTAAAAAGTAGACTCAAACTAAGTTGTTTGTTGAGACATTCTAATGTCTTTGGTTGAGATGAGACTGTAAAGCTGAATAATTCAACGTTTAATTTACCGCAAAGCAAATAGTTCTATCAGCAGAAGCCATCGCAGCCAAATCATAATCCCAAATTGGCCTCAAAATCAAAACAAAGCTGAAATACCAAATTAGAGCTGCTAAATTCAAATTATCACCGACAAACTTAATTATGCAGATGCAATTAGCACGTGCAATCAAATATGCAACTATCACCTGGAGCACAAAGTCTAAAATAGATGGGCAAAGTTTCGGCACGTGCAAGTATCACGGTAATAAGTACTTTTCCGTGCTATACACACCTGCCGCCGCCGCCGCCGCCGCCCGCCGCCGCCAACTCCGTTGACATTACACTGACTCATTCGTGCCATTCTCCATTCGTTCATTTATAATTCATTCGCTCACTCACGAACTGAGAGTCGACATCCCTAAGCCCCGTTGGGGTATACGTCTATAATGCTGCTAAATTGTAAATGACCATTTCGACTTTGAGTGAACTTCGAAATTCGGGTGTTTTAAATTATTCATATAAAATTGGCTGCGTACGACGCGACGTAGTACCCACTGCGTGTAGTTTGTGTTATGAATATTTAGGTGAATAGTACCTAAAGCGTGGAAAGGTTGGCACACATTTAATTTGATTGCTATCTGATTCAGGTGTTGATTTGATTGTTGCTCCTCATAAAGGTAAATTGAATAGGATTTCTGTGCGTTTAGAATTTCGAATGGTAATTTGGTAGTAATTTTAAATGTAAGGTAAGGTAATTTGAAATATACATATTATCGACATATCGATAAAACTACAACATAGTGAAAATATGCACACTAACACTGTAAGGGATTAGGAAAAGGAGTGACGTTCGTGTTTAGATGTCACAGTAGAACAAAGGAACTCCTGTACACAAATCATTGATAAACGCAAAGTATTCTAAATTAATCCGCTTACTGCCTTAGCACCATAAACTATAAAATTCTATAACGTTCTGAATTTAATCGCATGTTAGCTACTGACAAGAAGATAATTGAAATAATAATTTAAAATTTGTCTCAACTTGCCAGGGTCTTCCGGCAGATGCACTTGAGTTTTTATGCGATGATATTTATAATAATCTATACTAATATTATGAAGAGGTAAAGTTTGTGAGGTTGTAGGGGTAATCTCTGGATCTACTGAAACGATTTAGAAAATTATTTTAGGTACCTACCAAACCGCGGGGACTGCAAGTAATTATTATAAATGTGAAAGTTAGTTTATTTGTATTTGTGTTTGTATGTTTGTTGCTCAATCACGCAAAAACGGCTGAACGGATTTTGATGAAACTTGATACACTAATAGTTTTATAAACTGCCTGTGAGCCAAGGCAAATGTGTCCTGGAATAAAACATCCATACTTTTTATCCCGGGAAAAATTAGATCCCAATTTTTCCCCTTTGGATCTTAAATCCATAGAGAAGAATCTCTTTTTATTCCTGTTCTACGTATAAAAAACAACACCTGTGAAAATTCAGCTTTCTAGGTCCACGGTTTTAGGCTGGGCGTTGATGAGTCGGAATCAAGCCTTCTCATTTTATATAGATACACGTTAGAATAGATTTTGCAAAATGAGTATAGTATTTATTTACAACAAATGTACAAAATGTACAACTATAGTAATATATAAAAAACTTCTTCGAGGCTGCCGCTGCTGCCGATCGGCAAGGTTCCAAGCAGGCTGGTAGCGTTTCCACTTTGGGTGGCCAAGCTGATGCGTTGGCGGAAAAAGCTCCCATAAATTAATTATGCATTAATTAATAGTCGCTGTAATCCAAATAAGGTTTGTTATTGAACTAAGTGACTCAAAACAAACGGAGTCTATTCACAGACTCATAGTAAAGAAACATTAAACAACAGTTCAGACGTAGTTAGGTCATGAGACCTGCTATTCGACACATATTAAAAGCTCTTATCAAATGGAACTGCGCTCGGCGCTCGCACTCAAAACCAATATTTTACAATTTGCCGACAATTACGTGAATTTACATCGTCCAATGGGGTATTGTAAATGGCTATCGAATATTCTGCGAATTTGGTCATGTTATTTTGCATTGGTAACTAAAAATTTTCAGGCGTATTCAAATTTTAGATGAATCAATATTGGTGTAATAAATTATTACCAACTAAATAGTTGTCTCAACCGCTTTCCGTAACTTCAATTCAGATGACCTGCCTGCCTGTGTCAGACTTCTGAAAATTAAAAAAATATATATTTTTAGTGTGGGTAGGTATAAAAAAGAAAGAAAGAAATGTACCTAGTTCTTTATCATGCCTACGAAACTCTTTTTATTTAAGCCATATTTAATACCACAGACTTCACTGGATTTTAAATCACAGTGTTGCCAGTGAGTAAAAATAAAAATCTCCCAGTTTTTACCCTCGCGTGGTTACAAAAACGAATCAAAGCTCAGGTACTTTAGTACGACATCGGAAATTATGCAAATGAGAATCAAACTTGTACCACAGCCTTGTACGCCACTCTCAACTACTTGGTCTTGAAAGTTACATCGAAAAAAGGGAGTTTTTAAAAAATCACCGCTCAGTCCGTCCCCTGTAAAAAAGTTGGTGTAATTAAGTTAAGATGGAAGTTTTTCATGTGTCCATAAAAAGTGGACGTTTTAGGTTCCGTTTCTTAATATAGCGGTACGTTTTATAGAGAAAATGTTAAACTAGCTGTCCCCCGCGGTTTCACCCGCTTTTCCGAGGGATCTTCACGATACGCTAGTCAAAAAAAAAAGAAAAAGAAAGAAACATATTTTATTAACGCGCACCATTCGACGCAAACCAAATACTAAAGAAAAAATAATAAACTAAGTAACTATAAAAAAAATTAAACAATATTGTTGGAGATTTGTGCGTCGTATGTGCGCAAAAATATGGGTCATTGCTCAACATAATAGGTACTGAGGCTTAGGACGAACCTAATATCTGCAGCGCTGTTTTTCAGCAATAACCGATGAGCGACGATTCCCACCGGTGGGAAAATCGATATCCAGTAAGTGGGTAACCAATAACTAAATATAATCTTACTATGTATATCTCTTTCTAACATAGATTATTGGAAAAGCATAGTTAATTCTTTCAAAATAGTCTATGTCAATGTCGTGAACCTTATATATGAAAATAGTGACCACTATCTTCTTGTCTATTATATAAAAATGAATCCCTATTTCCTTGGTCACGGCATCACGCGTGAACGGCTGGACCAATTTCGCTAATTCTTTTTTTGTTGTGTTTGTTATTGTGAGGAGAAGGTTTTAATGAAAGAAAAATAGTATGAAAGTTGTGCGGAACATTAGAAAATTTAAGAAAACTTAACGACCATATTCAATTTCCTAACCTTAATACAAACATGGCGTTTGACATAACTGCCAGTGGCCAGTTGTGTGACAGTGAAAACTGATGGTTCCAAGTTTCTTTTTATTTTCATTTCATGGCAGGACAACGTCTGCCGGGCCCACTAGTTTATTTATACGATAAAAGCAAGCTTTTCAACTGATTTTTTATATTGTTAGAAAGAGACAACATTAGTTTAGTTAGTAAAAAATAAAATCGATGTCACTTTCTACACTAATATTATAAAGAGGTAAAGTTTGTGAGTTCGTCGGGGTAATCTTCGGATCTACTGAACCGATTTTGAAAATTCTTTTACCAATAGAAAGCCACGTTATTTGTGAGTGTAGGCTATATTTTAATCCCGGGAAAAGATAAGATCCTACGGGAACGCCGGCAAACCACTGAGGACAGCTAGTTTAACATTTTCTCTACAAAAAGTATCGCTATATTAAGAAACGGAACCTAAAACGTCCACTTTTTATGGACACATGAAAAACTTCCATCTTAACTTAATTACACCAAATTTAAATAAATTGGTTTTGAAAAATGTTAGTAAAAAATCTAACAAAAGTTTTATCTATATTCCCACTGTATTCAAATAGCCTAAGATTTGATATTAGAGAGCGTACACAGTTCTCTGTTCTATTCTAGTTCGGAATAAAACGTATCTGGTATCTAAGTATACCTAGTGTGCTCATAACTACAGAGGCATTGTGTCGAAAGAGTGAGTTCAAGTTATCTTGGATCTAAAACGTGCCGTTCCACCGACTTACGATCATTATCTTTGTGATCCGATAATCGACAAGACCAGTGGTTGAGAAGCTGTCCCCGGTTTTAGCCGCGTTCCCGAGGGATCCTACATTTTCCCGGGATAAAAGGTATCCTATGTCTTATTCCAGGATATGATCTACCTGTGTGCCAAGTTTCATCAAAATCCGTTCGGCCATTTTTGCTGTACAAACTTTCATTTATAATTTTAGTAAAAAATCTAACGTTTTTAACTGAGGTCATATTGGTCAAATGAAATGATAATGAACTAATTGAACCGAGAAGTTAGTAGCATTCATACTTTTTGATAGATTTGCACGGTGGTAGGGTACTTTACAGTATAGTACTCGACTGGATGACTCAAGTAGAAAATTTGTCGCCAAGCACCTGTTGGTGTATTCCGGCCATTCAGGCAGACGGTTCACATGATGGTAAGTGGTCATCGCCGCCTATGGACATTTGTAATACCAGGGTGATTGCCGATGTGTTGCCAACCTTGAAGAGCTCTTTTTACGCCCTTGCACTTTGAGAGCCAGTTTGCCTTCAAGGTATACAGGGTATATAGGGCAATCCCCCTGGGAGCAATTCATGTTTATTAAGTAAAAAGTCATCATGTTCTGGAAAAAAATCGTAATATTTTATTTTTTCATAATGCCATATTTAGTTCCTTTCGTAATCTGTTCTTTTTTGCATATTACTTGTACAAAATAATTTCGATGTTTCACATCTGCCAGGCGTCCTGTGACGGCTTACAATTTTTTTATAACTGAAGTCTTATTATTCGGCATATATCTATTAACAGGCATTACGAAACTCAACACATTTAGAAGTCGAAAAATCCAATTAACTTTGTCCTACAACATTATACCGTTTGATTGCCAAAAGGGGTAGATAATTGACTGCCGACCTTTTGAAAACTTTTTCCTATTAACCGCTTCAACTTTCACTTTGTGGGCTCTTGAAATATCGATGGGTTAATTAAAACGTCAAACTTTGTATGTACCTATCAATCTATAGTAGGTATTATAATAAATTATAAGTAAAAAAAACTTTTTTTTAAAAACAAGCTTTGGATTTAGAGTGATGTTACTTTATTTTTAACCGACTTCAAAAAAAAGGAGGAGGTTCTCAATTCGTCTGTATGTTTTTTTTTTTTTTTTTTTGTATGTTTGTTACTCGATTTCTCTGCCAATTATGAATAGATTTTGATGATTCTTTTTTTGTTTGGTAGATCCTACTTCAGAGGTGGTCCCATTTAAATTTTGTCGAAATTGATTAAGCACCTTTTGAGAAAATCAACAAAAACGAAAAAAAATCTATCTCGTTTGATAAACCTTAGTGAATCAAACTGAGTCGTTGAGCGTGACTTTTTGGATTTGGATGAAATTTCGTGTGTATACTTCAATGGGTTCTTCGATGGTTTTAAAATACAATTGGACCCGGTAGGTGGCGCTGGAATCGAGTTCCAAGATTTGTTTTAATTTCAGGGCAGGACGACGTCTGCCGGGCCCGCTAGTTATATATTATATTTTACCGGCCAGACCCGATTTCAGGACAAACTAGTTTTGCCTAGGATAACATATAATAAGGAATAAACTTTAAAAATTAAAAAATAAAATTATTTTTAAAAATAAAAAACAAAAACCGACTTCAAAACTGTAACCTATACCTATGTACAAACATAAACTAAAAAGTAAAGAATAATATTTTAATTTCAAAGCAAGAGCCTTAAAGGACAATCAACAAAATTATTGATATTTATATATCTATTTAATATTTATAAACAGTTCTTTTTGGAGTCGGTGCCAGCCAAGAAGGACAGTTTAATTCTGCCTTTGTAACAAACTTTCGAAAAGTAGGGGAACGGCGGCGCAGACCTAAGGAACATTACCGTAAGGAGAGGTGTCGTAAGACGTTTTCTCGTATGAACACTTCGTGTCCAGTTCAAAACTGTCCTTCTTCTTGACTGGCACCGACTCCAAAAAGAACTGTTTATAAATATTAAATAGATATATAAATATCAATAATTTTGTTGATTGTCCTTTAAGGCTCTTGCTTTGAAATTAAAATATTATTCTTTACTTTTTAGTTTATGTTTGTACATAGGTATAGGTTACAGTTTTGAAGTCGGTTTTTGTTTTTTATTTTTAAAAATAATTTTATTCAAGTTATTCTCAGCAAGTCCTTTATTATAGGATTAATAGTCCGCCATCTTAGGTGTTCCGCCATGTTGTATTTAGAATGACGTCACACAGCTAACCATGCATTGTCATCTAAACTAAACGTGTATACAACATTTCAGCTCAATCGGTTAAAGATATCTGCTTAAATACATATATTGCTAGTTAAATAAAAGCTTGTAAACAGACTTGGCTGACCGACATAGTGACATATCAGCGCCAACCTAAAACACAGGTTCCATTTTTAAAGATTTTTTTAAACATATATCTGACAATTTATTAAAGCATTAGCAATACCAGGGGGATTGTCAATGTGTTGTACACCTTACTTACGAAAGCAACTTAAAAGTGCAAGTCCGGCCTTACAATGCCTTTGGCTCTCAAGTGCAACTGCCGGAACATAGGTTGGTGATCTTCAAGTTGATGGTGGTAGCCAGCTAGCCAATCGAGAACTACATTTACCCTACCACCGTGCTGTGGTTTCCTCACGATGTTTTCATTCACCAAAAACTCAGTTCATTGTATTGGCAATGTCAGGGGTATTGCTAATGTCTATAGGTGACGTAAGTCACTTACCATCAGGTGACCCACCTGCCTCGTTGTCACTTGACAGAGCTTGTTTCTGTTTCATTTATTTATGAAAAAAATATTCAAATCCGTGTTGAAGAATCAAAGAAAACTGTGAAGTGCCAGCCCTAAAGCGTCGCAACCAACATCGTTAAACAGAGAACGTAAACTATCGACAGAAAGCTTTCAACTTGCTAATGATTTGAGTGCAGGGTCGCCATCGACTCATAAACTCATAATTGGGCGGCTTGCTACGCAGTCGCGACTTGACTTGGTGTTATTTAATGAACTTAAGCGGAGATAGTGGCTTTCAGTTTGTTACATAGCTTTACTAGCTGCCCCCCGCGGTTTCACCCGCGTTATCGAGGGATCTTATCTTTTCCCGGGATAAAAGTAGCGTAGTAAGTTTATAGGTATTAAGATGTCGTCTCTTCAATTCGTTATGTCGAACAACTTTTATTATGTATGTAATGAGTACCTACTACAAAACACGTGCGAGAGAAATAAGCTGAAATGAACAATAAACAATTTTAAAATTTGTTAAATGGCAATATTTTACAAACTTTTATTTAACTTGCAATGTTTCTATGTTCGGGTCAAATCTTGCAACTGAATTTTAAAGCAGTTATTCTCAACCGATTGAGGTGGAATTTTGCATGTTTCGTTTGGATGGCAATGTATGGTTAGCTAAATGACATCTAAATCCAATATGGCGGATGACCCAAGATGGCGGACCAAATAACCCATGATATTGGGTATCAAATGAAAGGGTTTGCTGAAAAGAATACGAAAGGAGCAGGTTTTAAAAAATATTTTTACAATGATATATTTTTTTTAAGGCGATGATAGCTCAGTGGTAGTGACGTGGGATACCTACAAGGCGAAGGTCGTGGGTTCGAATCCTAAAATGAGCTTGAGCTTTCGGTGAAGGATAACATCGTGAGGAAATAGCACGGTGGTAGGGTACTTTGTAGTACCCGACGGGCTGGCTACCACCCTCAAGTTGAAATTCTGTCGCCATGCACCTATCGGTGTGTTCCGACAGCTGCACATGAATGCCAGTTCCTATCTAAGCTATGTGTGCTTAACACCTTCGGTCACATCATCACTTACCATGGTGATATTGCGGTCCAACACAAGCTTATCCAGAATTAAAAAAAGACTCAAATAAAAAATCATACTTCTCTCATAAAAAAAAAAATGTGTTCCTCAATCACACTAAAACGGCTACAATGAAACAAGGTCCCGTAAAAAACATTGTATATCCTCTCCAAGCATTATATAACCTAGCGCGGACAAAACCGCGAGGAGATAGAGTACTAAATCGTTCATTAAAACAGTTACAGAACTTATCAATATAATATGACAAGATCAAAGCAAACTGTACAACCCTACAAGTCAGCTTCGTTTAGTTGCGACAGTTTCTAGGAAGTACTTGCTTATAGCTGAAATATAACTTCGTCTATCACAGTAAATATACATGCTAAAGCAGTATGGAAACTATGAACAAAACGGTCGAAACGGCGCACTCACACAGACGCGCGCATCGATGAGATTCTAAGCACCCCTCGCAGTGCTGTCAGTAGCGAGTTCACGCGCATCGTAATGAGTGGACGCGTTATACGTGTTGCGATTGCACCACGGATCGTCTACAATTTTTTTTTAAATTGCCACGAGTATATGATGATGTAGCGGCTATAGTAACAGCGCTACAGTGAGTCGAGTCAGCGGAGAAGTAATAGAATCGCGTCATCGCAATAAATGGACGTAATGAAATATGACACAGGAATTCCTACATCGCGCTAGCAAAGTTTTCTCGGCACTTTGCATATGCACGAGTTCTCATGAAGAATCGTCGGACTGCAGTCCCCTGGCATTGATACCTAGCCCGGTGGAAGATCTTCCCTTTCCGCGGTATCTATGACTAGATACGCTTTCTTTTTAAACAGCAATAAAAAAATAGTTTATAGATTTTACATTGCATAGCTTACGGGGACAACTTTAACGCTCCAATAGAGCAGCATATATCAACAACTGGGCCTAGTTTCCATACTGTATTAGCGTATATAATTACTGTGGTATTGTAGAGCAAAGAACAGGTGGCAGATGACTGGGCACTTTACGAAGTATTTCATTACGTTTGTTATTCTATACTAGTTTAGCGGTCAAGTGACCGTGATGAAGGTGGAGTCCCACAATGAGTTTACTGTGAAAACAGAGAATAAACCATAGTACGGTGGTAGGGTAATGTTTTGCTGGAAGCATGATACCTCCCTGACTCTACGCTCAAGTTAAAAGTATATTACCGCGAGCCATTTTTAAGCAAAATGAAGCATGCTTTTAATTTAAACATTAATTATAATATTTCATAAAGTTTATAATTAATTATTATTTTTAAAGTTAATATAATCGCCATCAAAATTCGTCACGCACGACAATTATTCTGTAAATGATATTGGTATAATTTGGCATGACTAAACTTCAATTATTTTCTTATGTTTTCGTTAGAAAGACATAGAGTATAGTGGCGTGCCGCTAGTCTAGTCTTTGATCATCGTTTGGCGTCACATGGCTTGTGTATTTCGTCAGTATCAAGTAGGTATATAATATTCTTGTTGTACCGTCACGTTACATCACATTCACTGTAAAGTCTAACTCGTCCGTACAAGTCCGGTCAGGTTTTAGTGAAATTGGCGGCTGTTCCACTAAAACTTTTCACGGACTTTTTGGAACAACCTGAACTCTAGTAGAAAAAAAAAACTTAGATTGATCTTTATTGGACAAAACACCACCGAATAAACGAATTTAATGAAAATAAAACGGAAACCCAACGGCCTAGTTTTCATACAGAACATGTTACATAGGTATGCATACTCATACGTTGTTACGCGATTTCAAGAAAACTCAATTCGTTCTGTTCACTGGAATGCAAACAAGTTATATTCTACCATCTAGCGTCTTAAACACGGCTGTCTGTCACACCGCACTGCTATAAAATAGATGAGGAGTGCAGTGGTTGCCACACGAGTCATACTTGTGAACAAATGCTGCTTCAAAACTCATTTATTCAGTTAAGGCCCTGGTAAGGCACTTATGAACGTTACAATTGACTCTACCACCGGTTCAAGACTCCGGCAAGAAACTCAGCAAGGCAATTTTTTTTTCAGCAGTGGATCATTCTTAAATTTATTTACATTTTCATAAGTACATTTAGATACATTTTGAAATATTTTATGGGGGCTTGTGGGGGCAAATCTGAGCGAGTTATATAAGGAGTCAGTCATAACAAAAAAAAAAAATATAGGCCACTAATGACATCGAGGCAGGCGAGTCACCTGATGGTAAGTGACACCGTAGACATTAGCAATACCAGGGGGATTGCCAATGTGTTGTACACCTTATTAAAATGCCTTAAAAGCAACTGGATCTTAAGTGCGATTGTCGAAACAACCAACAGGTTCTTGGCGATAGATTTTCAACTTGAGGGTGGTAGTTAGCCAGTCGCCTTCGCCACGGTATACGACTACACTACCACTGAGCTATCATCGCCTTAAAAAATCTAGAAAAAAACATTGACGTGAAAACTTCTTTAGCGGCGACAAATTCTAAGTACATAATATTAGTTGATCGTGAAAATTATCGTATTTACGGTGTAAATATTTTCGTCAGAACTAGCGTGTAAGAATCCGTAGGACAGCTTAAAACTTGGCGCGCAGCATTTTAAAGGAAAAATGTATTGTGCCATGTCTTTGGATTGAGATCTAGTGCCTTATTACTTCGTTGGTGCAGTTCTATGAAGGATTTCCATGCAGATATACAGACTTGGACTATGAGATGGGATATTTTTAAAATTTAAGTTTTTTTTATCGATTTTATGGTTGTTCCTGAGAATATCATCAAGCCAAGCACCTATCGGTGTGTTCCGACAGCTGCACTTGAGAGCCAGTTCCCATCTTTGTGTGCTTACCACCTTCGGCCACATCAGTTACCATGGTGAGATTGTGGTCAAACACAAGCTTATCCAGAAACAAAAAAAAATATTCCATTTAAAAAGTACACTAGTATTAGCTTCACCATTTTTTACTTATATGTTCCAGGGAGGAACAGGAAGGTTGTGGGTTCGAATCCTATAATGAGCCTTTCGGTAAAGGAAAATATCTTGAAGAAACCATAGCACGGTGGTAGGGTGCTTTTTAGTAACTACTCGACTGGCTGGTTATCCCCGGTGTGTTTCGGCAGTTGCACTTGAGAGCCAGTTTGCCTTGAAGGCATTGTAATAAGGTGTACGACACATTGTCAATCCCCCCTGGTATTGCTTATGTCTATAGGCAACGGTAGTCACTTACCGTTAGGTGACGCGTCTACCTGTCTGACGGGCCGGTTGGCGTGGTTGGTTAACACACTGCCTATCATGCCGCAGGTCGTGGGTTCGATTCCCATCCAGGACAGACATTTGTGTGCATGAACATGTCTTTTTGTCCTGAGTCTGGGTGTAATTATCTATTTATATATGTATTCACAAAACAAAAGTAGTCTATGTATTATATCAGTCATCTGGTTTCCATATTACAAGCTCGCTTAGTTTGGGATCAGATAGCCGTGTGTGAAAAATGTTCGAGGATATTTATTTATTTATTTAATTGTAGTATAATTTTTTTTTCACAAATATTTATCAATAGCTTTGTAATGGTTATTTATTATTGGCCTGTATAATATTTGTCTTTGTCAGACTTCGGCATTATAGATTACTAGCATTCTGCCAATCAGTTTCTCCTGCATTACCTAGGGAATTAGAATGAAACAGCCTATGTTAGAATAGCTTTCCATTGGTGATAGAATTTTTAGGATCGATTCAGCAGTTCAAAGTCAAACTCATTTATTAAGTTTAGGCCCTGGTAAGGAACTTACGAACGTTACTATAGGGATGGTTACTGATATATCAAATCAGCTTCTTTTTATTATAATGTCAATACAATCCCACCAAAAACATAAATGTAAAAAAGGAGAGCCAAGTTCAATACAAAAATTATTCTCTGCTGTGGGCTTCGCCGCAAAAAGAATGGAGATCTGAGATTGAGTGCCAAGTTCTATGCAAAATCCAAATATGTAGTCTAAGGGCTGACTTGGCTGGTTTTCCCATACGAATTATATAGCCTTCGCATGTTCTAAACCTGTTACCTTTCGGTTCTTATTTTATTATTCCGAAAATTTGGCTTGCTGGTAGAAACTACCCATCGAACATAAGGCTCTTCCATGACTGTGTAAAATTAGGTACTTAATAATAATTCGTATGGGAAAACCAGCCAAGTCAGCCCTTAGACTACATATTTGGATTTTGCATAGAACTTGGCACTCAATCTCAGATCTCCATTCTTTTTGCGGCGAAGCCCACAGCAGAGAATAATTTTTGTATTGAACTTGGCTCTCCTTTTTTACATTTATGTTTTTGGTGGGATATCATTACTTTTTGTAGGTATTATTTATTTAAACTATTGCCTATACTATAATACTATACGTACGTACCTACTTATTAAAGAAATTGTAATAATAATAATATTACTACAAATTATAAGTTTTCCTTAAGAAAACTTAGCGATTTCGCAGCACAAATCGCAACCTTATAGGTCAGATATCGAGAGACAACCGGACAGCAAGACGGCGCTCGCGCTTATGAGCGCGGCTGCCGCTCGCTCGGCGACGTTCGCGTCAACCGTTCAATTCGATTATCACAACGCCCCACCCACCCCGCCCGCGCCGCTCCGGCGTCACTCGGCGCGCGCGCGTCGTGTATATACCGAAAATCTAAATGCCTATTATTTTATCATTATTTATGAGTAGGTAATGATTTTACACTATTGATGTGCGCTAAATATAAAAATAATAATTAATCCCAGTTAATAACGTAGGTACCCTAAGTAATATTAGGTATTTATGTTAAGCGTTCATAATAGAATCTAATTATTTAAAAATTGCCTTTTTTTTATTTATTCCTTTGTATTCATCTAATTACCTATCTGCATACCAAATTTTAACTCTCTAGGTCATCTGGAACTGGGTTAGAGTTTTGGTCTATAGGTCAGTCAATGATAAAATGAGGAATTTTGGACATTAATATCTAAATAACCGTTTGAGATAAGCTTATGAAATTTAGAACACATATGTATCTCGCAAGTCTCAATATATGAGCCAAATTTGATACGTTTATGTAAAATAGTTTTTGATTTATGAGGGGGTCAAAAGTGGCTCCAAATGGTTCGTGTAATATTACACACGGTGCGCCTCGCCAGTTCTGTTTCTTGAACTCGGCTTGACACGCTCCCGCGTGTCTAGATGATTTACATGGAGTTTTGTATGAAATACATACTTGTGACGTCATAAATATACACGATCAAAAGATCTACTCTTTGTCGTTAAATTGGTAATTAAAAATCATAAAAAGGCGGCATTTTACAACGTGTTCGCTATTTTACAGTAATTTTAGATGTTTCATACACTAATTAGTGTTAGGTATTTTTTCTTGAATACAGGCATGATCCCTATTGACTTTACCACCAGTTTAATATTACACTTAAATTGAGAACACTCCTGCAAGAAACTCAATTTACTCTCTTTTCAAAACTCATCTCTTTATAATATTAGTATGGACAAGTAATTTAGTTATAACACGACGAAACTAAAGGGTTCCTTGTTTAACTACGGAACCCCAAAAACAATAATCTTCAATTACTTGTATTACATCTTTGAAGCAATTTCATAAACACTAATTCAAGTCATTAAGAAATTCCACGAAGGGGTTAACTTCTCTTTGTTAGAGACGGACTGTTGAAATTATGCTAATAGATTTTTTTTTATCCAAGTATGCTCGTTGGTAAGGGCAGTGCTACACTTATGTAACTTTATAAGAAATAAATAAAAATATATAAATCTGAAGAGTTTGATTGTTTGTTTGAACGCGCTAATCTCAGGAACTACTGGGTTCGAATTGAAAAAATATTTTAGTGTTGGGTAGGCCATTTATCGAGGAAGGCTAACATAACAAAAGAAATAAAGACTATGTCAAGTGGGGTATCATTTAATAGGTCTTTGAAAATCATTATTGTGTTTTTTAATCATTTTTCATTTCAATTGACTATTTAGGATCGATATAAATGGCGTGAAACATTAAAATTAGTTATTTCAATTTATTTTTCATCCCCCCATCTCGGAAAGAGTATTTTTGCTCTTCGATATCTAAGTGGGAAAGCCGTTTTTATCCACTAGAGGATAAAGGAAATTTGTGAATTCAAAACATCACTTTTATATTTACTTTTCCCTCCATGGTGCCGAATTTATCAGACAACCTTTTTTAATTTGTTAAAAACTCAGACTAGGAAACTTCTTGGTGTATTTTTTTTATTTGCTTTGCGCGGGACATTTTCTTTTTTTTTTCATTTAGTCATTTCCTCGCTGAGGTGGGTTGAAAAGTAACGTGTTGCACTCGAGTGTAAATATTTTTCACCTCGTGCTCGTTTGATTCCCTCGCTAACGCTCAGGATTTAAATTTTAAATTCCTTCGCTTGCTCGGTCTTCAAAATTGAGCTCGCGGTTAATAAACAACTTTTCATGCCACCATCTCGGAAAGAGTATTTTTGCTGTTCGATATCTGAGTGTAAAAGTTATTATCCTCTAGAGGATAAAGTAAATAGAACATAGTGTGCACTAAGTTTGTGAATTCAAATCATCATTAAACCTATTTACTTCTCCTTCCATGGTTCCGAATTTATCATACATCAAAGTCAAAGTCAAAACCATTTATTCAGTTTAGGCCCTAGAATATATATATACTTATGAAGGTCGAATTACAGAAGTTACCACCGGTTCGGAAGTCAGCCTTCAATTGAGAAGAACCGGCAAGAAACTCAGCAAGGTTACTTTTTTAAAATATTATTGGATCTGACTATATTGGCTTTTTTTCAATTTTATTCTTAAACTAATACAAAAATACATAAAAAAATATAATTTTGACAAATTAAAAAATGATTTTTTTTTTTTTTTTTTTTTTGTTTTTTGTTGCTGGCAATCATCCTTTTAGGATATTTCTGCCAATGTCAAAGTATTTGGGATGGTCTTGGTCTATTTGTCACAGTTTTAGTATTTAGTCAATACAAAGTCTTTCAATCGCATACATTTTCTTCAGTTTCAATTTCTTCTTTTTAAACGACTTCAAAAAAGGAGGAGGTTATATGTTCGACTGTATGTATTTTTTTTTTTTTTTTTTATGTATGTTCATCGATTTTTTCGCCAATTGTCAACCGATTTTCAAATTTTTTTTTTTGTTTAAAAGAGTATTCTTCGGCGGTGGTCCCATTATCACCAAGTCAGGATCTGATGATGGGATCCTGGGGGAAAACGAGGGTAACCCTCAAATTTTATAAGAAATGTCAACTGATTTTCAAAATTCTTTTTTCATTTGAAAGAGTATACTTCGGCGGTAGTCCCACTGTCACCAAGTCAGGATCTGATGATGGGATCCTGGGGAAAATGAGAGCAACCCTCAAATTTTATAAGAATTTACAGTATTTTTCATTCATATACGTACTTATCAAAGCTATTTCCATCTGGTAGTCATCATCTTATGTTGCAGAGCTGATGATGGAAGGTACAACTCCTTAAAGGTTAGGAGTTAGGGGATATTTCTTTAAATATTATAGTCACGTTTAGACTCGTATCGTCGTCTCTTTGTATATTAAAATGAGCTAATGATAGAAGGTAATATCTTTATCAGTTAGGAGTTAGAATATACGTTGTCCTAGATATGAAATGAAACGCAATATCAAGTAGCTGCTGAGAAAGAAGCCTTAATCATTTAGGATATATATTCTTTATTTTCTTTAAAAGTTTATCTATTTATGTATTCCCTCATCTAATAGCGTGATGTTATTTAACTTATAGGCTTTTTTAGTTTCTGAGATAAGTGCGTTCAAACAAACTCTTCAGCTTCCTAATATTAGTATAGATAATGTAAATTAATAATAGGCTTAATTTGCTCGAAAACAATTAAATATTTCTTGAAAACATTGAAATATAAAAAATGGAAAAATAAAACTTTTTATAAAAAAATAAAAACGACTTCAAAGGCAAATGTTGCACTAAAAACCGAAAAATAAACTGAATAAGACATTAAATAAAATAGACAAAAAATATTTCAACAACTAAATAGACCAAAAACTTTACTTATGTAAACTACCTACGCACCTATTCAAATTATTATTCTATAAATACCTTTTGATCTGTTTGAAGTCGGTGCCAAGCCCAAAAATACAATGAAAGAAATAATAAATGCCTTTACTAGCATCGCCAGATGGCAGTTCAGCCTCCCAGGGAGGAGATTAAGTAATCCCTGGGTTCGGGAACTCACTCTATCTGCGGGCGGCCAGCGGTCAACCGTTTCACCGAATTTCCCTAACCGCACGCCAACATGCTGCGCCTGCACTACTCAATAGCGACTCTATAATACCGCCGGTCCCTCCGCCGTTAGCACAGTGCCTCCTCTAAGGAGCTCTGGCAACCTTACTCACCGCAGGAACACAACACCACTTGGCAGTGTTATTTGGCTGCGATATTCTGTAAGGTGGAGGTACTTCCCCAATCAGACGGCCCCAATTATGAGCAGATGTTATGCTATGTCCTACCTCCTCAAACCGTACGAAGCCTATTAAACCTATTAGGCTTGGCACCGACTTCAAACAGATCAAAAGGTATTTATAGAATAATAATTTGAATAGGTGCGTAGGTAGTTTACATAAGTAAAGTTTTTGGTCTATTTAGTTGTTGAAATATTTTTTGTCTATTTTATTTAATGTCTTATTCAGTTTATTTTTCGGTTTTTAGTGCAACATTTGCCTTTGAAGTCGTTTTTATTTTTTTATAAAAAGTTTTATGTTATAGTCACATTCTCAAACTCACTGTAATGTCCAGTCCTCGTCCATACATGTCCAGTCAAGCTTTAGTGAAATTGGCGGTTATTCCACTAAAACATTCACGGACTTTTTGGGACAACCTGGAAAGTCACGATACACGCTTTCATTTCATTTCACTTCACTTGTGCACTTAGATTGATCATTATTGGATAAAACACCACCGAAATTATTCAATAAAACTCAAAATACACGAATTTAATGAAAATAGAACGAAAACGCAACGTCACTCTGCAAGTTCCCGCCAAAAAGTCAAAATGAAATTAAAGAATCATTTTTTAATTTGTCAAAAACTCAGACTCGGAACCTTCTTGGTGTACTTTTTTTTAATTTGCTTTGCGCGCGCCATTTTCTTTTTTTGTCATTTAGTCATTTCCTCGCTGAGGAGATTTTTCACCTCGTGCTCTTTTGATTCCCTCGCTTACGCTCAGGATTCTAATTTTTGAATCCTTCGCTTGCTCGGTCATCAAAATTGAGCTCGCGGTTAATAAACTACTTTACACTCTTGTATAACAAATAACTATTAATATAATACTTAAAATCAAATGACAGAACAGAATTTGACTTCTTTGAACAATAAGTGGGTCTTTATAGTTATACTATCTTTATAGTGGACCCGGCAGACGTCGTCCTGCTCTGAAATTAAAACATAACTACCGGGTCCAATTTTGTTTTCAAATCAACGAAAAACCCATTTAGGCCGTTTAGGAGGAGTTAATTTGTTACCACACTCCTCCGAGGAGTACGGTTAGTAAAACTGTCACACGAGAATTTCATATATGAAGATGCCTTCGACTGCATGAGATTATTTACAAAAGTTTAACATGATTACCACAAAAACCTTAACGACCTCGCACCTTACACGAATTCAGTGTAGTCGCACCCTTAGACTGTGCTTCTTGAAAATTATTCGTTGCAACGTCGTGTTTCGTGTCAAATGAAATCAATTACTGCAGTCGGCAGTCGGCAGTCGGCAGTCTGCACCGAGCGGCTAGTCCGCTCTTACCCGAATAGATATAGAATGTTCTTTGTGGTTTATTTAAATCATCCTCCCTCCAGTTAATGATGAAAGCACAAAGTCTTTATTTGAGCTATTTTTAGGGCTCCGTATCGCAAAAGGAAAAATTTGAGGACCATTCGTTCGTCTGTCTGTCCAGTCATGTCACAGATATTTGCTCCGAATCTACTGGACCAAATCAGGTGAAAATTGGTAGGATGGTGAAATTTTATGAACCAAACACAGATGTGCAAAGTAAAAGCGCTAGTAGTAGTTAACTCACGTCTTACTGTGAGGATTTCAAAACTTCGATTTAACCTATTGTAAATAATTGAATAAAAACATTTGACTTTGGCATTGTACGGAACCCTCTCCACGCGAGTTCAACTCGCACTTGGCCGGATTCTTAACGGATACCTATTTCCTATTAGGAATCTACCTGCCAAATCTAAAGTTTATAGCATAGATAGCGGATAAATCCGTGGCACAAAATCTAGTTCCAAATAAATTGGCATTCGTCCAAGTTTTATTCGTTGTGTAATTCTAATAGATGAATGGCAGGTATGGAAACAACCTCTTGGCGGTATCTATCGAGTACCACATCGCTGCCACTCAGTGGAGACGTCCTCTCATATTTCGGACACGGATTGAGATGTAAGAGAATAGCGGAGGAGGAAGCGGGAGCGATTTATATATTTACACTTGATGAGTACCTAAGTGATGATGTGTCCGAAGGTGGTAAGCACACAAAGCCTAGATGGTAACTGGCCCTCAAGTGCAACTGTCGGAATACACCAATAGGTGTTTGGCGATAGATTTTCAACTTGGTAGCCAGCCAGTCGAGTACTACAAAGTACCGTACCACCGAGCTGCAGTTTCCTCGCGATGTTTTCCTTCACCAAAAGCTCAAGCTCATTTAATATCTAAAATTAAAAAATCAACGAACCTTTTTACCGAGGTCGTTTTTGTATATGTTGGTAAGTGACCCGACCACCGATCTCCACCTTCAGTTTGTCGTACTACTTACCGGACAACCTGTATACATAATAAGGTCAAAGTCAAAGTCAAAGTGCTTTATTTGCATAATGTGGTACAAATGTTGGTGGTACTTATAAAAAATATATATATATCGCACATTAAGCCATTTTGGCATACAAATGTCATTTTATACATAATTTTTATGTCAAAATCTAATTCTTAAAATATAGAACAATCAAATTAATTCTAAAATTACTTTTTACAAGAGTCAGTGAAAAATTCATTAATATTATAGAAGCATTGTCCCTTGTTGGTGTTTTTGGAATCCCAAAATTTTATGAATAGACCTTTCATTTGAAGAAACAGTAAAGCCCTTTCATTACATACCCATATTGTAGGATTGAATTAAAAAATAATAGTCCGCCATCTTAGGTGTTCCGCCATGTTGGATTTAGAACGACGTCTCACAGCTAACCATGCATTGTCATCCAAACTAAACGTGTATACAAAATTTCAGCTCAATCGGTTAAAGATATCTGCTTCAAAATTGAGTTACAAGATTCACTCCGGAAAAACATACATACATTGCAAGTTAATATAAAGCTTATAAAAAATATAAAATCGCTACCTCTCATGACTTGTACCACCGACCACACACTCCGCTCGGTTTGTATTATGATTTTACTTGAATGCGCTTATTGAGTCACTATCTCTACTCATACATCTCTTGTTATTTAAGTAACGTCTGCAAAAAAAAAAATGTATTTAAATTGCATCATTTGCTTCGGGGATTACCCTGTAATCCTGTCCCGGTCCCCCGCGACTTCACCCGCCTTCCCGAGAGATCTTATCTTTTCCCGGGATAAAAGTATCCTATGTTTTATGCCAGGATATGACCCAAAATTTATTGATTGAAAAAAAAAACAATATAGTCAGATGGTCCAAAAATATTTAAAAATGTAACCTTGCTAAGTTTCTTGCTGGTTCTTCTCAGTTGAAGGCTGACTTCTGAACCGGTGGTAACTTCTGTAATTCGGCCTCCATAAGTGCCCTTATAGGGCCTAAACTGAATAAATGGTTCTGACTTTGACTTTGACTTTGAGCCACAAACATCCATACATACAAACTTTGACATTTATAATATTAGTAAGATTACAAGACTTCCGACTTGGTTTGTATTTTTATCTGCGGACCCTAACCGCCCGGCCATTATACGAAGACGAAAGCATATCCAACGAGATCTTTTCTACTGCACTGTCCACTGTCCCATCATATCCAACCTAAACTTAGCATGGCATTGAAGACAGACATCGTATGCACTTGAGATCTCAATGCGGTTTATATATACACGACTATGAGAGATTCTTATCTGTAGAAAACATTTTCAGTTTTTTCAAAATTTTCCAATTTTCCGGGTGAGTTTAGTTTAGGATTTGGCCATCCACGCCCTCTTGACAAATTCATCCTGTATACCTACTACTTATACAACTTTTTAGATACATTACTAAATTGATAATTAATAACATCTAGACTCTGTAAAATAGACACACAAAAGTCTGTCTTGAGTGGGAATCGAACCAATGACCTGAGACATGGCAGGTAACACAACCCATTGACAAAAAAATAACTTAAGTTGAATATAATATATCTAACCTCCTCTTTTTTGAAGTCGTTTAAAAATATATTTTACAATAATTAGAATAAATGTAGGTATTTACCTTTTATTCAACTATACCTAGCATCAAAGACGTTTAAAGATTATAAGTCTTTGCCAAACATAAACCTCCAAAGCGAAACCATTTCCGATAAAACTGTCTCCTTAAAACAATATCTCTGAAGAGAACGTGCCGAGCGACGAGGCGGCGACACAAAGCACTTCTGAGGACACTCGAATGTTGTTCCCGATACTAAGGGCGAACGTACTCTTGAGAGCTTGTAGTTTTTACTGAGTTGGTTTTTGTACCTTCGCCCTGCCGTTTTACCCGAATTCCCAATGTATCTCATTATATATATTCCCGGGATAAAAAGTATCTGTTTTATTTTATCGTGAAGAAACCATACCACGGTGGTAGGATACTTTGTTGTACCCGTCTGGCTGGGTGGCTACCACCCTCAAGTTGAAAATATGTCGCCAAGCACCTGTTGGTGTGTTCCGACAGCTGCACTTGAAAGCCAGTTCCCATCTAGGCGTTGTGTGTTTACCACCTTCGGCCACATCACTTACCATGATGAGATACCACGGTCAAATACAAGCTTATCCAGAATAAAAAAATAGATGTAATGTTCGACGTACGAGGTAATCTCAGGAAAGATTTTTAACTTGTGTGTGTTTTCCTTCACCGAAAGCTCAAGTTCATTCAGTAGAATTCGAACCCAAGACCTTCGCCGCGGTATCCGACGTCACTACCACTGAGCTATCATCGCCTTTCTTTATAATACTTATTAGTGTTGACAAATCTCCACAAATATATCAAAGCAAACGCTTTGAAAATTGTATTTCAATTCCATAAACAGTTTACCCAAACATTTGAGAGTCAGTTATTGAAACCAAAATGGCGGACAATATTCTAAATCTAAATGTGTTTAAAGTCCAGCTGGATCTAATCCGATTGCACAAACCTTGTAACACGGCGGTAATTCAGAGAAATGATCAAATTAAAGCGCTGATTTGCGGCCACAGTCGCCTGTAACTGAAATAACGTAGTCCGAAATACAGCGCTGTCCATTCTGTGGTGTATAATTGAAATAATTAATTGATTTTGTTGGAGCAGATTGTGGCAAACGTTTGGGGGATTTTGAGGTTATGTTCCCGTGATGCATGTTGTTTGGAAACTAGGCACTTCAATTTGGCTTGTTAATTGTTTGAAGTGAAAACTTCTTTAGGCGCATTGAGTACTTTTTGGATGAACACAAATCTTGGAACTCTCGTCATCGTCACCGAACGTTTTTACCTACAAAAAGTATTTTTTTTAATAATTTTATGTTATGTCCGAAAACCCTCGCTTTAACCTAAATCGGAACCTGAAGACGCGAGCGCATCACTACCTACGCCTTACCGATTTGGTCACACACCCCTAGAAAAAGTTAGTTGATATAATCATATTTATCCCTGTGCTGTGAATTTTGGTGATTCCCGAGGAGCTGAAGTTGGTTGAGTGGCTATTGGATAATCTAATATTATTTTAATTTACTTTTGTTTGGGTATTACCTACCACAGTATATATATATCTTTATACTGTGGTATTACATCTCACCGCCGCATTTTTATATGGAAGTAAACGAAGACGTGAGAGGCGCCAGAAATCCTTTACAGTCCACTAATAAGGGCATAAAATACCTTGCCCCGTCACTGCTTTTTTTAACGTATTAGTGTTGAACACAATTATGTAATTAAAAATACTTACATTTAGAGTAACCTGTAAATTATGATACGAACCGCCCAGCTTGTATTAGCATGTGCTCATCAAAACGCATCGCATGAGCCCAAACTCAAGGTAGATGCCGTACACCGTTGAGGAGTTCTTCTGGCGTATCAGTATCCTGCAGGATCCTAGTGATGCCTGCGCATCAGGTCAAGTTTATAATACTTTGGTAAGATCATTGATAAGTGCCAGGATTTCTTTCGAATCGATCAGACCTGATAACTTCATCGACTAGAAAAGAGGTGATCTTCAAACGGTTGAACAGATTTTCTTGAAACATAGCTAAGAACTATCTCGATTAAGACACCTTTCAAATATGAAAAATCTAATCAAAATAGGTTCATCCGTTCAGGAGCTATGATGCCACGTATACACACTATACAATTATAACACCCCATTTTTTCGTGGGGGGTCAAAAATGTTATCATTAGCAGCAGCAAAGTGTGTAGGAGACGCGGGTAGAACCACGGGGTTGAAAGCTAGTTACAACTAAACAGAGGAGGGCAAGGAAACACGAACCATTCGCGTTTCCACACAATTAGTGTGTTACGTACGTTATGCCAATAATTATGCAAATACACCATTACCTAGTCGAGGCGGCGGCGGGCCATTGCGGGACGACATGCGCCAGTGTGTGAGAAAGATTGGTTTTTATTTTAGTACCTATCGAGATTTTTTCATCAAAAAAAGGTTCTCCACTCCTCTTGCTCAAAAAAAAAAAAAACGCCTTCAAAGGCAAATGTTGCACTAAAAACCGAAAAATAAACTGAATAAGAGATTAAATAAAATGGGAAAAAAATATTTCAATAACTAAATAGACCAAAAACTTTACTTATGTAAACTACCTACGCACCTATTCAAATTATTATTCTATAAATACCTTTTGATCTGTTTGAAGTCGGTGCCAAGCCTAATAGGTTTAATAGGCTTCGTACGGTTTGAGGAGGTAGGACATAGCATAACATCTGCTCATAATTGGGGCCGTCTGATTGGGGAAGTACCTCCACCTTACAGAATATCGCAGCCAAATAACACTGCCAAGTGTTGTGTTCCTGCGGTGAGTAAGGTTGCCAGAGCTCCTTAGAGGAGGCACTGTGCTGACGGCGGAGGGACCGGCGATATTATGGAGTCGCTATTGAGTAGTGCAGGCGCAGCATGTTGGCGTGCGGTTAGGGAGATCCGGTGAAACGGTTGACCGCTGGCCGCCCGCAGATAGAGTGAGTTCCCGAACCCAGGGATTACTTAATCTCCACCCTGGGAGGCTGAACTGCCATCTGGCGATGCTTGTGAAGGCATTTATTATTTCTTTCATTGTATTTTTGGGCTTGGCACCGACTTCAAACAGATCAAAAGGTATTTATAGAATTATAATTTGAATAGGTGCGTAGGTAGTTTACATAAGTAAAGTTTTTGGTCTATTTGGTTATTGAAATATTTTTTTCCCATTTTATTTAATCTCTTATTCAGTTTATTTTTCGGTTTTTAGTGCAACATTTGCCTTTGAAGGCGTTTTTATTTTTTTTATAAAAAGTTTTATTTTTCCATTTTTTATATTTCAATGTTTTCAAGAAATATTTAATTGTTTTCGAGCAAATTAAGCCTATTATTAATTTACATTATCTATACTAATATTAGAAAGCTGAAGAGTTTGTTTGTTTGTCTGTTTGAACGCACTAATCTCAGGAACTACATAAAATATATTAGTGTTGGATAGCCCATTTATCGAGAAAGCCTATAAGTTAAATAACATCACGCTATTAGATGAGGGAATACATAAATAGATAAACTTTTAAAGAAAATAAAGCATATATATCCTAAATGATTAAGGCTTCTTTCTCAGCAGCTACTTGATATTGCGTTTCATTTCATATCTAGGACAACGTATATTCTAACACCTAACCGATAAAGATATCACCTTCTATCATTAGCTCATTTTAATATACAAAGAGACGACGATACGAGTCTAAACGTGACTATAATATTTAAAGAAATATCCCCTAACTCCTAACCTTTAAGGATTTGTACCTTCCATCATCAGCTCTGCAACATAAGATGATGACTACCAGATGGAAATAGCTTTGATAAGTCCGTATATGAATGAAAAATACTGTAAATTCTTATAAAATTTGAGGGTTGCTCTCATTTTCCCCAGGATCCCATCATCAGATCCTGATTTGGTGACAGTGGGACTACCGCCGAAGTATACTCTTTCAAATGAAAAAAGAATTTTGAAAATCGGTTGACATTTCTTATAAAATTTGAGGGTTGCCCTCGTTTTCTGACTTGGTGATAATAGGACCACCGCCGAAGTATACTCTTTCAAACAAAAAAAAATTTTGAAAATCGGTTGACAATTGGCGGAAAAATCGATGAACATACATAAAAAAAAAAAAAAAATACATACAGTCGAACATATAACCTCCTCCTTTTTTGAAGTCGTTTAAAAAGACCGTCATTGTGGCGTACCAGAGCGAAGAAAAAATTGCAATTGTGTGTCAAATGACAATGAGCCTACAAAAACGAAAAAGTCTTTAGTCATAAGTAGAATAATCATGAATAAAGACTCGACTTATTACTGTTCCATAAAAAAATAACTTCATTTTAATTTTGAAAATGGAACTAAAATCGGCGATCTCTGGTAGAATGCATGCAATGTGTTGCGGCTACAGAAGAAACAAAAAAAAGACATTATAAACTACATATTTAAAGGTGCGTGTACGCAACAACTCGACTTATTACTGTTACATAAAAAAATAACTTCTTTTTAGTTTTGAAAATGGAACTAAAATCGGCGATCTCTGGTAGAATGCATGCAATGTGTTGCGGCTACAGAAGAAACAAAAAAAAGACATTATAAACTACATACATATTTAAAGGTGCGTGTACGCAACAACTCGACTTATTACTGTTCCATAAAAAAATAACTTCTTTTTAGTTTTGAAAATGGAACTAAAATCGGCGATCTCTGGTAGAATGCATGCAATGTGTTGCGGCTACAGAAGAAACAAAAAAAAGACATTATAAACTACATATTTCATATTGTATTGGATTGTTTTATTTTCTCGCAATCGTAGTGAAAAGTATAGTGTAACACACGGCGCTAAAACCCATTAAAACTCGGTTTCTATTTTTACTACCTCGTATATAATGGGTCATTTTAGCTCCTTGTATAACAATCTACTATTGAATCATTTTAAAGTGTTTTTTTTTTTTTTTTTTTTTTTATGTCACAAGTGACAACGAGGCAGGCGGGTCACCTGATGGTAAGTGACAACCGTCGCCTATAGACATTGGCAATACCAGGGGATTGCTAATGTGTTGTACACCTTATTAAGGCGAACTGGCTCTCAAGTGCAATTGCCGGAACACACGAACAGGTGCTTGGCGACAGATTTTCAACTTGAGGGTGGTAGCCAGCCAGTCGAGTACTACAAAGTACCCTACCACCGTGCTGTGGTTTCCTCACGATGCTTTCCTTCACGGAAAGCTTAAGCTCATTGTAAGGATTCGAACCCACGACCTTCGCCGCGGTATCCGACGTCACTTACCACTGAGCTATCATCGCCTTAATCGTTAATATAACGAACAATAATGCTCAGAATCCTAATATCCTTAATATATTATGGCACTAGCGGTTTCATCCGCGTTCCCGTGGGAATATAGCGTGATAGCCTTTCTCGATAAAATATGGGCTATCCATACTAATATTATAAATGCGAAAGTGTCAGTCTGATTTAGAATAAATTTGGTATAGATATAGACGGAACCTTGGAGAAGGACAGGATACTTTTCATACCGGAAAAATATAAGATCCCTCGGGGGAACCGCGAGCCGGAAAACTAGTCTATATTAATATTATAGAGATGTAAAGTGTTGTCAGGTTGTAGGGGGTAATCTCTGGATCTACTGAACCGATTTAGAAAATTCTTTTACCAATAGAAAGCCACGTTATTTGTGAGTGTCATAGGCTATATTTTATCCCGGGAAAAGAACGAGGGTGAAAGCGCGGAGGACAGCTAGTTTGTTATGACGAAGTTAATTTTATATTATCATGGGGTTGTTTATCACAACGCGGAACCCTAATATAGACGTAAAGCTTTCCTCGGATGTGACACGTGCAACTAATCAGTATCGCATGACGAAAATTACGGAAAAATGTAACTTATACCTCTAGAGATACATGTTTACTTGACGACTTTTGTACCGACAGCATGGCAAGTGAGACATTATCCTTTTTAAATTAATTTTATGGTATCTGACGGAGTCACAAGCTTCATTCTTGTGGTTCTTAATCGATTTCTCGAAAAAGTATGCTATATCTACCTTTGTGCGAAGTTTCACCTCAATTCGATGAGCCGTTTTGGACCACGCAAACACACTGTTTTTTACGGTTCCGTACCCAAAGGGTAAAAACGGGACCTTATTACTAATACTTCGCTGTCTGTCCGTCTGTCCGTCTGTCCGTTTGTCCGTCTGTCCGTCCGTCTGTCTGTTACCAGGCTGTATCTCAAGAACTGCGATAGCTAGACATTTGAAATTTTCACAAATTATGTATTTCTGTTGCCGCTATAACAACAAATACTAAAAATAAAAAAATTATGGGGGGCTCCCATACAAAAAACGCAAGTTTTTTACCCTTTTTTGCTCGATATCATCACCAGGCTGTATCTCAAAAACCGCGATAGCTAGACATTTGAAATTTTCACAAATTATGTATTTTTGTTGCCACTATTACAACAAATACTAAAAATAAAATAAAATAAATATTTAAAGGGGGCTCCCATACAACAAACGTGTTTTAATTTTTTTTTCGGAACCCTTCGTGCGCGAGTCCGACTCGCACTTGGCCGGGTTTTTTAATTTTGTTATGTTAATAGGTTGACAAACAGGCAGACGGTCCACATGATGGTAAGTGGTCACCGCCGCCTATGGACATTTGCAATACCAAGGTGATTGCCGATGTGTTGCCGACCTTGAAGAGCTCTCCTTACGCCCTGCTTTATCCGCACTTCATATCATTAGTAGGATTCTATTATATATAACTACTAGCTGTCCCGGCAGACCTTGTTCTGCCCTATTTCTCTAAAACGCGTCTTTGTTTTGTTTCGATTGACGTCAATGTTTGACAGCTGGGTGTTTGTATGGGAAAAAGAAAAGGGCTATTTTTAGGGTTTTCCCGGCAATTATTTGAATTTTCTCGCCGTAAAAACCATCCTTGGACTTCAACAAATATTAAAAAAAAAGAATTGGCCAAATTGGTCCAGGCGTTGTTGAGTTATGCGCTTACCAACACATTTTGCGATTCATTTTTATATTATAGATTAGACACTAAGTACAAAATAAATGAATAGTATGCTGAGACTAGCTTTCCGCCATGGTTTTATCCGTTCCCCTATTGTAAGACTGTACAATGAAGTCGTTTCTCTATTGTAAGACCGTACATCGAAGTTCCGGAGCAAGCCGATGGATGAATATTTCAATAAAACTGGATTTCACGTTAGATGTGGTTTATTTTCCAAATATTACTTATTTCCATATATATTGTGATCGCGTTGTGAAAGGGGGCTAGATGGAAAAAATTCTTACGAAAAATTGACACGACACTTTTAGTGTCAGTGTCACTTTATTGTAAGCTGTGCGGCGTGCGCATGTTTCTCTGACTGTCTCTCTCTCTCTATCTCTTATAGAAAGCAAGCCAGATATTTTCATTTCTATTTATGTATATATATATAAATGTTTTTTTTTATATATACTCTCTCGACTTATATAACTTCGTTCCATCCGGGTGTCCCTTGACACCTCTCAAGTTTTTTTATTTGTATATTAATAATTGAGAAATACAACTGTTTAGATAAAGTCGTATAAAATAATTTCAAAGATATATGTTAATTTTCCAATGATATTTGTTTACATTTAAATTAATTATACACGCATATCATCAGGGCCATTGAGACAAACCTTTTTTTCACAAAAATAACAAATAAACTAAAACGTTTTTTTCACAAAAATAACAAATAAACTAAAACGTTCAAACACTTACCTTATTTCACACTTACGAAATAAAAGTCACAATCTCTACTTTTTTAAAACGGACTAGAACATGTTGGAAGGACTGTTCGCTTGGGCAAGCGCTTTGGGCACTCGCCTTCAACTGAGAAGAACCGGCAAGAAACTTATCAAGGTTACATTTTTAAAATATTTTTGGACCATTTGACTATATGGGTTTTTTCTCTGCAAATCTCTACAAATAAAGTTAACACTATTCTAAGATTGAACGTGCGTGACGCAAAAGACGATAGCTCGGTTAAAACTGAGAAATAGTGAATCATTTAGACGCAGTATTAATGTCCCAGTATCTAGCCAATTTGATTAAAATCCAAAAAAAAATGAATTTGCATATTAGCGATTTGTGTTGCTATCCGTACAGCTCATCAATATTCGTCACTGTGACATCGCAATAAGATTTATTATTCTCTCTCATTACTCATATACCAATACGTGGCTCGGATGGCTCGGCGCGGCTCGGGATGGCTCGGGTGCCTCCGTGGATATAACGAAGACTAACTTTGTTATTCAATTGATTTAGGAAATATATAAATTGGATATTATGCATAGAATTAAGATACAGATATTTATTTGCGAGTATATTGTAACATAACAATGAGATAGTAGTTTTATATCATAAAAAAAAGGACGACCATACAGGCGGGTCACCTGATGGTAAGTGTTGTACACCTTATTACAATGCCTTAAAGGCAACTGGTTCTAAAGTGCAACTGCCGGAACACACCAACAAGCGCTCGGCGACAGATGTTCAACTTTAGTGTGCCAGCCAGTCGAGTACTACAAAGTACCCTACCACCGTGCTATGGTTTCCTTACGATGCTTTCCTTCACGGAAAGCTCAAGCTCATTGTAGGATTCGAACCTACGACCTTCGCCGCGGTATCCGACGTTACTAGCACTGAGCTACCTTTAGTGGAGTGCGGTAGTAATAGAGATATTCGCAGCTAATAGGATGCTTGTAATGAATATAGTATATAAATAACAATGGCGCCCCCTGGGGCGGGCGGCATGATAATGTGCGTCTCGTTGCGCCCCTACACAATGCGCCCCTACGGATCTTTGTAAATCTGCATTATAGTAAGGTAAGTTTAGAATGGCATGACGAAATTATTGTGTTTTTTTTGTAAACAAAATTGTTGACTATTTTTTGCTAAAAAAATATATTTAAAAACACAGTTTTGAAGTTTCTGTTTTGGATTTCTTTCAATGTTGAGATAACGTTATCAGTGACTCGTCCATTAAAAAAAAATGATTACAATTATATTTCAGGAAAAGAAAAATATGTTAAATGAATTATATTAACTTTCGCTGAATGTTACGATAAGATCTATTTCATCCTTATTATAAATATCAGATTAATAGCTCGCATATAGCTGCGCTACATTTGAGTTGAGTCAGCGAAAAGTAATAGTCAAATAAGAGGTTATTTTTCTACGAAAATATAGTTTTTTGGTTGGGCCCATAGTAAAAGTTGTTTAGTATGACTAACTTGAGATAGATTCTGAAAATATGGTATCTCAAAGTATCCACTTTGAATAGGAGTTCTCAACAACAAACGTTAGCCTACAGTCCCTGGGCATTGGTAGCTGGACGATTCTGTCTTTCCGCTGCACCAATGAAGTTTGCAATATATTAATCTTTTTCTATTATTAAATATATTTACAATTTATTTTCAACAAATGTACAGAATATACAAACTATAATATATAAAAAAAAACTTCCTCGAGGCTGCCGCTGCTGCCGATCGGCAAGGTTCCCAGCAGGCTGGCTTTAGATGGCCAGGCTGATGCTTTGGCGGAAAAAGCTCCCCACCCGCCGGTCTCCCGAGGCCTCGAAATATTTATTTAGATAAAATACTTGTGAAACGAATTATAATAAATTCTCATTACCTATATTGAACGTTAAAAAAAACCTTATAAATTTCCCAAGGCTCAGTTCACGCTGGCAGTACTATACGGTATGACGTCACGGCCGGCTCATTACACAGCAGCATGAGCGGGAAACCAGGTCAAGAACAACTCCTTACCTCACGTGATCTGCCTAAACGTAACATCTACACTTTATTTAGTGTCATTTGTTTTTTTTATTATTTAGAAACAGCGACCCGATTTTCTCAGGTATGACAGCATATAACCACTCCTACTTTTTTCTGTCGTTGTGTCATATAGGATATATAACTCTAGTAGCCCTCCCCCGTGGTTTCGCCATTCCCGAGGGATCTTATCCTTTCCGTGTTATTCCAGGATATGATCTACCTGTGTGCCAAGTTTCATCAAAATCCGTTCAGCCGTTTTTGCGTGAAAGAGGAGACAGTTTTGAGATAACTTTTGCTTGAGATTGTTTATCTTTAGTTATTAGATATCAACGGTTTTTAGTGTCTACCTTGATAAAACCTACGCTGAGCGTGGTCTCCCAAACCAAAATCCTAAATCCACTACTGGTCTATCACATTAGTTTCGCTGTCAGTTTGTCTGTGAATTCTCGACTAAATATTAGTTGCATTTCAGTTTGACCTATACATACATATAGAGGATGTACCTATTGACAGCTTCCTATAGTCGGTGGGTGGCATGAAACCATAACTTTGTACTCAATACTGCACCCGAACAATATGTCACGCCCTGTCTATGTACAGACGTCGACACAAGTCATTTCGAAAAATATTTCTTTTTCGATCTTTATTAGACAACTAGTGGGCCCAGCAGACGTTGTCCTGCCCTGAAATTAAAACAAAACATAGAACCCGATTCCAGCGACACCTTTTTTTTCTTTTGGAACGAAGTTCCTTATCGCGCGTTATGAAATATGACAGGGGGCTAGACGGAAAAAAAAATCCCCGACATTAAAGATGTCGGTGATTTTTTGTGTCGGTAACAAAAGTCACCGACCACTGTGCGGCGTGCGCATGTTTCTCTGTCTATCTCTCTCTCTCTCTCTCTCTCTCTCTCTCTCTTATAGAAAGCAAGCCAGATATTTTCATTTCTATCTTCTAATATATAAAATTCTCGTGTCACAGTTTTCGTTGCCATACTCCTCCGAAACGGCTTAACCGATTTTGATGATATTTTTTGTGCTTATCCGGTATCTATGAGAATCGGCCAACATCTATTTTTCATCCCCCTAAATATTAGGGGTAGTCCACCCCTAAATTTTTATTTTTATTTTTGAGACAAAATTTCTAATTTCTATTTTTTTATGATACAACATACAAAAATACATACAATCCCCAATTTTCACCCTTCTAAGATCAACCCTTATTTTTTAATAGCCATTTTAGTAATTTGAGTAATCGGTCAAGCCGTTTCGGAGGAGTATGGTAACAGGACCGATTTGGATGAAATTTTGTGTGTGTATTTCAATGGGTTCCTCGATGATTCGAAAACAAAATTGGACCCGGTAGATGGCGCTGGAATCGGGTTCTAAGTTTTGTTTTAATTTCAGGGCAGGACAACGTCTGCCGGGTCCACTAGTTTATATATATATAATTAGCGGAAACAACAACCGCAGAGGGCGTGTCTTAGCTGTGACGTCAGAGTGGCGTGATCAAACATGGAGGGGCGCGCTGAGGCACCGAGCGGCGCGCGTGTCATTGGATCGACACTTTTGTTGCATCGCCAGAAATAGATAGTTGCCTTACCTTTTTGCTATATTTTGTATATTTGATTTAATAAGAAATAATTATGTTCATTTAGTAGTTTTTTTAATAAAATAAATCGTAGTTTCTAACTTCAGAAGTGGGATTCCTATCCTGTTCTGTGCCGCTCTGGCTTTTCTTTCATTCTTCTTTTATCTTTAATAACTTTCTTGATCTTTTACTTTTCAAAATTTTATTATAAAAATGTCAGGTAGACGTAACCGTAAAAATCGTAATGATAGTTCATTTATTCCTGGGCTGGAGCAAACGCTTCATACTATTTTACAGCGTTTAAGTTCTTTGGAAGATAGTTCCAGGTTATGCAGTTCGAGCTCAGATAATGCGGGTACTTCGCGCGACATGCTGGCGCCCGAACCGGTTGCTACGCCGTCTATACCGGCGAGCGAGCCGACCGACCGCGAGTACCGCGACGCGCAGCTAGCCGTGCCGCGCTGAGTCATGCGCCGCTAGCGACATGCCTGTCGGTGCCTCGTTGCAGCGCTACCGCCGCCGAGGTGGTTATGAGTGAGGTAACCGAGAAGCTAGTCAGTGCAATGAGTGCTATTCCGGTAAGATCAAACCATATTTGTATATCGAACTTTGATCCGTCTCCGCACGATTTTGATGTGTGGTGTAGCGAAGTTGATCACGTACGTAGTTTGAATAGGTGGGACGATCGCGAATGCTTAGCACGTATAGGTAATTGCCTAAAAGGTGACGCAAAGCTATGGCTTAATGAATGGGTCAGCAACGACCGCAGCTGATCAAATTTTAAGCGAGAGTTTAGAACTTTGTGTCCCCTGCATATTGATATCGCGAATATTTTATTCGATGTCATTAAAACTAACTCGAACAACTGTAGAACCAACCCACACATGTAGAATTCAAGATTGCGAATTGTCAAAGGTATGAGTGACGAATTAATTGCCGCCGTGGTGATACGTGGTGTACGTATTACTGACGCCTAGATCCGCGCAGCCGCTACTAACGCGAATTTGTTACCGGATGGTTTAGTAAATATTTCTGTCGATTTATGTAAAGCCAGCTCAGGTAACACCAGTCCGTGCACGTAGTACTTTTCGAAAACCCGATTCACAGTTAAATTCACGTAAACGAGAACACCTTGATTCGAAGGTAAGATGTTTTTCTTGTGGGGGTTATAGTCGCAGGCAGATCTCGTGTACTAATACCAAGCGTGTAAAATATGATGTACCCACTGGGGACGGTTTATCTACAAGTACATCGACACTTAATAAACAACCGCCTAGGTACGAGTATGAGCCATGCTCCTTCTGTAAAAAAGTAGGATACAAAATTGAAGATTGTTTTGCGAAACAACGTGCAGATTCGCGAGGCAAGTCAAACGTAAATTTTGTCACGAAACTGTAGGTACCTACAAAAATAATGATAT